>VBSM01003214.1:5440464-5673352 GCA_008086735.1 Cheirogaleus medius
AAGGGAAGGGAAGGGAAGGGAAGGGAAGGGAAGGGAAGGGAAGGGAAGGGAGAGAAAGGAAGGGAGAGAAAGAAAACTGCATTGTCCAAGGTCTGCCTCTTTCTAGGGCAGCTCATATTAAATCATCAATGTGGGGGTGGAAAGGCCCAGCCTCCTTTTCTCAGCCAGTGACAATTCTGAAGAGCTGCCTTGGTCTCACTGTCTCCCTGGCACTGACTGAGGCCTTTGTTGGGACAGTCACGGCTCCGCTTCTCCTTCTGCCCGATCCTGCTTCCTTCTCGTCCCTTCCACGAGTGTTGATTCTGAGAGCACTCCCTGATAAATGCCTTGAATGCAAATCTCTGTCCCAGGAAGCCCAATCTGAGACAGCAATGGCGATAACACTAGTCGCGATCACAGCAGCTACCATTTATCGTGTGACCCTTTATAGGTCAGGCAAAATACCAAGTCTTGTACAAACATTATTCTGTTTTCTCCTCAAAACTCTCCCTACAAGGTAGGAATTCTCATCTCATTTTACAGGTGAGGAATAGTTTTATGAACTTAAAAGTAAACAGTATATGTAAACGTGCTTTGACTATTACAAAATAGTATTACCTCTATTTATAAATTCCAACTGAGAAGACTTTTCTAAAGCTGTCCAGCGGTACTCTCCAGATGAAAGCCTTCTCCCTGGCTCTCAGCAGGAGAGAATGACAGCCCTCCTCTCGTCCTCTGCCATCTTCCCTGTTCAACCAACTCAAAAGGCTACACCTCTCGGGCCCTCGCCTGTGGCTCTTTACAAATGCTCTGTAGTACATTGTGATATCTCTGTCTGTTCTTTTACAAATGTGCTTTGCATGGAATTCTGGTGGTACTTTTTCAAAATCCATAAAATATTGTTGCATAGGAAGAAAAACAGCATCAACTCTTTCTGTATCCTCAGCCTTAGATGTTCCACATCACATCTCTTCTATTCATCTACCCCATTGCACATTTTGATGGCATCTGCCACGTCTGCAGTAATGTGCCCAGCATAAGAGCTGACAAAAGAGATGACCAAGATGCGGTCCCTGCTCTCAAGAGGCTTTGTCCTGGGTTCTCTGTCCCAGACCTTGGTGATATGGATTCAAGATCCTGAGTTGGGGCTGGTGGTTTAAGCTGCAGTAGATTCTTCCTATAGCCCAGCCTTCATGCCCCTGTTCTGTTAATGCATCTGGGATGGAAGCAGGTTTCCCCTTTCTTATGGCCTCCAGCCTAAAGTTTGTGTTTTGAAGAACTAAACAGACACTGTAGAGTTAGAGAACCCTCAGATGAAGCTAACCGTACTTCTTGCCTGAGAATATCTATCTTGGTTTTGGTTTAAACCCACTTTAAGCTTTTCTACCATTGACCACATATTCCGTTATAGTCACCCTAAGAAAGTATAGTTCTTGGTTAAAGATAATTTTTTAAATTCGCTTTCAAATCAACCACCAGCAGGCTCTGTGTTTATTTTTCATGCTCTGACAAAGGACTCATTCCTTTCAGTCATTATTCCCTTCATTGCATACAGATATAATGTTTATTGTAGCAACTTCAGGGACCAGAGTCAATTTCTTTCATGGGAGTTACCTGTAGCCAATCTAAATAGCAGGCGCTCGGAACATCATCTCCCTAAGTGCTGAAAGATTTCATCTTTATTGTGTTTATTGGTAAGTAGACGTGTGGGGGAGGATTGGGAATTTTTGCCTTCCTGCAGCCCTAAGATAAAGATGTTGACTATGGGCACTGTTTGCTGACTCAGCTTCAAGTTCATGGTCAATACTGTCCAATTATTCCAGCAGGGAGGATTCTGTGCTATGTGCAGGGCAGTCATTATTCTTGGGACAAGGGAAGCCTGGGAAAATTTGGATACTGGATCCTGCAATTGTATTGTGTAAGAGACATGGAAAGCTGTATTTAAAAAAATAATCATTTTCACTTCAAAATTTATTTATTCATTCCACATATATTTATTTGGCCCCTGCTAGGCTCCAAACACTGTTCTAGGTGTAGATAGAAAGACATGGAGGCTGCCTTTCTGAAGCCCATAGTTCAGGGTGAGAGTCAGAAAAATAATATACTAAGGAAGCCATCTATACTTGAGACAGATATTAAAAAGCAAATGGGAAAATGATCAAGAATAATGGTGGCTGTAGTTTGGTGGGATCAGGAACCATTTAGATTGGATCATTACCAAAGGCTTTTCTGAGGAGATGGTCTTTTTGGGGTTTACTTTTCTCATTTCCTTTATCAATGCTTATTGAGTTGCCTTTTCAAATATTTACTTTCCCTTTCCCCCTTGGGCTAAAAGCTCAATGAGTATAGGGACTTTAGCTGGTGACTATTATAGTCCCTAGTGCAGTTCATGTACCACACATGCCTCGCATACTATCAGTCTCTAAATATTTGTGGAATGAATAAATGATTGAATGAGACAATGGCTCTGTCCCAAACACACACACACACACACAGACACACAGTACAAGTGAGGAGAGGCAGCTAAACAGGATAACACCCTGTCCTCCTTAACAGGAAGAATCTTAGAACCATTATCAGGAAATCACTGAGCTTACAAGAAATGGATGCACATCATTTGTAAAACTGGAATTATCTGATAGGGGATTAAAGGTTTGGTCCATAGGACTCAAGCAATAATAAATCTATATTCTTTGAGGCTTAAGATAGGATGTTTGTTAGGCTACTTGCTGCTAGATGAGGCAAGATTGAATTTTTGTGGTCGCCCCTGGAAGATGCCCTCATTGTAAGCTGCTAGAGGCTGGGTTTATTTGCTCCAGGGACATGTAACACCGATAATCTCCCATGGTTCTAGAAAGGCTGAAAGCTATAGACAGATGTTTGATCCACTAATCCATCTCCAGTGGTTTATTATTGAGTTTGGGTAAGGGTGGATATTTTACTGCCCTGGTGTAGTAAAATTTTTTTTTTACTCATGTCTCAGCCCAGTCAAATTGTCATAACAATGGTTGTGCTGGTCTCGGTTTATCTTCCTTCCTTTGTGTGTGAGGGAAAAGAGAGAAGCCACGGTCTGACTCCAGAAGCCCAGAGAAAAAGAGCCTAAAATGAATAAGGGATTATTACAGACGATAATGGCTCTTTGGAATCTTCGCAATGGATTTGGTTTCTCAGGGAGGACTATTATTTACCTTAGGAATAATAGAAATAAATTCTTTTGTGAGCTCTGTGGAATACTACTGGGTTCCAGAAACGATGTGTGGGAATCAGAATTTAAAACATATTCGGTTTAAAAAGGCACAAATTTGATTCTGTGTGAAAGTAGCTATTATTTATTTTTTTGGGGGGCCTTAAAAGTTAGTGTTATATTTTATTTTATTTTTTACATTTATGGTGAATTTCTTTTCTTTTTTTTTTTTGTTTTTTCTTTTGTTTTTGTTTCTTTTTATTTATTTATTTATTTATTTCAGCATATTATGGGGGTACAAATTTTAAGGTTTCAAATAATGCCCTTGCCCCCAAAGTAGCTATTATTACAATGACCAAGATCCACTCTCTAGAAAGTTTAGACCCTTAGTGTCCCAGCGATAATTAACAGAAGGTAGAGACCAGCAAGGACATGAGCTATGTTGTCATTGAGTAACATGGTGCTCACCATGCCAGGGGATTAGGTGATATTCAGACATAACGCTGACTCAGAGAGAGGTACTTCCATGAAGATTTTTTAAGTTACAATTTTGCATTGTTTTCACCAATCTCCTTCAAGACCGTCCCCTCCCGTCTCCATGGTAACTCATAATAAACAAAGCAGGTAGAGGGTTTCTGATCTGTCTTTACTAGGAAGCTTGTCTTTCCTTGTTTTGGGATGTTACCAACAGACCAGCATCCTTGGAGTCCTGTTTTTACTTTTCTCCTTTGAAGATCTTTCTCAAAGGACACTGAAAGTGCTTCTGCGAAAAGAAAACTCTAGACTTCCAAGAGCAAGATGTCAGTAGAAGACTTCTAATATATTTGGTTTGGAATAAGAAGAAAGCAGCATGTGAACCCCAGTGCCATTTGACTTTAGGGAGAGATGGTCAGCAGTATAGCACAGAATGTGATTGTGGACAGATTAAAATATTTTATTCTTATCTGGGTTTATTCTATGCTAGACTATTATGCTGATTCATGATTAATATTAGGCCTCAATTGTTTCAGGCTTTTGAAACCTTAATTAGCTATTTCTTAACAGAACCATAGAAACTTAGAACTAAAAGGAGTATGGAACTTGAGGCCCAGAGAGTAAAAATAATTCCCCTGTTCCCTTCTTCCATTGTATGTATTCTGTGGTCTTTTTGGTGAAAATGCACCATGTTTAACTTTAAGGTTTTGTCTTCCTGGGATTATCTGGGACTCCAATTTCATTTGTATAATTTTTTTTTGTTTTCATTAAGTAAAGAAAGAAGATAAGTACAAATCAGCTACTCATTGTCTTGGTTAATGAGTGTCCTCTTTGCAAGTCAAGATATTTATAAATATGGTATTGCTGATTCTCCTTCATTTAATTTGCAAAATATCTTTTGACATCTACTTTTAGGAATAATTTGAGGCTTGCATTACTGAACGTTGAGTTAGACTTATAATTTAGGGGCTCTTTGACGAACCATTTTGACCCAACCATGCAGAATCTATGTTCCCCTCTATCCACAAATGCTGTCGCAGTGGGTGGAGATGAAATATCTCTAAGAACCCTGAGAGCTGATTTGAAACTCATGGTCATTAACAGAAATTGTGTTACAAATTGTGATTAGTTTCCTGAACTAGGTCCCCCAAACTTACTTAACTCATATTTTTTTCTTTCTGTTAGGGCTCATTCTGTGCAATAAAAGAGTATTAGTCAAACTTGCTAAAAAGAAATAGAGGACTATTTATTGGCTTAAGTACCTGAAGAGTCCAGAGATAGATCTAATGTCAGTAATGACATGCTGTAGAGGTTAACGTGACACACCAGAACCTAGTTTTTTCTCTTTCTTTGTCTTGGCTCTGCTTCTTCTGTTTGGAGTACATTCTTACACTCTTTCTCCTCTAAGGGAGGCAAGTTGACTACTGCAGATCCAGCCTGCCTTCTCCTAGGCACAAGAGGAAGAGCAGTCTCTTTCTTGAAGTTTCCACATGAATCTAACTGGACAAACCAGGGTCACGTATTCATCCCTGAACCAATCACTGTGGCTAGTGAAATAAAGTGAGCTGATTGGCTAGGGCTGAATTATAGATTCCACCCTTGGAATTTGCAGGGAAGTCCCACTCAAAGCAAATAATTTGAGAGTGGATAAGGGGATAAAGTCTCAAAAGGAAATCAGGGTAAAATCACCAAATAAGGAATGGCAATGAGAAAGGCAAAAACAAACTATGTTTGGCCTTATTAACGAAGGAATTGAAGGTACCTTTATAAAGACTAGGTTTTGATGCAATTTTCTATTAATGTATAGCTAGTATGCAACTGCCTAGAAACCCAAACACTGTTATTTTATGCTTCCCTGAATCTGTCTCGTCTCTTTTTCAGTGGTGAGTCTTTTAGTATCTTGGATTAATTTAGGAAACAACATAATTTGGCCATTAGAATCTTAGGGATTTGCTTCTAAAAAATGTGGTTCTCGCATGAACAGCATTTGGATCAACTGGGAACCTGCCAGAAATGCAGAATCTCAGGTCCCATTCCAGACCTATTGAATCAAAGCTTGCCTTATAATGAATACCCAAGCAGTCAGTATTTAGATTGAAATTTTTCATGCCTTTAATGCCTTTTCATGCAAGATTTTTTGTATCACTGGCTTTAATCAATTTGATTAATATGTACTTTGGTGTAGTTTTCGTCATGTTTCTTATGCTTGGATTTCATTGATTTTCTAGGATTAACACCTTTGTTAAAATTTTAGCCATCATTTCCTCAAATATTTTTACAGTATCTTTTTTTCTCCTGTCTTTCAAGAACCTCAATTACACATGTATTAGGCTGTGTAAAGTTTTTCCACAGTTTATTGAAGTTCATTTTTTTGTTTTTCCCCCTGTTTCCTTTTGAATACTTCTCATTTCGATGTCTTCAAGTTCTCTAATCTTGTGTTCAACAGTATCTAATCCTCAGTTAATCCTATCTAGTATATTTTTACCTGAATCATTGCATTTTTATTCTCTAAGAGCTCAACTTAGATCATTTAAGAAATATATACATAAATGTGCATAAAATATACTTATATATGTCTCCATGTCTCTCTTTAACATGCTAATGCTTTTTTCTACCTTCTTTGACTTATGGAATATATTATATATTTTAATGCCTTGTCTACTAGTTCTATCATCTTTGTCATTTCTGAGTATATTTCGATTGATTTTTTTTTTTCTTCTCATTATGGGTGCTATCTTCTTCTTTGCCTACCTGGAATTTTTAATTTGATGCCAGGCATCGTAGATTTTACCTTGTTGGTAAAATATTTGTATTCCTTTAAATATTCATGTACTTCATTCTGGGGCACAATTTATTTAGAAACAATTGGATCCTTTCGAAGGCTTTCTTTTAAGCTTTGCTAGGTAGGATAGGAGTAACTTTTAGTGCTAATTTTGTTCTACATTCTTAGAGGCAGTGCCCTTCTGAGAGCTCTGATGCCTCATGTATTACAAGGTTATTCCCTTTCTGACTAGTGGGAACACAAACTATGACCTGCCTGTGTGAGCTTCAGGATTATTACATTTCCTTTATCCAGGTTCTGATAGTTTTCATACATACCTGAAGCACTCATCTGTACTCACTTGAAGACTTGCAGGAAACCCTTACAGATCTCTGGAGCTCTCTTCCTGTGTGGCCATCTCCTCTCCAGTACTCTGCTTCTGCAAATTCTAGCCACCCAATTTTTTCAACTCTAAATCTTCAACTCAGGGAGAACACTGGGCCCTATTTGGGTTCCCCCTTCCCTTGAAACTCTTTCCAGGTAGTTACTCCGAGTAATCACAGGACTCACCTAATTGTTTTTCTTCCTTCAGGGATCACTGTCTTGTGTTAACTGTTGTCTAACGTCTGCATATTGTTGTTTGATATATTTTGTCAATTTTTACAGTTGTTTAAGGCAGGAGGGTAACTTCAGTCCCGGTACTCTGTCATGGCCCAGTGTGAAAATTCTTACACATTCAAGCTTGAAAAACATTATCTTGGAAGTTTTTACCAGCTTCATTGTGTTCACCATGTTCTATCCAAATTCTTTAAGAGGTAGAATTATCCTCTAAAGATTTCATGAGCCCCAGTGCAATTTTCCCCCCTGATTTCTTATCAGCTGCAACCCTTCTTATGAAAAGAGGTTTCTGATGCCTTGTACTCTAGGGATGATGTATCTTTGGTAAACCAAGATTTATGAGGCCACTCATAAGTTCAGTATTCCTCTTTGGGGAGCTCAAATACCTTAATATTATATATTACCAAGATTGCTTTCTATTAGAAAGATCTGGAAGATAAAAGTGATATTCTAAAGGAATTAGTTGAGGCAACAGAAAAAAACAAAACATAAAAAAAGCCATTTGGCAGAGGGAGGGGAGGAAAAGAGCCATTAGGTAAATATATGGCTACTTGGAGCCATTCTGCTTTGAAATTAGGTCAGATAATGGGAAAAGGGTGGAACTATGCATTTTCTGCCAATCATCAGTTGGAATATTAGGCCAATCATAAAACTCCAGCAGATATTGACTGTATCTGTAGGAAAATGTGGCCTGACTTTGAAACAACTAATTAACAAGCTTTTGGAACACAGCCCACTCATAAATGGGAGACACCTAACTCTCTCATACTCACGGCTCTGGACAATGAAAACTTTAAGCTCCCTTAGCACTTCCCAACTTGCATTTCTCTGCTTCTCTGCCACCACCCTTGCCAAGCCAACATCATCTCCCACTTGGTCCATCGCAGTGGCCCCAAGCAATCATTCTCTTGGCATATCACAGTGCTTCTGTCCATACAACCAGCCAGAGTCATTTTTCAAAAGCTCATTTCTGATCCTATTACTGCCTTGCCTAAATTTTTCTAATGGCTTCCCAAGGCACTTAGAGTGAAATCTAAGCTTCTTACCATGGCCCTGCCTGGCTTCTGGCTTCCTTTCCAATTCATCTCGAGTATTGCTTGTCTCCTCTGCTTCCAGCACACTGGCTTCTGTCCTGTTTCTCTTGTGAGCCATGTTCTTTCTCACCTTCTGGTCTTTGTATTTGTTGTTCTCTCTTACATGCTCTCCATCTTGTTCTTTTTTCATTGCTGGCTCCTCCTATTTACGTTAAGTCAGAATGCAAAATCTCTTTACAGAAGTCTTTCTGACCACATTATCAAATCACTTCATTTAATTTCCTTAATGGGATTCATTATTGTTTAGAATTTTCTTGGGTTACCTATCTTCTCCATTAGAATAGAAGCCTCTGGAGGACAGTTAACTCATCCGTCTCACTCCCAACCGTACACCCATGCCTATAATAGTGCTTGGCACATGGCAGCCACTTGCTGGATATTATTGAGTGTAAGAAAGAGCCATAAGACCACTTGGGTGCAAAAAATATTTTAACTAGTTTAACTGTATTAAAAAATCAATTTTTAAACCAATTTATGTCAGATCTGACTGCCAATGCCTGTAATCTAGATTGCTGGTGCATAAATATATTCAGTTTATATCTTTGGCACTCTTTGACTATTTAGCTTAGTTAATAGAGAGGCAGTTTTAATGTATTTTTGTATGTGTTTTCCTTAAATTCCAATAAACATGTTTGGGGTATGCTGCACCTAAGAATCTGTGATGAAAATACAAATTTTTTTCCCCCAAAGTAGATTTTTCTTAGATACTGCTTCTAGAAACAAGTTAGAATGGGGTGTTTGAATCACAGGAGACTTCATATGCATAAAGGAATACATAATATATGAACATATATCTTTCAAACATATATATACACACACGTGCATATATAACCCCATTTCCAACCATCATCAGGTACATGTGCAACTTTCAGGTAATGCTATGTGAAATGATTTTACCTAAGGAAAGACTTCCCCACCTAACTTTCCTCTGATGCCTTTAATTGAAATTATATAATCAGTTATTTGTGAACACGGAATTTTGAAAATTTACATTATAAAGTACTGTGGGGTTTGTCAGAGCATAAGAGCATGGTGGGAATCCCAGAACTGAAAAATTGATTCAGGGCAAAGTGTCATTTAATTTTCAAAAGAAGTTTCTTCCTTCTTGGCATGTGCCTTTCATAGGGTTGTAAAGAAGAAGATTGCACTTAATGGAATGGAAGGATGCATAGCCTTGTTCTAGGGTCCTTCATGCTATTTTGAGTATGTGTTGTTTTCTATTCAAATGATTTCCCAATTGTGGTTGCCTGTTAGAGTAAAGAATCAACAGGGTCTTTTGGTAACCATGGAAGCCACTGGCTCTCGAATGAGTTATTTTTAGATTGCTTCACTGAATAAATTTCTCTTCCTTCCTGAGAGGAAAATAATGTAATATAATCTTTAGAATTTGAGGACTCAGCCATGGAAACAAGAAAGGGATGTTGAGAAAGGAGAATCTTCTATTGCCTTATTTTAGTGATAATCCAAATCCTAGTCCAAATGAGACTTGGGAAGTTACATTAATGGTAGGCACTTAACAAAAATGTGGGAGTCGTCAAACGGCTCTTGCTGAGACTTCAACTTTTAGAGTCTTAGTTCTAGCATTGTTTAAATTTGTTTTTCCCTCTACTAATCAGAGGCTCAAAGGCAAGCCTCAAGTAAATCTTGTTAGTACTTCAATCAAAGGTACTAAGAGAGCAGTTATACCTCTGACTTCTGGATGGGTTAGGACATAGTGACAGTTCTACAGGTTGTTTAATTCAGACTTGGCTCTTCCTTTTAGCTTCTGCTTAGGAAGAAGAAAAAGTGACTGTGATGAGCTAGCATTTCTAAATAATAAACTCTGGTCTCAGTATTATTTTGAAAATCTGCATTGATAGAAATTTTTAAAAACACTAATTATGAATTCTCCCCTGACCAACGGACAAATTGCATTTTGTTGCTGGAAATTCTTCCATATTATTAGTGGCATTATTGGTATTTATGGAATTTCCGAAATGTCTCAAGGGTGCATTCATGGGCAATGGCAGATGCATGGATGAAGCAAAAGACCTGCTTCCTTTCTAATGAGGTCAGCCAAGACTAGAAAGTGATTACATTCATATTATTTCTGCATTCACCTGAATAGTCTTTTTGATGGATCCTAGAAAAAAATGGGATTTCAGATCTGTAAGGAACCTTTCCCACAGGCCCTCACTTCACCAAATGAGAAGTAGCCGCCCCCCCGCAAGTTGCCTCGTTTTCCTTGACTTGGGATCCATTGATCTTTCTGCCATGGACAAGCCTAGTATCAGGACTCACTTAATGTTAGTGGCTTCCCTTCACCCATAATATGAAACCCAAACTTGTTTCATGGCCACCAATGCCCCAGGTGGTCTGACACCTGCTGCCTCCTTCCCCTCCCTGCCTTGGCCGTATCCGCCATGTTTCAGTACACCAACCTTCTTTCCCTTTGCTGAAAATATCAGGTTTGTGGCCACCTTAGGGTCTTCGCACCTTCTGGTGACCCTGCCTTGAAAGCCTCTCTGCTGATTTGGAATGGCTGGTTCTCATCTCTGGCAGGCAGAATTCTAAGAGGGCCCCTGTGACTCCCTACTCGGTGTACACACTCTGTAAAATCCACTCCCACTGATGGCAGATGGAACAGGTGAATGTCATGCTACCTTACACCAGTGATGTCGCTAATCAGGCGACTTTGAGTTAATCAAAAGAGAGACTCTCAAGTAGAGTGATCCTTTCCAAAGAAGGGGAAGTATCAGAGAGACACTCTCCTGTCAGCCAAACAGACAGCAAACAGCCATGTCGTGACAGGACTGACCACAAGGCGTATACCTGAGGGTGGCCTCTAGGTGCTGAGAGCAGCGGCCAACCACTAGCAAGACAACGGGGACCACGAGGAAAGGAATCCTGCCAATAGCCAGTGAGGTTGGGAAAGGACTCAGAACCTCAGATGAGATCCCAGCTCCTGCCAAGACCTTGATGTCAGCCTGTGAGAACCTGAGAGGAGGATCTGGCTAACCTGTACCCAGACTCCTGACTCACCAAAACTCAGAGACAATAAATTTGTGTTTGAAAGTGCTGAGTTTGTGGCAATTTGTTACATAGTAATAGAAAACTAATACCTCATCTTTCCTGTTTCAGCTCGAGTGTCTGTTCCTCAGAGAGGCCTTCCCTGAGCCCTCTAATGTTTTGTATTCACCTGCCCCCATTACCCTGATTTATTCTCTTGTTAGCACTTAGAATCTAAAGCCACCTCATTTGCTTACTGTCTCGGTAGTCGCTGTATTCCTTAGCACCTAGAATGTTGTAGCACACGTAGTAGGCACTCAATAAGTATTTGTTGAATGAATCACTGAATCCAGATTAATGAGTTTTTATCAACTGCCCATGACTAAACTGCTAAATTATTCCCTGGACCACCAGGTGGCAGATCATTTAGACAGTAAAGTAAACAGAATAGAACTTTGGCCTGGAGACAGAACATCAATTCTCTAATGGCAGCATTGCCATCCAGACTTTAATCTAAAACCATCTGCCTTTATTTTTCTTAACCTGGTCAGTTGGACAGCACATCTGCCATTGCTGGTGTTTCTGTAGCCAAATTATATGATTAACTCTTTTAAAACAAGAGCTTAGAAACAGAATGGATTGATACTATCATTATCACCAACTATACGACCAGCCACAGAGGATGATCTTTACCACTGCCATTTGTTGTTGTGATTTTTTTTCCTGAATAATTTAACTTCTTGAGTGTGGATCTGCTTAATTGTTCTCAAACCTTCAGTCAGTGATTTTCTTTCTTATCTTTGGGTTAAGTGTTCTTATGCATTGGGAGAATGGACTATTATCATAATGTGTCTCCCATCATAACTTTGCTAAGGGAACACATCTGTTGCTATAATAGGAACTCAGATGACTGAGTACCTAACTGATCTGGATCCAGGTTTGTATGTCAGAGTTTCCACATGGATCTAGAAATTGACCAGAGTGTAAGAGCCAGGAAAACAGAAGCCTCATCTGTTTTAGTTTTTGCTGTACGTTTACCCCCTGTACTTCTGCTTTTTTGTATTACCTGTACTGTTATAAGAGTGGCAGACATGTAATGGGTGCTCAGTAAATAGCTTTGAAGAAATGAATGGATGAGTGAATAAAGTCTCTTACCACCTTACCTATCACCAAGTCTTGGAAGATCTGTTCTGTAAATTGTTTCCTATGGGAAATTGCCCTTTTTCATTTGGAGAAACTAACGTTCAAGACCCATTCAACTGTCATCTCCTTGGATAATGGGTGTTAGGATGATTATTGACCATTTACATGTCACCTTTTGTTGAACATCCACCCTGTGCTTGGTATTATGGGAGGTACCGAGGACACAAAGATAGATAGGACCCCTGCCCCAAAAGAGTTTACAGTCAATTCTAATCTGTTACCGCCCATTGTCGAGATTGGCACCAAATGTCATTTTTATAAATAATTGAAGGTTCATTGAAGTGTAGTGCTTGGAAATGCTGAATATGGATCTTACTGTCTGGGTTTATAATATTGATCTCTTTCCCTGCTTTTATTTAAAGGAATGCTAGCTGCTGAAACGGATAAACTTTAGTGGATTAGCACAATAGAAACATATTTCTCACTCATGTAATTCTCAAAATGGGGTTCCAGATCATTTGACAATTTTGTCCAAAGCTGTGATTCGGGTATCCAGATTCCTTCTGCTTTTCAGGTCTTCCATGTTCAACTTCTGATGTTGCTGCTCAAGGGGAAAGAGAGGAAGATCTCATGAATCAGGCCTGGAAGTATCACAAATCACTTCTGCCCATGATCAGTTGACCACAGCTCAGTCACATGATCACATCTACCTGCAAAACAGATGTAGTAATATACTGAATGTTCATATAAAGTGCATTGTGTTCACCAGAGTGAACCAGAAGAGATGATTTTTATTTATCAAGCTGAAGGAATCTTAATATTATTTCTTTTAAAAGTTCAGAAATTTTTAAAGTTTTTTTACCTTAAGGAATTAGATATTTTAAATGAAATTTTCAAGGAAGGAACATGCTTATTATAATAATAAACCAAAAATGCTTATAGAAAATTATAAGCTATTGTGACAAAAACACTTTGATACCATAAAAATTATTGTGAATGTAGGAAAGGAAATGTAGTAAAGACATGTTCCAGGAAAAAAAAACCAGATTTGATAAATAGCCAGCAGTCTGTCAAACTGATTCTCTACTATTGAAGAAATTCCCTAAGAGTTTCTATCCTATCTCTGTTTACCCATATAGAAGAATAGAGAATGAGAGGTCACAATAATTGGACTTTATTTTTCTGTCACTTACCAGCCTGTTGACTTTTTATAGGCATTTATACTCTTTGGCATCAGAAAATTTATATAAAATGGAGACAAGACACACACATTATATATTTATCATAGATAGTCATGTGTTATTTAACAGGGATACATTCTGAGAAAAGCATCCTTAAACAATTTCATCATTGTGTAAATACCATAAACTGTACTAACACAAACCCACATGGCATGGCCTACTATATACCTAGGCTATATGGTGTAGCCTATTGCTCCTGGGCTACAAACCTGCACAGGATGTTACTATACTCAATGTTGTAGGCAATTGTAATATAGTACATTTGCATATCCGAACATAGAAAAGGTATGGTAAAAATGTTATGCAGTACTATAATCTTATGGCACTATCATTGTATATGTGGTTGGTTGTTGACGGAAACATTATGCAGACCAAAGTATGACTGTATTTATATTTATTTGGAAGATTGAATAAAATAATTACTGTGGAAGTATGATCTGAAGTACAAATGGCAGAGTAAATGGAAGTCTATCTCTTTCTTCTCCTCCTCATCACCATCACCATTAGGATCATAGAATATAAGGAAAAGGTAGAAGGCAAAATAGGGGGGTTGTCCAATTTGGCATCAGCTTCATTTTGTACCACTTGTCTCTCACCCTTTAAACTGAGATCCTTGCTGCTCTCCAATAAACCATGCCAGCAGCATTCATTCATTTCCTTAACCAAGACTCACCAGGATCTAAGAATAAACAAGCATCTTTACCAGTTTTTGAGCTCTGTCTCTATGGCTGGTGCTAGAACTTTGTGTGTACTTCACCCAACATGATCTCATTTGATCTTCCCTCACGACTCTAGGAGGCAGATTCTATTATCGCCCACTGTTTTTTACAAGCAGGAAAATCAAAGCTCATAGATGTGAAGCCAGTCATTTAAGGTCAAACAGCTCAACACTGGCAATCTGGCTCCAGAGCCCATGCCTGTGACCACTGTACCGTGTTGGCACATGCTGGGTACCAAGGGCTTCCATGGTGAGCAAGAAAACACGATTCCTGACTTTGAGGAGCTTTCATCCTGGCTCTCAGCAGCCTTCAGGTCCTATGTGTATACTGTTTCTTTTTTAATATATAGATTACATTTTTTTAGAGCGGCTTTAGGTTCATAGAAAAGTTGAGCAGAAGGTACAGAGAGTTCTCATATACCCCCTGCACCCCACATGCATAGCCTCCCCCATGATTATTAACACCACCCATCATTTGTTACCACTGATGAAGTAACATTGACCCATTGTAATCATCCAAATTCCATAGTTTACATTAAAGTTCACTCTGGTGTTGTACATTTATGGGTTTTGATAAACATATGACATATACCCATAATTGTAGTATCATGTAGAGTAACTTCACTGCCCCAGAAGTCCTCTGCATTTCACCTACTCCACTCTTCCTTTTGCCTGCAGTGCTCTCTTAATACCCCTGTCCCCTTTCTTAGCCTAGCCAGTTTCTCCTTCCTCTAAAGTCTCAGGTCGGGCATTACTTCCCTCATTATTTTCTGACTTCCCAGGTGGTACCTAGAAAGTGTCTCACATATGTTCACGAGCAGAGGCAGTATTGCCTAGTGGCCAAGGTAGTAGTAGGTCTAGACTGAGATTTGCTCAAATCCTGGCTCCATCACTTCCAAGCACTGTAATTTGGGGTAAGTTACTTCTCTGGTCTCAGTTTTCATACGTAGAAAATAGGATTGTTAAAAGGATGCAATGAGATAATGCATGTAAAGGGTTTGGCACTTGCATGGCAAATGCTTAGTAACCTTGATTAGCTCTCATTAACTACCATTATGAAGACTGATCAGTGATCAGATAACATTCTCATTTCTTCCTCTTGCCCAGGAATGTAGGGTCTGCTGTGATATATGGGGATGTTGACATGTAAGTTGCCTTCCATTTCAGTGACTTGTAGTTTGAACTGAAAGGTCAACATCTCTGGACCTACGATGCAGGCATCTTGAGCTAACCTAGGGAATGTCCAAGACTTGACCAAAGCCCCCATTTTTAATGATGCCATATGTCTTAATGAACACAGTCCCACACCCTTCCCACAGAAACACAGGGATAATTTATGATTTTAATCAGATCAGCCTTTGCTGATGTACAGTGAGGCATAATTAGTTGGTGGCTGGTGCAGAGAACTGCACTACACTCAGCCAGGAGGGGATGCTTCCTCTAGCATTTCCACTCTCTTGCTGAGGTAGCTTTCCTTCCTTCCCTTTGTTGCTCAGAAGTGAAACTTGATGGGTCTCTGTGGGAAGCACGGTCATCTCTTTCTCTGCACATCTTCTTTGAGGCCCAGGCAGATTTATAGTCCCCACGTGAGGATGAGGATACGTCTAGGTAACCAATTAGCCAAAAACAGAGCATTGACAGACTTGTAGAACACATGCAAATTTCAGTGGATTAAAGGTCAGTGTCCAATAAATTGAGTCTGAGTAAGGCTTTTTCTCCCAGGGGTTGGGATGCTGTAGATTTTAATCTTAGAACTTCTAGGGTCTATAAATGAAGCAGCAGGTGTCCAGAATGTCAGTCTTTATTCTACTCCAAAGGCATATGTGCTCTTGGGCTCCAGAAAATTCTTGTCATGTCCACTGGAAGCTTTGATTCACTTTCTTTCTTGTGGTGCTTAGAAGCTCCAATGCCTGTTTGTAAGCTGCACGGGTATATACTGTACTTCAATCTCAGTCAGGAAATTTAGGGGAAAAAACACAAAACTCTGGTTATTATCCAAAATTTAAAAAATAAACCCAATAAGGGATGTGGCAACTTTAAAACACACGTGCATTTTTCCCATTGAGAGGTGGAGTCTGTGTCTCTTCCCCTTAAATCTGGGCAGGAGAATGACAAATTTGACCAGTAAAACATGATGCTAGATGATTTTCCAGGCTAGGTTATAAAAGACCTCGCAGTTCCTACTTTGCTTACTGGAACACTTGCACTTGAAGCCCAAAGCTGCCATATATGAAGTTTGACTACTCTTAAGCTCATCGTATTGTAAGAAAGCCCAAGCTCTACTGAGATGCCTCATGGTGCTCTAGTTAGTTTCAGCTGAGAACTAGCTTCATAGTCATTTCAGCTGAGGTGCTAGATATGTTAATAAAGAAGCTTCTGGATGATTGTAGCCCCAAGAACTTTGGGCCATCTCCAGTCATTTCAGCCACCTCCAGCCATCCATGTCTTCCCAACAGAGGCCCAGACATTAGGGAGCAGAAACAATCCAACTCTATTGATCTCTGTCCAAATTTCTAACCTGTAGAATTCATAAGCATAATAAAACAATGGTGGTTTTATGTCAGTAACTTTTGGGTGGTTTGTTATGCAGCAATAGATGGCTGAAATAGTATGTTTCATGGAGTCTTTTCCCAAGTGTGAGTAGGAAAAGTAGGGTAACTATAAGTATAGTTGTTAAAAGACTACAAAAATCATGCAGTCAGTAGAATTTAGAATCACTAGGTCATTAAATATGAAATATCTGATTTTGAATCAAAAGTTTAGTTTATTATATCTCAAACAAGAAGCAGTAAAATTAATCAAAGTGTGTGCCTAACCTATCAACACAGTTTTGCCATCTTAATGGTAGCTTGTTTATGCCAGCAGCAAAGAAGCCTGGAGAGTGAGTGGTAATGAAATCGTCAAAGGCGTTTTCCACAACTTGTTGAGAATTCAATATTTTTCCTCGCAAGAAGTGGTCCAAAGCCTGAAAGAAGTGATATTTGGTGCAAGGTCTGGTGAATATGGTAGATGACAAAGAGTTTTCAAGTCCAGCTTCTGTAGTTTAGGCAGCATTTTTTTTTGCAAAATGTGGCCTTGTAAGAGGATTTGCCTGTCTCTATTGACCAGTCTTGGCTGCGTAATCACAAGCACTCTCGTTATTTCATCCAATTGGTTGCAGTAGACATTCACTGTAATCAAGTGACCAGGTTTTATGAAGCTGTAGTGGATAATACCAGTGCTAGACCACCAAATAGACACCATTAGCTTTTTTTGGATGAATATTTGGTTTTGGACTGCGTTTTGACACTTCATCTTTATCCAACCATTGTGCTGAATGCTTGTGATTGTCAGAAAGAACTCTATTTTCATCACGCATAACAATATGGTATAGAAATGGTTCACCTTTATGTCGTGACAGCAAAGAAAGGCAAGCTTCGAGAAAATTTCTCTTCTGATGCTCATTTAGTTCATGTAGTACCCATTTATCCAGCTCCTTTACCTTGCTGATTTGTTTCAAATGGTCCAATATTGTTGCAATAGTAACATCAGACTTTGCTGCTAATTCACACGTAGGTTGAGATGGATTCGCTTCCACTACAACTTTCAGCTTATCATTCTCCACCTTGGTTTCAGGTCATCCACATGGCTCTTTTTCAAGATTAAAATCACCAGAATGGAACTTCTCAAACTATCTACACACCATGTGTGCATTAGGCACATCTTTCCCAGATACTTCGTTGCTATTTGGAACTGTCTTGGCTGTATTGGTTCCACGACAGAACTCATATTCAAAAATAACACAAGTTTTTTACTTATCCATGGTTTCACAAAAATTGCTCTAAAAGTTTCTGAAAGATAATCACAAGCCAAACTGTTCATTTGAAAGAATGAGAATGTACCTTCATAATAGCAACAATAATAATAAAAAGAAGGGACATAGTGAAATGTCAGAGATATCAACTGTCAAACTTAGTACTTAAGGAAATCAGACATTCCATACTTAATAACCTAAATATAAGGGACCCTAAGTTTCTTCTAGTAAGTCCACAGCCTGGCAGTTGCCACTAATCTGAATTTTCTCTTTAACACCTTTGAACAGAGATAATTTACTCTTTGCTTACATGCTTCCAATGATGAGGAACTCATGACTTTATGAAGCCTCTTCTCTTGCAGAGGTACAACTGGATGCACTGAAGAGAGATGCTTTTACTGCTAGATATACGGTTGGTGACAGAACAAATACAGATGCCTGAGAGCAAGTGGCTTTTTGAGGTAAGGTCTACCTATGTATACAGGTTGGAGCTCATTAAAAAATGGCAAACACCATGACACCCGAGGTTTGGACTTTTCAGTTGAAATTAGTCATGTGCTGGTGGCTTTTTCTAGGCTTTTGTAATGTGTAGAGAGAGCTTTTCTTCCCAGTATCTCGTCATGCTGTATTGGATTCTGGTGGTAAAGAACAGGGAACAGTCAAAGCTAATCAGGGTAACAGTCTTAGAAATATAAAGCTTGGTATATAGGCTCAAAGAAAGGAAGTCATAGTTGACCAAAAGCTGAATATAAATAAATGAATCAATGCAAATACAGACAAGTCTAATTCATTCTTCAGCAGGCTGCAGGGTAGAGCAGTCACAGGTGCTATTTGTCTAGTTGTCCAGTGAATAAGTCCAAACTCACTTGCAGAATTGCCTTCAGTTCTGGGAACTCTAATAGGAATACTAACAACAGAGAATATTTTCAGATGTCAACTAAGATGGAAAGGAACCATGTGTTATGGAAATATATATGTGTGTGTGTATGTGTGTGTGTTTAGCAATAAGAGGGAAAATAATAAGGAATGATATAACAGCTGTCAAAGCCTTCAAGGATTCTAAGCAGACAAAAACATGAATTTCAGGAGAGACAAGATGGCTGACCAGAAACACCAGCTGCCATGTCACTAAAAGTGATTTTCAGATTCAATGCAATCCCCATCAAAATACCGACATCGTATTTCACAGATCTAGAAAAATAATTCTGTGCTTTGTTTGGAACCAGAAAAGAGCCCAAATAGCCAAAGCAATCTTAAAAAGAAAAAATCTGGAGGGATCACATTACCAGATTTCAAACTATATGCTAAAAGTCTATAGTAAGCAAAACAGCATTGCATTGGCACAGAAATAGAGACAGACCAATGGAACAGAATAGAATCCAGATAGAAAACTATCTACATACAGCCAACTGATCTTGGATAAAGCAGACAACAATATACACTGGGAAAAAGAATCCCTATTCAATAATTGGTGCTGGGAAAATTGAATAGCCACATGCAGAAGAACAAAATAGGACCCCTATCTCTCACCACGCACAAAAATTAATTTATGGGTAAAAGACTTGAATGTAAGGCATGAAACCATAAGAATTCTAGAAGAAGATGTAGAAAAAACTCTTCTAGATATCAGCCTAGGCAAAGAATTTATGACTAAGACCTCAATGGCAATCACAGCAACAAAAAAAATAAATGGGACTTGCCAATAGCAACCCCACCCTAATGGAGTTTTATAAATACCTCCAGGGTGGCTGGCCCCATGGCTCCCACAGAGAACCCCTGTCCTACAAAATCTGGCTCCTGACTTCTTTCTTCTTTAGTTGTATCACCTACCAGGACTCCCTCATGGGCTGCAAACTCATTGCCTTGTTCTCTCACTCTTAAGAGTGGGTAGTTGAATATGCTTTTTATATACTTTGAACTGTTGTGTCACCAAATCTGTGCCTGGCTTGGTTCTTCTTGTTACTCAGGCCTAATCTCAAATGTTACCTTTCCATAGAAGCACTGCAAAACGACCTCTGCTCAAGTAGCATCCCTGTCCACTTCACCATTTCCTTACCCTGGTATATTAATACTTCCTTCGCAGCATATTTGATAGCACTTAATACTATCTGGAAAATTTTTTATGTCTGTTGTTTATTCCTTTCTTCAATTAGAATTTGAGCTCCAGGAGGTCAGGGACTCTTGTCTGCTGCTATCAAATATATGTTTAGTGCCCAGAAAAATGCCTGGCACATAGAAGGTGCATGATAAATACATTTCTTGAATAGAATAGCAACTCCTCCCTTGCATTCTTCAAGATAAAGACCAAATTCTTTAGTATGGCACTTGAGTTCTCTCAATATCTTGGCCAGCTTATATCTCTCCCTTTTTGTCTTCTTTCACTCACCACTTCTCTCCTTCTGTAGTTTCTCAAATATGCCATGTCATTTAATGTTTCATTGCTTTGCATGTTGTGTCTTCTCTGTCGGAAATTCAGAATGAGATGAAGCTCCTTCAGTTTTCCCTTCCCTCCCATGCTATAGAGGATTGCACACTCCTTTCTCTGGAATAGCCCTGTGACTGTGCTTACGCAAGGAGGTTGTCTTTGTTGGGATATGCATCTTTCTCTCCAACTAGACTTTGAGCTTACCGAGAGCAAGGGCCACTTCTTAATCATCTTTATATGCCCGGTGCTGTGTGTGATGCCTGATATGGATTAGGTTATAAAATTCAATTTCATTATGTTAAAGTTGGATTATTACCTCAGCTAGTTGAGATCATTTGGACTCTCAATTCTGCCATCCATTTCATTGAATATTTTCTCCAGTATTATATCAACTGTAAATTTGGTAAGTATGCTCAGGTGATAGAGGTTTCATGGGGGCACATAAAAGTAAAGGAATCCCTTGGATTTTCAGTGAATCACAAAATGATTTCTAGATTGTTTTTATGGTTATTAATATTTCTTGAGCGTGGCGTACTAGGCATTTTCTAAGCAGTTTTTCATTGAAGCCTTTAGCAGTTCAGTGGTGAGAGTTAATAATATTAACCCTATTTTTCAGACTTAGAGTGAACTTCATGAGGTCACAGCCAGTAAGCAGAAGAACATGAGTAACTTTGATATATTTGATGCCAGAGTCCAAGCTTTTAACCACTATGCTAAATCTTTTTGGTGCCATTTCTATATACCTATATTTCTTAGACTCAACCATCAGGCCAAAATAGAGTTAATGAAGATGTTATAAAGGTAATCCTATTTTTTTCAGGATAAGGGAGACTTCAATCCCTTCTCTTTCCAAACAAGAAATGGTCTGTTGTTAATTACTGCTTTTTCTTCCCTTTCCTTTCTGTCAGGGAAGCTCAGTTTATTTTGGGTCACGTGGCTGCAAACAAGTTAATGACAATTGATGTCCATCCTCTGCTCGGTGTGAGCATCCACGCCCCTTAGTGGGCATGTGCCTTTCCATCACTCCCCCCCCCCACCTCGTGGGCTGAGGTTTTGCCTTAGCCAGTGAACTTTTAATCACTCTGAATCACTAATCACCATAATTCCTCACTGTCCAAAGCTGCAAGTTCATCATGCGAATGGACCCTGTGTCCCTGTTAATCACAGTAATTGCTCACCACTCATGAGCTGTGAAAAGTAGTGACGAGTCTCCCTCTCCTTCTCTCCCTCTCTCCCTCTCTCTCCCTCCCTCCCCCCTTCCTCAACCTCCACCCCTCCTTTCTTTCTCATGCACATATTTTACACAACCATTTTACACCTGGTTTATCTCTGTATCTAATACTAAGTAGCATCTCTTTCTGTCATGTAAAGATTCAAAGACAGGATGGAGATTTCATTTAACTTCTGCCACATTCTAGTTGTGTGACCAAGGGCAAGCTCATCTTTCAAACCCAGTTTTCTCATCTTGCAAATGGAAGGAATAAAAGTGTTCATGTGAGGCTTATGAGCAACGCACTTGACGTAGTGACTAGCTCATGGTGGGTGACTAAGGATTAGTAGCTAGTTTTATTAACGTTTTCCTACTATTATTTTCTTCTAAAAAGGCAGAAAGTTCCTTCTCACTCATTCTCAGCACTTATTACACTTATCTTTGTCTGCCTCCACATTCTCCCCCCACCCAACAATAAGGCCATTTAGAGGAAACCTAAACTATGGAAAAATTCTCCATTCCTAGGAGAATTTTAGAAACAATGGGGAAATATTAGCCTCTAGGAGAATCTTGGTGGACTTCCCTTTCCACTAGTGAATCATAATTTTAGATTATTATAGTAATACCTTTATGGAATGTTTCCCTTTTCTAAGTCTCATTTGATCTTTTGAGAATTCAGATACATTTCTAGATAAAAGTTATAAAGGAAGATATGAGTCCCTAATGGTCCAACTTAGGGTGAAATCTCACTCAGCATCTTAGAACAAGTTGTAAATATAACAAGATTTTTGAATTGGAGACCACTATGGATAAGACTATATGTATTTATTATAATAATAATAGTTGAAGTTCAAACTTTTTGAAAATGTGTCATCGAAATTATTATATTAAGTAGAGGGTATTCACATTTTTTTTTTGGTGGAGTCTTTTAAAATAATAGTTGCATTTAATGGATCTCTTTCCCTTCTCTTAAATGTTTGTTACTATGTCTGATAAGTTGGTGTTGGGAAAACTTTTATTCTTTTTAGCCCAAGAATTTGTGAGAAATACTATTTGTCTAGTCAAGGCAGTCTCAGCTTGGCTGTTTTCCTAGACTCCTGATTCCACTTTAAGATGTGTGCTCTCGTTTATGGCCAACATACATGCATATTTCTTACAGAGGCGTTAAACTTGGGAGCTTATCAATAGTTTGGACTTGGAAGTACAGTAGGTCTAATGGGAAAACTTTGCTGAACCATTAATGCTCAAGCTTTAAGTGTGAAAGCCAACTGTGCTTAATCCACTCCCTATTGCCATTTCCAGCTGAAGCTTGGAACATGCTCAAAGTCGGGAGGTAAGTGGAAGCAGGGATCTAGTGACATAAGAGGCTGAAGAGATTTTCTCTGAGTCAAAATTTTTCTCCAGACTGTTGTGGGATTTGACACCGAAGTGTAGCACTTCAATCTCTGTTTAATACGGGGACTTTGAAGGTATCCACATGCTCTATCTTAGTTCTTTTTCCTTCTTACCATCTGTGGCAATGAATTCTAACTGATGGTACCCCAGGCACATTGCCTGTTCGCCCTCCTCATATAATGCGTGATGGTTCAGTTCTCTGGAGTTTGCATTCAGACCTGTTTCACATCAAAATGCATTGCTCTGACTTGCATAATCCTCTGTAAGCTTGACTAGAGAGCTTGGTTTCTGCTCTTCTCCCTGGGATATTTTCTGTGTGTGTCAGGGGGTGGGGAATGTAACTTATCTTACTTTGAAGATGAGCATTAGGGAAATATTGAGGAGACTGAACAGACAGAAATAAAACTAAACGACAAATGATATAGAGAAATGGGAAAATAAATGTAGAAAAGCATATATATAAAAGGAAAGTAAAATAGCTTCACTTCTGTGGTTAAGTGTAAGTCAAATTTTTTTTTTTTTAGATCTCAACTTGTTTATAAAACACAGACTCATAAAGTAGTGAAAATATTCTGAGTAAGTAAAGGAAAAAGTATACACCTCTGTTTCCCTCTCTCCTACCCTATCCTTATTCTACTCACAGGGGTGAGACACATTAATGTGTGTTCTTTCACTCACCTGTTGGATTATCTTGGGCAAGCCACTGAATTTTTTTAAGCCTTAGTTTTCATATCTGGAAAGTGGGGATAACACCAGTTACTTATAGCATTGTTAAGAGGCTAAAAACATGTCATTTGTATAAATGCGTATGGCACAAATTAAGAGTTCAATCAATATTGGATATTATTATTTTCCTAGGCACATACAAACATATGTATTTCATAACAAATAAAAATGGTGCCACACTATGCATACTGTGATTTTAGTTACTGTTTTTAAACTAATGACATACTGGAAACATTTAAAGATTATTTATATATGCATTATTTTATTTAAATGCATGTGTTGTATGATCAGATCATAGTTAATGATGATTTTTAGGCTTTCTTTCTTTCTTCATGCTTTGTCCACCTATATTGTCTGTCTTGAGAAAATCCACATAAAGGCTTAGTATGTGTGTGCCTATATTTTCCTTTATGCTCACGTAATCGTAGACAAAACATACATACATGTTAATATAGTTTTGTCATTGATGTATAAAAATAAGAATATGGTATACAAATAAATATTTTTATAGTATTTTTAAATTATAAAATACCTTTTCCTGACCCTTTCTTTATTAATAGGGGCTGGAAAACTTAAAATTTGAATTCCCAGCAGACATCCTTGCTGCTGAGGGTATGGGAAGCAAGTGACCCAATGCTGATCAACTATCCCCAAGGGAAAATCTATTGTGTTTCTAGGAAAGTTCATTCCTAATAAATGTAATAAATTTGGCTTTGTTGATGTTCTTCTCCCTTCATACTTCTTATAAAGTGGAGAGGAAATCTGAAATGACAGTACCATTTTTGGATCATGATAGACAAGTATAGGGACAAAAGCCATAATGTTAGTGGTGACATAATAGAAATATAAGAGGCTGAGTGCCTGGTAACATTTTCAGTGCTGAATTAGTGCCACTGAATTAGTGCTGACCTCTGGATTTCTAAAATAAACCCAGTTTGCTTAAGACATGATCACTGGGTTTTCTCTTCTTTACAGTCGCATACATTCTTAACTGGCACGCAAACTATTCCACGTCTTGTTTTTGTCACCCAAATCTTGTTAAAGTTCTAATTGATTACTTGCCACAGCAGCATATTATTTCATGATATGAATGACTATAATTTCACCAGCCTTTCTCCAATTGGTAGATAATAAGTTTTTATCCAGTGTTTGTTTTGTCTTTTTTGGGGTGGGGGCCACTTCAAACAATATTGTATTAAACATCCTTAAAAGTATATCTTTATGTAGTGGGACGTTTATTGAACAAATTCTCAGGAGTAGAATTGCTGAGTCAGGGGTATAGATAATTTTAATAAATGTTTCCAGAATGTATTCCAGAAAAGCCAGAAACTATTTTCATTTGACCAGCAATGTATAAGAATAACCTTTTCCTTCACACATCCCCACCAGCAATAGTTGTTATTGTTTTTTTGCCAATCTAATGTTTATAAAATCATAACTCATTATTGGATTAGTTCACATTTTCCTACTAGTAGTGATTTTAAGCCTTTTTCTATACTCTGTTGACTATTTAGATTTTTTCTTCTGTGAATCCTATTCATACTTTTACATAGTTTTCTCTTGGGAATTTCCTTCTTATAAATTTGAGAGAGATTTTTAAAAAATATTATAGGTACTAAATTTAAGTCTTCAGTATTGAAATTTGTTTATGGTTTCTGCTGTGGGCTGAATGTTTGTATCCCCCAAAATTCATATGTTGAAACTGAATCTCCAAGGTGAAAATATTAGGAGATGGGGCCTTTGAGAGGTGATTAAGTCCCATTAAGAATGGAATTAGTGTCCCCATAAAAGAGACCCAAGAGAGCTTCTTCACCCCTTCTGCCATGTAATTACACAGTGAAAAGATGGCCTTCTGTGAACTGGGAAGTGGGCCCTCACCAGACTCCAAACCTGCCAGAACCTTAATCTTGGACTTGCCAGTCTCCAGAACTGTGAGAAATAAATTTATGTCGTTTATAAGTTCCCCGGTCTATGGCATTCTGTTACAGCAGGCTGAATGGACTGAGACAGTGTGTTTGCTATAAATGTTTGAACTTCTATGTGGCTAAATATAGTTTTTAAAAACATATTTTTAAAACTTTATTTTCTAGTCTTGGGTAAAGGAATCTGCTTCATCCCGACTGAGATTATCATAAAGTCACCTAATTTTTCTTGCAGGATTTATGTTTTTCTTTTTACCTCCTCTGTTAATATCTTTATCTTGTTTTCATCCTGATGGATGGCCAGTTGTACCAACACCATTTAAAAAAATCCCTCCCCCTCTGAAATATCAACTTGTCATATATTACATCTTCATATATTCTGAAATATATTTTTAAATTCCCTACTAATTTTCATTTTGTGCTTTCTTGTTCCTATGCCAATATCACATATTGATTTTATTTTTGAGGCTTCACAGTATGCTGATATCTGGTGTGACATCCTTTTTAGAAAAAACTTGGATTTTGTCAATTCCTTGTTAATCTTAAGATAAATTTTTTTATTGCAAAAACTTTATCCAATTAATCAAATCTCCTGGCAAAATTCTAATTTTGAAAGCTTTCTTATTGAAACACATGGTTTGCACTTCTGTTTACTTTTCTACTTTTTAATCCTTCAGTAAGACTATAGATTTTCATGTGAACGTTTTGGCTTTCATATTAAATTTATACATAGTTCATAATTTTTTAAACCAATATTAAAAGAATATTTTGTCACTTCCCTTTTTAGTGGCTTAGAGGTTGGAGCAAAGCTATTGGTTTTTGTTTGTTTTTATATCCAGCCATTTTACCACACATTAGAATGAAATCTAGTAACTTAAAAAAAAATAAACTGTGGGATTTTCTAAAAATGCAGTCATATCAATAGCAAAAATGAATAATTTTTTTCTTTTATTGTCTAATGGTTATGCCAGTTATTTAACTTTTCTATCATATTGCCTTTGTGAAAATCTCCGAAACAGCACTTTGAATCTAATAGTGATAGTAAACATTCCTATTCAGTTTCTAATTGTAATTGAAATGGTTTCCATATTTCATCACTTAGGGTATTGAGTAGTAGTAGTTTATTTTTGGTAAGCATTATAGTCAAGTAGTTTCCTTCTATTTCTATTTTATCAAAAACATTTTCAGCATATATTGTAGTAATTAATTCTCCTCCCTGGTTGTATATTAGAAACACCAGAATAGTTAAAATACGTTGATACCAAGCCTCTTCCTAGATGAATAAAATCAGAGTATGCGGGGATAGAGTTGGTTTATCAGTATTCTAAAGCTCCTTAGGTAATTCTTATGAATATATATCTTATATTGAGAATCACTGATTTATTTATTGGCCAGCATGATTTTCTTCTTTAGTTTTTTTGTTGTGATGTGTTATGTTGCTATAATTCCTGATTTTAAACTTTCTATACATTCATAGAATAAATACTACATAGCCACAAGTGTAAAATTCGTTTGAAATATTGCCAGATTTTATTTTGTAAATATAGTCATAGATGTGATTAGTCTTTACTTTTCTCCTTTTTTCACTATGTTTATGAGATTTTGGCATTATATGTATGCTGGTATTATATAATAAACTGTAAACCTCCATCTTTGATTTCTTAATGACCTAGAGGAGTTCAAGTAACACTAATATTATCTTTTCATTAAAGATGACATTTTTCATGAAATGCAATCCCTCCCAGTTCTGATTATTCTTTTAATTACCTTCTCAATATATTCTGTGACAATTGTTCAAAATTTCTATTACTTCTTGGGTTAACCATGGTAATTTATATTTGGTTAGGAAATTATTCATCCCTCTAGGTTTTCACATAGATTGTCATATATTTGCCTATAATATGTTTCTCTTACAATCTTTTTAATTTTTAAAAATTTTTAAAATTTTATTCTTTTTTAGAGACAGGACCTTTTTTGTAAGGCTGGAGTGGTGTGATCATAGGTCACTAATGCCTCAAGCTTCTGGTCTCAAGGAGTACTCCTGCGTTAGCCTCTCAAGTCCCTGGGATTACAAGCATGAGCAACTGCACTTGGCTCTTTATAATGTTTTTTTAATCTCTCCTGTGCTTATGGTTAGATTTTCCTTTTAATTCCTAATTATTTATGTATGTGTGCATGCATATCTATTTTTCCCCCCGAGATTATTTTTCCTACAAATTTTTGTTTTTATTTTCCTCAAGTCCTTTCATCCTTATGAATTCCATCTTTCTAGTTTGAGCTGTTTTATTTTGTAGTTGTTTTTATACATCCTCAAAGATGAATTTTAGGATCCTTTATTTTTCATCTTTCTTCTTGAGTGATGAAGGCATTAAAGATAAATATTTTCTTCTCAGTAGAGTTTTTAATTGTCTTCTAGATTTTAGTGTAAAGGTTCTTTTTTTAGTTTATAAATATTCTTTTCATCTAAGGGTTAGCCAAGAATTTCTCACAATATTATTTATCAAACTATATAGCCTATGAAATATATGGAATTCATTTAATTATGTAGTTATTTTGAAATTTTAAAGATTTTCTTTGTAGAAAGCACAAATTTTATTTTTGAAAACATTGCACAGGATATAAAAATATGTGCTTATTTCCCATCAAGGGATGTAAGGTACTCCATATGTCTCTTACAGCATTATTACTCATGGTTTACACTTTATTTAGGCATAAGCTATGTACGTTAAGTTGCACATATTTCAGTGTACAGTTTGATGAGTTTTGACAGATATATACCACCCCCACCACCACAATTGAGATACTGATCATTTCCTTTACTCTCAAAAGTTTCCTTCCTTTGAGATACATTCTTCTTTCCATTCCTATCCACAGGTAACCACTAATCCTCTTTCTGTCATAAAATTGTATATAAAAGATATTTTATATAAATGGAGTCATGGGGTATATACTCTTTTCAAATTTGGATCCTTTCATGCAGAATAATAAATTTGAGATTCATACATATTGTTTGTTACCTGTGTGAGTTATTTTTATTGTTGAAGAATGTTCCATTGTATGGAAATATGACATTTTATCTACTCATCTGTTCAAACACATTTTAGTTATCTCCGATTTTTGGCAATTACAAATAAATTGGCTATGCACATTTATGTACAGTACTTAGTGTGAACATATTTTCATTTCAGTTAGGTAAATATTTAGGAGTAAAATGGCTATCTACCGTATATTTATGTTTAATTTTTTAGGAACCTGCCAAACTGATATCCAAAGTGGTTGTACCATTTGCTTTCCAGCCAGCTGTGTTATAAGAGTTCCATTTGTTACACAGTCTAACCAACGTGTGATATCATCAGGCTTTTTAATTTTAGCTATTCTAATGGTTATGTAATGATATTTCATTGTTTCAATTTGCATTTCTTTGATGACCAATGATGTTAGGCTTCTTTTCATATGATTTTTGAACATTAATATATATTCTTTTGGGAAACATTTGTTTAAACCTTTTTCCCATTTATTATTGGATTGTTTTTTGTATTACAAAAATATGAGCTTTTTCTATAGTCTTATACATCCTTTGCCTGATATATATACATATATAAAAAATATATTCTCCTAATCTGTGAATTGGCTTTTTATTTTCTTAATGGTGAATTTCAAAGAATAAAATTTCTGCTTTTGATAAAGCCTAATACATTAATCTTTCTTTTTAGAGATTGTATATGTTATGTTTTATCTAAGAAATCTTTACCTACACAAAGTTAGCACAGGCTTTCTTCAGTGTTTATTGTTAGAAGTCTTGTAGTTTTTAGATTTTTTAATTCTACAATTTATTTTAAGTTAGTATTTTGTATGGTGTCTTTTGATTTTTGTCAAAAAATGCCACTTCCTTTTTCTCCATGCCGACAATTTCCAGTCAGAGCTTACTTAAAGCCTCTCCTTCTTTTCACTATAGAGCTCTCCAACTCCCTCGTCTGCCTTTAGTTTCTGCCAAAGGCAAGTGATGGTGGCTGACTCCCTTGCTGTAGCAAACTCTGAATAAATAGTTTTTACTTGTTCTCATTCAGGTGGTCCTCACTTCTTTTCACATAAATCTTGAAAGAAGATAGTGTAAGTCTTCCAATTTCGTTATTAGAATTTTCATTAATTATTCTGACGTGTTTGCATTTCTATATAAATTTTAGAATCAGCATTTCAACTTCTACAGAAACCTTGTTGGAATTTTTTTTTTAAATTTTTTTTTTTATTTCAGCATATTATGGGGGTACAAATATTACGGTTATGTATATTGCCCATGCCCCCCTCCCCCCTCGAGGCAGAGCCTCAAGCATGACCATCCCCCATACGTTGCACATCTTACTCATTATGATTGTATATACCCATCCCCTCCTCCCCCCTCCCACCCGCCCAACACCCGACAAATGTTATTCCTACATGTCCACTTAGGTGTTGATCTGTTAATACCAATTTGCTGGTGAGTACATGTGGTGCTTGTTGGAATTTTGATTAGGAATGCATTGAATTTATAGATCTTCTGTCTTTTATTTTGCCTTTCTTCTCTTTCTGGAGCTCCTTTTATTTGTATATTAAATCTCTCATAGTCATACTCCAATTCATTTTCATCTTTTTTGCCTAGTGACTTTTACCTTTTTATGAATTTCTTTATACTTCGAAATTTTTTTTTCAGGCCACTAAATCAGGTCTCAGCAATGATCTTGGATATCTTCTCCCTTAATTAATGGACTAAATAGTTTAGCTGGAAACCATATCATATTTCTGGAAAGTTTTTTGGGGGAGTAGGGGTGGAAGATGGAGGGAGTATGTCCACATTTCCCTAAACTCTATTAGTTTCCTTTTCAATTTGTCACCTGTCTCTTCCAACATCTGTCGAAGGCTGGTTCTGTGTTCTTTTTGTTTTGATTGATCTTTCTTTGGTTGCTATACTGCTTGAGGTATTGGTAACCTGGAGTACATCTCTCTACTCCTGTGCCTCCTGTACTCACCCAGCCTGCAGGGTAGGAGTACTTCATTCACCTGGGAAGCAGAGAGATCTGGCACACACTGGGACCTCTGTTGATCTGTTCCCTTAGTCCACAGATCTCCACATTTCCAAGATACACATTTTAGTTAAGATCCTTGCCCCAGGGCTTTGTGACAGCTGGTCTTGGTCTTGTTATATCTTCCTAGTCCATGACAAAGAAAGCCCCTCCCAGATTCTCTTTCCCAGGACTCCTACAAATTTGCACTCAGCCACTGGAAGCCTTAGGCTTTGAGTTAGATGAAAAGAAAAGATATGAATTGAAATGGAGAGTAAAGGAATTGTGTTCAAATCACCATTTTTCTGGAATCCCCTATGGGCATCTTTCCAGGTTACTACTTAGAGAAATATCTCCTTGTAAGTGCTACAGAGAAGCAGAGTCAATTTTAGACTAGAATGTAACTTAGAGGTCACCTTCCATGAAAGTTGGGTTGAGGGGTGCACAGCAGGAGGTGAGCAGTGGGGCCAGCATCACAGCCTGAGCCCCACTTCCCCCCACTGCTAATCCATGGAAAAATTGTCTTCCATGAAACCAATCTCTGGTGCCAAAAAGGTTGGGGACCACTGCTATAAAGCGTCTTTGATGAATAGTGGTCAAATGCTGCTTAAAGATCTCTAGGGATTTGGAGCTTGCTACTCTGTTAGAGTATCCTTTCTCAAACCAATTCTGTCTCTTTTTTTTTTAAGTTCATATTCTCTTGTTTTGCTTTCCCTGGGAACTCTATAAAGGTTACCTACACATAACCCAGCGTTGGATAGTGTATTTTTTTCTCTTTGATCATTTTCCTGCTCATTAAAAATGCTATAAGTTCAAGAGGAGGAAAAGAGCATTTGTAAACTAATCAGCTTTGTAACTCCCTAGATTCTCTTAGATAATTTTTGATAAAGGAGAAAATTGAAGTAATTTATTTAAATGAGGATTTTAGATTTATCTTTTTTTCTTACATGGACCCACTTTATTGGGTTTTTTCCCTCTCCACTTAAAGTACTACTTTTTTTTCCAACATGAAATGAGCTTCACAGTTCTGTTCCAATTATGAAAATGATTCAAGCTTATTGGGAAAAATGGATAATAGAAAAATATAAATAAGAAATTTTTTAAAAACACCAAAACTCAACATTCCTTAATGACCTTTTCCCAAAATATTTCTCTATGTGCTTATAATTTTACATGTGTTATCATACTGTGCATGTTTTGTAATCTTCCCCTTTCACTTAACAAGATGCCATGAATTGATCTATAGTGTTTTTAGTGTCCACATAAAATTCTTTTCTGTGAATGAACTATGATTTACCCAGTAATTTTACTAATGGTGGATATGTTTGGTTGTTCTTAGGTTGTTCATTCACTCTATATGAACAAAATAATGCTTCTCTAAAACTTTCTGTCCATTTGTGTGATTGTCCCATTAAGTTGCTGACACTGAGAATGACCAGGTCATAGCGCATACCCATTTGAAATGTTCATGCCTATTGCTGAACTTTCCTTCAGAAAGGTAATACTAATTTACATGTCCACCAAAAGTGCCAACACTGGGCATCATTGATCTATTTCAGCCTGATCAAGTAGAAGACTGAAAAATTATGGTTTTTAAAGTCTTAAAGTATTTTTCTAACAATTATAGTTCTTGTATTCTTCTAGATAAAGTTTAGAAGAATTTTATTAAGTTCTGAAAAAAATCTTTTATTTTTTTTATTTCAGCATATTATGGGGGTACAAATGTTTAGGTTATGTATATTGCCCTTGCACCCCCCCCAGTCAGAGCTTCAAGTGGGTCAATTCCCCAGATGGTGCGCATCGCACTCATTATGTATGTATATACCCATCCCCTCTTCCCCCTCCCATCTGCCCGACGCCCGATAAATGTTATTCCTATATGTGCACTTAGGTGTTGATCAATGAAACCAATTTGCTGGTGAGTACATGTGGTGCTTATTTTTCCATTCTTGGGATACTTCACTTAGTACAGTGGGTTCCGGCTTTATCCAGGAAAATACAAGAGGTGCTATATCACCATTGTTTCTTATAGCTGAATATTAATCCATGGTATACTTATACCACATTTTATTAATCCACTCATGGGCACTTGGATTGTTTCTACATCTTTGCAAATTGTGAATTGTGCTGCTATAAACATTCGAGTGCAGATGTCTTTTTTATAGAATGAATTTTGTTCTTTTGGGTTGGTGCCCAGTAATGGGATTGCTGGATCAAATGGTAGATCTACTTGTATCTCTTTAAAGTATCTCCATATTGCTTTCCACGGAGGTTGAACTAGTTTGCAGTCCCACCAGCAGTGTATGAGTGTTCCTATCTCTCCGCATCCACGCCAACTTTTATTGTTTTGGGACTTTTTGATAAAGGCCATTCTCACTGGAGTTAAATGATATCTTATTGTGGTTTTGATTTGCCTTTCCCTGATGATTAGAAATGGTGAGCATTTTTTCATATGTTTGTTGGCCATTATTCTGCCTTCTTTTGAAAAGTTTCTGTTCATGTCCTTTGCCCACTTTTTGATAGGGTTGTTTGATTTTTTTCTTGCTGATTTTCCTGTGTTCTAAATAGATTCTAGTTATCAGCCCTTTATCGGATGTGTAGCTTGTGAAAATTTTCTCCCATTCTATAGGTTGTCTGTTTGCTCTTGTGATAGTTTCCTTGGCTGTGCAGAAGCTTTTTAATTTGATCAGGTACCATTTATTTATTTTTGTTATTGCTATGATTTGAAAAAAATCTTAATAGGGATTAATATAATGTACTATGGGTTATTCTCTTTTCTTTATATAGGTCTTATAACCTTTTTTAAAATTTTATTTCTGGTTATTTTTATATATGCTGTGGTTGCTATTGTGAATAGAAGTTTTTCTCACTATTTTAAATATTTCTTTGGTGAAAGAAAACTTATCTTTATTATAATCCTAAAAGCTAATACATGCCTTTGTAGAAAATTTGGAAAATATAGAAGAAGCACAAAGAAGAATAAAACTGCTTATAATCTCACTACTTAGAGAAAAATCATTGTCATTGTTTTGGTATCATTTATTCTGGTCTTATTTTTTTCTTCCTTATATATCTACATATAATTTTTATTTTCTATTTTTAAATTATTATAATAAGAATTTTCAGTCTTATAAACTTTTTGGAGACATTTAATATGTAGAATACTTCTCATCAAATCAAGGTAACTTATGCTGTAAGTTTTATATTATCCTCTCAGTGTTCAGTAGATAAATCTCTTTCTTTGATCTTAAAGACCATGTTTTATATTTCATTTTGCATTGATGTCAAAGCAACTCATTCTGGAATAGATACATAATAGAAGCTATATACTATAACATAGTAAAAGACAGATTTTTGACTCTTCCCTCAGTTTCAGCAATAGTAGGCTGTGTAGTCTCTAATAAGTTAGCTCTTCTCTCTGGGCCTTAATTGTCTTATTTATGAAAAACAAAGTTGGATAATTTTTTCTCCTCTTCCTCCTTTATTACTGTCAACATTATTGTTCATATTTATTGAGTATTTAAAACATGCAGTCATTGTGTTAAGTGCATTACCAGCTTAATTTAGTTATTATCAACCACAAATTGTACAGATGAGGAGAGGGATGTCCAAAAAGCCTATAGTTACACAGCTAGTGTGTTAGAAACCAAACATAAATTTATCTGTCTTATAAAGTCATACTCCTAACTGTTATATGCTGTTGTGATTGCTGAAGTCTCTTCTGATAGTAATGGTTTAGTAACTTATGCCCCTAAACTAGATTTTGATATCTCTTATAACACTTTATCCTATTTCTGTGGTTGACAGGAATGGACCATAAGTAAATAACAGTGTCTAAACTCTAATCTTGGTTTACTGTTACTATTACCAAGTGATGCTTGTTTTATTATCAGAGTTTACTCTGTGGACAGAAGCAATTGTTCTAGAGGAACACTGGATTCTTTCAGAGAACTCATGAAGTTGAATAAATTGCCTCATGAGATCCTTATGGGTAGAGTTTTTCGACTGTGAGGTTTAAGGAAGTAAAACCTTTTCTTCTATGCACTTAGACTTTTTAAACTGGGTTATCCAGTTAAACAGAAAAAAGAACAATTAGCAAGAGTAAAGGAATATACATTTTTATTGATGTTAACATTTTTAATTTTAGGTACATGAGAGCTTTAAAGAAAAGAAGTCAAAATCCAAAGAAGCAGTTATACTCCCAGGCTTGTATATCATTTTAACAAAGGTTGATAAATTGTGGTGAAGAGATTAGACAAAGGAAAGGAGTTTGGGATTCTAGGGGCAATAAGTTGTGGTAAAGTGAGTAGGAAATATATGTAGAAAATTTAATGGTAAATACGAGTTATTTAGTAATGTTTGTTTATACCGACTCATTTTGATACCATCTCTGCCACTGATGATAAAGATTGTTCTTTTCTCTGTGGTATGGAAGATGACACCTTCACAAGAGAAATTCATGCTCTGCTTTTAGGCAGATAAGGACAGTACAGGGAACTCTTTCTGTGTCTGATTTTTCTCAATTACTTTCAGCTCAAAATAAACCTTATGCCAAAGTGGCATATTTTGAGTGATGTATTCTGATCCCCTTTGGAGGGAACATGGAATCCTAGTACCTAAATGTGGGAAAGAACTTTAATGTTTGTTCCATCCAACTTCCCATTTGATCCTTGGATTCTCCCCAAACCAACCACCTCTCTTCCTCTTCTCTTTGTTTTCCACATTTCTTAGTTCTTTCCTCTTTTTCCTCTTTCCATCATTTTCCTTGTTCTCTTTTACCTCCCTTATCGTTATCTCCCTTCTTTTCTTTATAACGCATAGAAAATGCATCTGGCTCTCAAATACATCTTACCACCTCTTAGCTGATTGTCTTCTAAGCCCTTGGAGAAATGGTTGATATCACTTATCTTACTATTGTTTTCCTGTCAGGCAGCTCTGCCTGGGAGCCCAGCTACATTTTATAATATTAATGATGTGCTGTAAGAACCTAACATAACATTTTATAACCCTATAACAAATCTTATTATCAGATGACAATGAGGTACAGTGCATTAAATATTCATCATCCTTGGTTTACTTTAAAACTTTAACAGGGGATAAGGCATAGAGGCAGCTGCAGACTAATTACTGTTCTAAATATATAGCTTGGTTTTCAATATTTAATGGGGGCCTCATAAAAGTGTGATTGAAAACAATGCAGTGTATCAATCAGTTGCCCTGCTGACATGCACCATGAAGAAAATACCCTGTTACTTTATAGATGATGCTGTTATATTTCTGCAGTAGTGGCCACACTATCTCAGAAGGTACAGTTGTTCACCCAGTAGTCTGCTGGAACCCCTCCTATTACTCAAGTTGAAGGTTTTACTTATGTGTACTGGCAGTCTGGATAGTAAAAGGCATAGATTCTGCCTTTAGCATCTGTGGACTAGTCTTTTGGCAGCAGATCTAGGTTCTTATATGACTTGATATTGCTGAGTAGTAGTAGTATTGTTCACCTGGAGGCTGAGTTGTGGGCGAGGGGAAAGGAAAAACAATACCATAATCTTCATTGCCCAACATTGCCAGTTACTGATTATAGAGGTCAAATATGACATAGGAGAAACATAAGAGCTTTGGTTCAAGTCTCAGCTTTAAAATTTACTTACTGTGTTCCCTCAGGGATGTTATTTGGTCATTCTGTGGGGTAAGGTGGACAAACAGAAAAGTTCAGGGCACTTGTCATAAGGGAGGAGTCTAACAAACTCTTCTGACCACACTCAGCTGCAATTCTCAAAGTTCTCTACCCACTGGGAGAAAGAGGACAAGAATTAGGGAAGCTCTTTTGAGGACTTTCAGTCAGGGATTGAATCTTCTGGATTCAGAAAGTCTCTAGGAAGTCTCAAATTTGAACTTGTTTCAAGGTGTTCCTGGACTCAGAGTGTTCCCCAGGTATATGGCAGAGCAAAACAATTTTTTAAATACAACGTTCAGTATAGCCAGAGATTCAGGCATATGAGAAAATTAGGCTCCATGAATAAAAATCAGCAAAGAGAGGATTTAAAAAATCCCATAAAGGTTTCAAATATTGACATTAAAAGAGATGGATCTACAGATATGAAAACAATACTGACATGTATGTTTAAAGAAATACAGTGCAAAATTGAAGTTGTTTGCAAGGAATAAGATGTAGAAAGTGATCAGGTGGGTTTGAAAATGAACCAAATGAAATCTCTAGACACAAATAATTTTTGAATTAACAAGAAATTTATTTTTGAAATGAAATGACTGAAATTGAAGACTAAGTGGTGATATTAATGACAGATTAGATATGATTGATAATAGAATTAATGAACGGGAAGATTGATCAGAGGAAATTATCCATAGTGTAGTACAGAGAAAAAAAGAGATGGAAAAAAGAAGAAAAGGTAAGGGACATAGATACAATGAGAAGGCTTAACCTATATTTAATTGGAGTTCCCGAAGGAGGAGAGCAAGGGAAAATGGGAGTTGGGGGGAAATATTATAAAGGATAATGTGGTGGTTTTAAAATTAGTCCATATTCTTTGAAACTCTTCCTTTTACTACATGGAACCTAATTTACTTCTTTGAGTGTGAACTAGATTTAGTGACTTGTTTCTAATGAATAGATTGTGATATAAATGATACTTTGTGACCTCCTTAAAGACCTAAGTCATTAGGAGAGTAACTTTTGTTTAGCTCGCTCTCTTTCCTGTATTGTTTAATGAAAATCATTATATATGATAGAAAAAAATTACTTGCTTATTCAGGGAACTTTAGGTTGTATTTTACATTAGAAGATTAATCATACAATCATTTCAGTAGATACAGAAAAAAGTCTGCTAAAATTTAATATCTATTCATAATAAAAATTCTTACCAAATAAATAGAAAAGGACTTTTTAAATGTAATAAATAGCATCTAGAAAAGACTTACAGCAAATATTATGTTTAATGTAACATACTGAAACTTTCCCTTTAATGTTGGCTATAAGATGAGAATACATACTATAAACTTTATAGAACTGGAGATCCTTGTCAGTAAAATCAGCGGAAAGAAGGCATAAGGAAAGGAAAGGAAGAAGGAAAAATTTCATTATTTTTAGATGATATATAAAATTTAAAATCTATAGCACATTATTAGAGACCATAAACAAACTTAGCAAAGCAGCTGGAAATGAAACCAATATACTACAATACTCCACCATCATGTTTTAAACGTAGGCTCCAAAAATTCCATCAGTTAAATGTAAGTGTTCATTCCTGGTGAGGTTAATGTAAAGTAAATATTTCAGGCTGTATTGACACACACAAGGTTCAAAAGTAAAGATGAAACTTATACTGTACCCGATTGACTGTACAATGACCCAGGAAAGTCCCACATGATTGCAAAGCAAAAGTAGTCCTTTTCTGTGTCCCTTCTGCCTTTAGAGGAGGAGAACTTTAGCCCACATACCTATGGAGAATGGAGACCAGACAGAGGACTCAAACACCAATCGCTTTATATCCAACTTGGCATCATTGCAGAGCATGTTATCATAGAGCTTTACTGTAAAAACTCAGTTGTGTTTCTATAAACCAGAAACAAGCAGAAGATGAAATTAAAGAAAACATACCATTATAGGCACAGATATTAATCTCAGGTACCTAGGAATAAATCTAATGAAAGATGTGCAAAACCTCTTTGGGAAAGACTACACTATTGGGGTTGGGGCAAGATTCCAAGTAACGAGCTTAAGGCAAGTCAGCTAATTAAGAGGGTTGGATATGCAGGACCACACAGAGACAGCTGTCATTGTTGTGCTTGTACTGTCTGCCAGAATGCTAGTACCCAGTGTGTGACCAGCCTGGAGGACAGATGTGAGCTGAAAGGCCACATTTGGCCAATGAAGTCCAGCCAGAAGGAAAGGTCTGGATGTCAGCCAGGCATTGACACGTACAGATGCTTAATCATATGGCACCTACACAGCGAGGGTCCAGAAATGCCAGTCTTACCCGGCACCTGACTCTGGGTCTTCAGAAGCTCCAGGCAAGGAAAGGGCCAGGTTAGAACTCTCGGTCATGCTCTTTCTTCTGAATTGAGTTTTTCGGATGTTATCCTGAGGCCAAGTCTGTCAGATTAAAACAACTGATATTCAGTCCCAGCTGCACGGATGTTGGACATGAAGTAGTAGATCAAAGGCCAGAGAAGTAAGTAGAGTCAGGTTCACGTGGGGCCAGAGGTGGATCCTTAGGGCGTGAGTCTCCCGCCATAGAGCCAGCCAGATTGTACCACCTCCAGTGTTCTGAGGAGTTAGGTTGCCTTTGGGGAAAAAAAAGTTTCTCAGCCCTCCAGACTGGGGAATCAATTAAAACTACAAAACTCAAGAGCTTTTGGGGGGAAATTTCAGAGCTAAGCCAAATAAAAGTAAAACAAAAGACAACAAGAAAATCATTGCTAATATTGGTAAATGCAGGACTCCTGGGCTTGTGAAACCTCCTTGTCACATTGAATTATATTTGGAGCAAACCTGCTATAAATCAGACACACAAACAGGTAAGGAAGCAAATAAACAACTATCTTTCTTCTATTTATAAAAATTTTAAACTGTCACTTAGGCTAGCAGAAGCAGATGTTAGCAGTCTTTACCACACAGAACGGCTGTTTCGGAAAGCATTTGGTGCAAGGCACTGGGCATATTCGTGTTGAAATGAGACGGCTGGGATCCTGGGATGTTAAAGAAGGGATTCACCCTCGAGGGGGGAGAGGGGCAAGGGCAATATACATAACCGTAATATTTGTACCCCCATAATATGCTTAAATAAAGAAAAAAAAGGGATTCATATCCTAAGATTGAAATATAAAACATACATTTTTCTTCCTAACACTGTAGTTAGGAGCCCTTGTTTTACAGATGAGGAAACTGAGGCAAATAGAGGGAGAGGAACTTAGCTAAGGTCACCGAGGGATTGGGTGCCAGACCAGAACTAGAACTATCTTCATCTGACATCAAATAGTACACACATACACAGGTTTTCCTGACAAAGAACCTTCAGAAATAACCTCCGATCTTACCCTGGGAATTCTGAAAGGGAAGCGGTCCAGACTTCATTCATTAAAATTATCAGAAAGGTGAAGCCAAACAATAGAATCCTAACCCACTCAAAATGATATAAAACTCGACCTCAAATAATGGCATATTTAGGGTATTTGGACACATCTTGAAACAGTTCTAAAAATTTTGGCTGTTTTATTCCGTTGAAAATTTCCCAAATGCTTTGAATTAAATATTAAAGCAAAAACAAAAACGAATGTCAATTCCTAATGCCTGAGCTGTTTTAATCTCATAACTCTGTTTCAACTACTTTTGGCAATGAATCACTGAAAAGGGCATTCTAAGGGCATTTCTAATATCCTTTAATTAAAACTCACAAGGGTTTGTATGATGTAATAGCGAGCACACTAATTATTCCCAGATATTTCTTTGCCAAGAAGCTTCTTTGGAGATAGGCAGTCCTGTCCCAGAATATTACCTGCCTTCCTATCTGAAATGATATCTGTCTTCCACTACCATTGAACTTGTGTCTTAGCCATGGTTCCCCTAAAGCAAAGCCTGAGACAGAGGCTTCTGTGGGAATAATCTATTTGGGGATGTGTTCCAGTTATCAGGAATGACGACTGGGTGGCTGGGTGCTGTAGATTCAATGTTGTATCTCCCAAAATTCATATGTGGAAGCCTAGTCTCCAATGTGATGGCATTAGGAGGTGAGGGCTTTAGGAGGTAATTAGGTCACAAGAGAAGGCCATAAAGTCATCTTCTATGAGTAGGATTAGTACCCTTCTAAGAATAAGACAGCTCACTTTCTCTCTCTGCTATGTGAAGATTTGAGAAGGTGGACATCTGCAGTTGATCAGCAGGCCCTCATCCGACACAGGATCTGCCAGCACCTTATCTTGGACTTCCCAGCCTGCAAAACTATGGGAAATAAATGCTTGTTGCTTAAGCCACCCAATTTCTGGTATTTTTGTTATAACAGCCTGAGCTAAGACACTGAGGACAAAGAGAAATAATGAGGATATGTTATCAAATTAGCCATCATTGCAGGTGACTATTGCTCAATTTGGTAGGATATTTTGAGAAGCCATATAAAATAGTCTTTTAAGTGCGCACTTGGAGGAGGGGATGAATAGGGGGCACATTTATTCATCAGCATCTGCCGTTTTCAGCCAAGGGTTATCCTGAGGAGTATCCCCTGGACTCCTGGCTTGTGTGTGTATGAATGTCATGCCCCAGAGCAGGACCTTCCCAAAGCTGGTTGAAGCCTGCAGAGAACTGATTTGCACTGTTGCAAATCAGTGTGTTTTGCAAATCAAAACAGTGCAAAAGGATTTGCACTGTTGCATGTGCCGTGTGCAGTAGACCTTCCTTTAGAGTTTAGATTAAGCCCTACATGTATGCCCCTCCACATGACTGCATCATTCCACTGTCCACCTTCTTAAGCACAAACCGCTTACTTGGGCACCTGCTTCTCTACTGTGTGTATTACTTTTTCATAGATTCGTAGCCTGGTGCCAGTGTGATCAAGTGTGTGCCTGAGATCTGTACCTTCCCTGTGCCTCACTTTTTATACCTGTACAAGCATGGTGTTGGAATAGCCCAGGGCTACAAACCCAGATGTTCGTAGGGATCAGACAGGTGAATGATGGCTAAAGTAGGCTAGATATGTTTCAGAATGGTGTCTGTCTTAAGCTATATTCTTCCTACAAAGATATGCTTTGTTTGGAGGATAAGTAGAAATTGCCCTCACATTGGAAAATAAATCTCTCTCATCTTTCTTGAAAAACCAAGCTCTCCTGGTCTATTTTATATTCTCCTGTTTTTGATAGTAATACATATACAGGAATCCCTGCAACACAATCTCAATGGTAAGTGATGGCTCTCCTTTGGTCCCAGTGTTGAGACTTCAGATGGCACAAGGGCCGTGGTAAATCCTTGAAGTGGGTAGCTGATACTCACTCAGATTGTTGCTCCTGGAACCAGGGTTATCAAAATCTTCAGATTTTTTGTGAGAAACTGGAAATCTAGATTTATATCCATAATTTCCCAGTTTTGAAATTTTGATATCTCCTTCAAATTAATCTTACAGACTATGCATGCCCAACAAAACTCTTCTTTGGGCTCGTTCTGATTTGTAGGCCACTAGTTTGCCAAGTTGGAACAAAAAATTCCTAACAGCCCTTCCAGAGTAAATATGCCATGTTTCATACGTGTGACTGCTAAGAACCTCTTTTCCTACACACTCCCTTCCTGGTCTGCATTTAGACAGTCTCAGGAATCCTTGTTTAGAACCACAACTCTATGACCATCCTTAGCCCTGTCATTCTGGGCCTCATCCACAGCTTGTAAAGCAGACTTTCTGCCAGATCAGTTTCATGGCCTCAAGTTCTAAGAATCTCTGAGATCCAAAACGAATTGGCCATGACATCAGACATCGTTCTTCTACCCAAGGATTGTAACTTTGAACCAAAAGAAAGAGCATCAGAAATTATGGAAAACCGAAGTCCTGGGTGTTGTGCAAACCACAGGATGTGTTATTGCAATGAAAGAATAAATTGTACTGTCTGGTGGTGAGCTGTGAGCTACCAGAGGGACAGACTCTAATTTACTGCTCCAAACACAGTCCTTTCGCCCTTGCCATCTAGGTCGCCCGTGTCTCCAGCAATTTACCTGACGGTCGTATCACTTTGTACCCTGGGAGGACTACAACATGCTGAGACTACGAACACCTCTAATTCATAAGTGTGTGGAGGGGTCGCAAGACACTTTGTTCCCTTTTATTTTATCAGTTATAAAATACCTGATAAAATTTTTATTTCAGATAAAGCACTGATGGAAGAAAAAAAGAATCCTGTTTTCCCTTTTTTATTTTTAAAGAGAAATGTCTTAATGGTTATAGAACAGGGCAAGTTGCTTGTTAGATTCTGCTGCTAGAGGCTGGGCCGTGAGAGCTCTCCATTGCAAATGGCTCACTTAGGACAACAGCAATCCTTAGAAAGCAGCTAACGGTGTTGGAACATGATCATGTTCCTGGCACCAAGATAAGTACTTAACATGTATCACTTCATTTTATCTTCAGAATAACCCTAGAGATAAGCACCATTATTATTCCCATTTTATAGGTCATGAAACCAAAGCCTGGAGAAGTGGTAACTTCCCTAAGGATCATCTAGTAACGTAGTGGTGGAATCAGAACTATATTACCTCACTCTCTCCTTCCACAAATAAAAGAAATAGGTAGAGAAGTTTTACTCAGTTATGGTACAGAATATATAGTTTATATAGCAACTCCATAAATGCATTCCTTTATGACAATTTTTGCTTTGTGACAGAGTCATATAAATACCTGGCTATTAATATTTTTCTTAGACACACCTCTCTGGAAGGCTTCAAGAATGATCTTCTCCATAAATAGCCTTTAAGGATATAACAGTTACTGCACTAACTGACTGGGGAGATTTGGATCAGCCACATCTAGAAACAAGACATTCAAAAGCTGGCTTCAAGGCACTGTCTTGTTTTGAAACCCTAAAATGCTTTGTTTTAGTAATTATGGGAATCTGTTAACTCTAATGTCATTTCACAAGTGCTCATAAGCAATATTGTGAAAAGAAGAACTAAGAGAAGAAAATGATTTGCTAGCAAAGTGGGAGTCCTTCATAATAGTAAATACATAAACATATGCACCTATTCATTCATCTATTCATCCATATCACAAATAGTTATTTTCTAGTTTTCTGCTATGTGTACTTAAACCCATCTCCTGCCTCATTTCTCTTACTTTTGATGGGTATATACCATTCTCTCTTTGCCTGCTATAGCCTGGCGCTATATGTCTTCGGTAGGAGCTGAGCCCCAGGTATAACCACATACAACAGATCTATCAACTATGCAGGGAGACTGTCATTCTTCTCAACCATCCCTTAGCTCTGAAGTATCCTACTGAGCTTGGGGCCTCTTGGAAACAGTGTAAAATAGAGGTTACAAGAATGAATTCTATTACCAGCCAGCTTGGGCTCAAATTCTACACCGTTACTGTTAATAGCTGTGTGATCTTGGATCTGGAGCTTAACTTCTCTAAGTCTCAATATTCCCAATATCTGAAAGAAAGGGAATGAAATTTCATAGAATTCTTGGGAGAATTATATGCATGGAGTTTATGTATAAAACCTCTAGCATAGTGCCTGGCCCATACTATGTATGCAAGAAAAAAGTTTGTTGTGGGGGTTTTTGTTTGTTTGTTTGTTTGTTGTTTTGCAATTGTTCTTCATATACTTAGATTGAAATTTTGAATCTAATACTATATTGACTGTATGCAGTTTACTTTGCTGATTTTGCTTTCAAGGCATTTGCACATACCTTCCATCATTCTATCCTCTCAAGAACCCATTTACGGAGACAGGCTAGATGATTAATCCTCATTTTATACATGGAGAAACACTCAAGCAAAGATGACCATTATCTCCACAGAAACAGCCTAATGCTTCTCCCTCTGTTCTATACTGACTTCCCAGCTGTAGAATTTCAAAGAGACAGGGAGTAGAAATTGCCTGGGCCTTCATTACAAGGTTTACTTGTAGACTGTGGCTGCACATGTTGGTCAGTCATTTTGGGGGCATATATTCTTCCTTCCAACCTGGAATATGATAAGGATGTCCTTGGTTTAGGGATAAAAGGAATAAACACAGAGGAGGTGACTTCTTTCATGCTGTAAACCACAGTCCCCTCTAAGACCACTCATAACACCTCTTGAACCACACACTTCCTAACTCAACAAACTGCAGTGGATCGTCACGGTGTCCATCCTACACTTCCCTTTCCCTAGCTGACATTTAAGAAGCTAGTCCTCTGATTCTACCGCATCCATCTGATTTTAAGTCTCACTAAAGATCATTAGCCTGCTCTACTAAGCTTTTTCAGCATGCATGCACTGCATACCAGGAATACTTGGAAACACCTCTGTTTATGGTGTTTCTCACATCTAGGATGCTCTTTCCTTTCTTCTCACCTTCTCATTATTCAGATTGTTTACATCCTTCATGTTAAACTGAATTAGTCATGTTTAGAAATACTTAGGGGAGGGCTGCCTCATCATATAATTTTAACAACTTGTGCCTTTATTTCCTTAAAGACCTATCTGCTCTTTCCCTGACAATGCAGCTCTGATGAATCCCTCCTTCCTTTGGATTCAAGAACATTATTTCAAGTGCTTGTTGTAGGTGTGAAGCTTTGGTGACCTTGGTTACTGCCAAAATTCTGGTCCAAGGCATTCTTGCCCAAACAGCACAATCTCTCAACCCTTTCTCAATTCATTCTTTCCACTGCCTCAGTGTTTTCTCTCAGTAAAAATAAGACTCTGTTTTTTTTGTAACTGGAAAACCTTCTATGACTTCACCAGTGCCTGCGAGATAAAGCTCAAATGCCTTAGCCCAGCATTTAGAGTCTGCCAATGACTGGGTCTATTTTCTTTTCAGCTTTTCTTCTTCTTCTTTTTTTTACTGATCTAATTTTTAATATATATTAATACAATTTATCCTATCTGTTATCCATGCCAGAAGAAATTTGATGTTATTACTACTTTTTAATAATAAAGATGAAAAAGCTGAGACCCTGGAGGTTAAGTGACTTTCCTGAGGTCACACAGTAGGTAGATAACACATATGGATTCAAACCAACCAGGTTGGCTGCAAGCCCAAATTCTTTTTTAAAAAAATAAATTTCTATATTTAAGGTATACAATGTAATGCATGGAATACCTATTGATAGTAAAAAGGTTACTATAGTGAAACAAATTAACATATCCATCATGTTACATTGTTATGTTTTTCTGTTTTTGTGGCAAGAGCAGCTAAAATCTCATTCAGTATGAATCCTAAATATAGTATAATTTTATTACTCATAGTCTTCATGTTGTACATTATATCTCTAGCTTTGTTCATCTTGTATCTGCTACTTTGTCTCCTCTGACCCACATTTCCCCATTTTCTCCCTCTTTTGTTTTCCCCACCCCTCTTTTGTTCTCTATTTCTGTATGTTTGAATTTTTTTTTTTAGATTCCACATATAAGTGAGATCATGTAGTATTGTTCTTTCTTTTTCTGGCTTGTTTCACTTAGCATAATACCACATGTACTCACTATTAAATTGGAACTAACCGATCAGCACTCATGTATACAGATGGAAGTAAAACTCAACAGAAATCATGCAGGTGGGACGGGGGAGGTGGGGATGGGTGAAATCATACCTAACAGGTACAATGTACACAATCTGGGTGATGGGCACACTTACAACTTTGGCTCAAGCAATACAAAAGCAATCTATGTAAGCAAAACATTTGTATTCCTGTAATATTCTGAAATTAAAAAAAAATATCATCAATAAAAAAATGAATTGGTAGTCTATGGATTGCTAAAAAGTATTTTTAAGCTATATATCTGATAAGGAGTTAATATCCAGAATTCATAAAGAACTCATATAACTCAATAGTGTAAAAACAAATAATCTTATTGAAAAATAGGCAGAAGATCTGAATAGACATTTCTCCAAAGAAGGCATAAAAATGGCCAACAGGTAGATGAAAAAGCACTCAACATCATCAGTCATCAGGGAAATGCAAATCAAAACCACTATAAGATACCACCCCACACGCATTAGGATGACTGTCACCGCAAAGTCAAAAGATAAATGTTGGTGAGGGTATGGAGAAAAGGAAACTCCTGCACACTATTGGTGGGAATGTAGGTTGGTACAGCTATTGTAAAAAACAATATAAGTTTCTAAGGAAATTAAAACAGAACTACCATATGATCCAGCAATTCCTCTTCTGGGCATATACACCCCCAAAATGGAACCACCACCTCGTAAAGATATCTGCATTCCCATGCTCATTGCAGCATTATTCACAATACTAAGATACAGAAACAATCTAAATATCTGCCAACAGATGACTAAAGAAACTATGAGATATATTATCATTATTCAGCTCTAAAAAAAGAACAAGATCTTGCCATTTGCCACAACATGGATCAGCTTTTCTTCTTTTAAGCACACCATCTGCACCTTCTGCTAAAATCTTACTAGAATAGGCAATGGTTTCTGAACAAGCCCCATATATTTTTTTACTATCTCTTTCATTTTTATTTATTATTCTTTTACATGAATATCTTCTCCACCCATCCTCTTTTCTCCTAGTCCAGATCATACCCACTCTTAGAGATTTAGAGTGAATGTTATTTTCTTCTCCATGAACCTTTCTAATCTCACAGATGTAGCACCTCCTTTGCGCATTCTGTGATTACACTTTGCACCTCATTGCAATCTTTTGCTCACCCATTAGATTAGAAACTTCTTTAGGATCTGGGCTCTATTTTATGTTTGTTTGTGTCACAGCACCTAGTACAATTCCTGATTAAGTTTCTGGGGGCAGGAGGACTGTTGAAGGAAGGAAATCCCATCAATCCATGCCATTCAGACTGCGAACAGTTAACAGACTTAAGATGTGTATAGCTACTGTTTAGATCAGCATGCAACAGGCTGCATGGGTCCTATTAAATTAGAGATACACATTTATTAACCGTGCCCTTCAAAAGAGTGTAAACTTCAGAGTGTTCTCAGTGAATATTTACAAGACATGCAGCAGAGCCCAGAGGGATTGCTTAAAACCTCTGCTCCTGTGCTCTCACCTATCCTCTCTCCTAACTCTGCTGCTGGCTACACATCCACCTCCCCCCCACCTGTGGGGTGGCACAAGCAGGCGACATCAAAACCCTAATGAATCCAGTATGCAGAAACAGCCAGCATTTTTTTAGCTCTTTGTCAGGCAGATCCTGAAGGGAAGTGTTTTGTAGTATAAACAATGAGAAAATTCATGCAGCCTTGCAAATTAGTGCAGGCTGGCCTCAGCTAAATCTGGTCTTAAAGAAGTCCGGCAGAAAAATGAGTAAGAAAAGCCATGGAAAGGAAAAATGAATCATCTTTTCTTATCTCTGTGTGGAGCCCAGCAGGAAAACTCCCGGTTGTTGGGGAATTCTTCTACAGAGGTTGATATTTAGTGCAAAAAAATAGTGGAAAAATTAGGAGCAGGGGTATGGGGAGGATGGTTTTATATTTAAAACCTGTTATTGTTATGGAGGATAATTTGGGGTGTTTTTTCCCCAGAGTGTGAGTCAATGAATCCTGTTTTTCCTCTGTGAAATGTTCCTCCTTCTGATCAAGATGCGTAAGATCCAAATCCATGCTGGTGGATTTCCGGCAGGCTATTTGTACAGTGTCACCCTCCATCCGGCAGAGTTGAATTGACTAAGGTTGAACATCATACTTGGGTTAGACCAGTCAGAGTTCCATTCCTGGGAAGATGACGTCAGAATTTAGCTTGAGTCAATCTCTCCAGGTGGCTGATCATGGAACTTGAAGGCCACTCATGGCCAGAAGCATCAGTGTTGCCTAAGAGCTAGAGGAAGATAGTCTGCAGCAAGAGAAGGATGAAGATGACACTCAGAGAGGAGCAGGAGTACGAAGTGCTCCCTGGAGCATCCTGGTGTGCTCCTACCTCCTTCCCCAAGTTACCCCCATAGTTTGACTTGCAATAGTGATAAATATTTCCACCATTGGCAGCTCATTGAAGCAAGAGTTCTTTCTCAAAAAAATGAAATAGGATCATAAAAATAGCCACCTCATATTGTCTGACATTAAGAAAATGATAGTGCTCAGTGCAAAGTTCTACAGCCATTAAAAGGGATGCTTAGAAAAGATTTCTAATAATCTGGAAAAATGCTTATGTTATACTGTCAAATTTTAAAACAATCAGACAAAATATTGCATAATGATAGTATGAGCTTAACCACATTAAAATTTCCATAAAACTGTTAAAATACACAGAAAAATAATCCCAAAATATTAGCACTGGCTATTTCTCTGTTATTTTATACTTTTCTATATTTTTCAAAATTTTTTCTAATAAGCCTATGCTTCTCTTTATAATAGAAAAGCCCGATTTTATTTGAAAACATATTTTTATAGTGCCTGGCTTTATGCATCATCAGCTGAGTTTGGAATTTGAAATCAACTGGAAGATCACAGAATGCTAATGTGAAGAATCTTAGAAATTCTTTAGTCCAGAGTTTAAAATATTTCTTTCAGGTTACAGATATCTTGAGAATATGATAGAAACTTTGAGCTTCTTTTCAGAAAAATATATGTATATAAATATCAGTTTCTTTAGGTACTTTAGTTGTGAGTTATAAAAAACCTTGTGCCATAGGTTTAGACTATAAAGGAAATTTATTGATTTGAATAACCAAAAAGTCCAGGAATATTTAACTCTAGGTGAAGTTTGATCTGATGACTCAAACTTTATTCTAACACTGATTCACCTTTGAGTCCCAGGATGGTTTTCATAAGCTCCTGGAGTTTCACCCTTACTCACTTATACTCAGCAAGAAAGGAGAGTCTTTGCCTCAGTATTCTCAGTAAATATCATCTGATTCTAGACCTCACTGGTCAAGCTGAGGTTATGTGCCCATTCCTGATCAATCACTGTGTCCAGAAAATGGAATGTGCTTAGACTAGATCATGTGTTCCTCACCCCATATTCATCACCCTATAGAAATCAGACTTAATGTCATGGTGTTCCTAGTTCATGCTGTCCTGGGATCTCACGCTAGACTTTTGTCTATTTGAAGAAAAAATGGAGAGGCGCAGAAGATTTGTAATCCTTCTATCACTCCAGGTGACACCCAGGTGGATGGATGAATGGAGTACTCAAAAGTTTTGTGAAATGGTTTTGGCGACACTGAAAAATGAGCACTGCTCAAGGTTGAGGACAGTGAAACCTGAACAAGATGCTCACCTCTGATGTTCTAGCTCCTAAATCCATTTATCTGGATGAAGCTCTGATTTGTCATCAAGCCAACCCCATTGTCTGCCAATAAGTTCACACGTACACCCTCTGGAGAGATGGGGTCACTACTTTTTCAAATAAATAACAATAATAACAAACATGTTAATAATGGTGGTAGTGGTGATGATATGATGATGATAATGATAATAAATGTGTTAGCCTGGGCTGTTTTGGCTGGAGTAATAGAAACCCTGCTCACACTAGATTAGAAAGAAAAGCAGATGTATTGGCTCACTTACCTGAAAAGTCCAGTCCCAGCTGGTGTCAAGGTTCTGCATCTTTAGCTGCCTGATGGCTCTGCACACAGGGCAGGTATGATTATCACTGGCAGGTCAAAACTGATGCTTCGAGTTTGCTTACCTCAGTGGATGGCGGAACTGTTCTCAGGGCTGGAGGACCAGATTTGGGGAGATGATCTTAAATTTAGATTTGGAACATACTGACTTAGTGATGTCTAAGAGACCTCAGAGAAAACATGCAGGCCTCTCTAAAGAAGGGAAGTTTAAGCCAATATTTGAGGGATGAGCTGACCAAGTATAGGAGCACCCAGGGGAGAGGGAGAGGGCATTCTGGGCAAAGGGCTTAATCAAGACAGGACTGATGGCATCACAGGCACCTCAAAGACGGCCTGTGTGGTTGGAGGGCAGTGAACAAAGGAGAGAGTGGCGCAAACTGACACAGCGGGGGTAAGCAGGACAGAGTCCTGCAGAGACATGTAGGACTTTACCACTCTGTAGAAGGAGAGCCTCTTCCCTGGAAGCTTGGGCAAAGATGATGACCATAGTTACACCTTTTAGGACATGTCACTATCCCTGATAATACAGGGGAATGGGATCCTTTAGTTGGCTATCTCTAGGATTTGCCATTATCCCAGATTTGGGAAGGGGATGAGGGACTGGTCACCACCTGTGTTCTCTACAGGAAAGACTAGCTCCATTATTTTTTTATTTTAAAAGAGGAAAGGGCTACACAATGGGGCAGGCAAAACAAATGCCCAATTTAAACCTCAAAAGTGTTTGCTGCATTGGTAATGATAATGATAGTACCATAACCACATATTACATTCTGTTGGTTGATAATGATGTTACAGAAACTATGCAGAGCATTTTTCTTATTTCATTTAAAACTCACAGTGATCTTTTGAGTCAGTTGTTTTCATTCTCCCCATTTAAAGAAGAGGAAACTGAGGTCCAAAGAAGTGAATTAATGCCTGAGATCTCACAGCTGGTAACAGGGGCAGAGCTAACACCCAAGTCTAGTCTGTCTGATTTGGGAGGCTAAGCTGTTAACCACTATTAGATGGTAACTTCCTTAGAAAGATTTCAAAATCTCTCTAACTCAACTTTCAGCAAGACCTCCATGACATAAGCAAGACTAGGTGTAGAGGCAGTGCAACTGTGCCTCTTGGACCTTTGTCCCAGCTGCCATCCTCTGAAAGTCATCACTGCATTGGTGCTAAAACCACACTCCCGTGGCTGCTTCCAGCTAATGACTGAGCTTGACTGAGACCTAAGGCCTGTTCCTGGGAGACTTGGGACTTCTCTGATGGGTGACTTGGGTTCAAGGACTCTCCATTTGCTTTGCCAAACATTCTTAGAATTGAAATGTGGTCTAAGACTCTCCCACTCAGCCTTCCTTCCTTCTCTGCTTCCTAAGCAGCAGACTTGCACGGTGCTCTGATGGGTTTCCTGGCCTCCTTTGACACCAGCCCCATTTTCCCTCACAGGTGTCTTCCCTAATTAATCTCTTGCATGTCTAATCTACTGCATTAGCTTCTTAGAGCTGCCTTAACAAACTACCATGAACTGGGTGGTTTACACAACAGAAATCTATTGTCTTGCAGTTCTGGAGGCTGAAGTCCAAGGTCAAGATGTTTACAGGCTTGAGTCCTCCTGAGGGCTATTCTGTGCCTCTCTGGTAGCTTCTGTAGCCTCAGATGATCCTCGGATTGCAAAGGCTTTTCTCCCTGTGTCTTTACATCATCTGCCCTCTGTATGTGTCTGTCTCCGTGTCCAGATTTCCCCTTTTAATAAGGACACAGTCACATTGAATTAGGGCTCACCCTAGTGACCTCATCTTAACTTGATCATCTGCAAAGATTCTATTTCCAGATAAGATCACATTCACACGTACTGGGGGTTAGGACTTCAAGATCTTTTTTGGGGACACAATTCAGCCCACAACATCCATTTTAGTGTGTCTTTCTTAGAGGACTAGGGCTAACACATAGGAGAATTCAGGAATTTCAATATGTCTATTTATATTTAAAACAGGCATCACTTCTAGATTCAGCATTTGGCCTAGGTGTGTTTTTGAGGATGGAAAATCGTATACACTTTAAACTGTGAAATGTGCTAGACATATTTAAATTAATCTAATGGAACATAATTATACTAATTAGATGCATTTAAAAATTTCATCAGAAATACCCCACAATATTAATTTTAATGCACAGCTATTCTAAGATAGGCCAGACATTTGGATAATTTAAATTTCCCTTTATTTTGAATAATAGACTTTATTTGGTTTAGTTTTGCTTTTCTCAAACTGTGTTCTATGGAATACTGGCTTCCTGTGAGATATAATCAATATTTTAAAGGGAGGCATGTTGTAGGGTCACATCCTTACTGGGCCTACTTCTCGGTGATTCAATCATTTGTTTGACATTTACTGGGCGTCTGTAGGTGATGGAGATTGTGTTAAGAAGATTCAACACTGTATAAGATAGTGTCCTTGTCCTTCTGGACTTTATGTCCTTGTGTTCTTGTGGGCCTTTTATTTAGAAGGAGTCAACAATCAATCAACAAATAAATAAATCAAGAATTGGACAAGATGTGTAGGAGAAATAAAAGGTATGATATATATGATAAAGGCAACTGGGATGGGTGAGATGTGCTTTAGATGAGGTGGTGGGAACAGCCTCTTGGAGGAATTAATATTTCAGCTGAGACCTACAGGTGAGAGGAAGAAGGAGTCAGCTGTGTTTGGGGACAAGGGACCGTGGGAGCAGAAGTGCCAAGACATACTCTGGGGCAGCGAAGAGTTTGGCTAGTGGAAAGAGCCAAAGATGGGAGAACTTGGTTAGAGCGTGGGACTGGAGGTGAATGCCACGGCTTGAGTTTGGAAAGGTCAGCAGAAGGCAGGTGGGTCTGTTCTGATGGGTCTGGTAGGCAATACTGAGGAAATGGCATTTTAATTTAAATGCAACCCACATTGGCATATTAGAGGCTTGGAGGGGTCCTACAGTAGAACAATCTGTTGGGGCTGGCTTATTTTTCAAGTTTCTAAAATGTCATCGACCAAATTGCTCTGCCAATATCTGACAGAACAGTGGCATTCCATGGAAGACAGACTTGGAGATGTTGATTTGGTGAATTTAAGGTAGTCGCTACTTTAGGAACACCAGTGTCTCATGAAAGTACGTCACTGGGGCACCATTTGGTGCAATAAAGGTGGGATTCAGAATAAGAGAATGTCTACCTTTGCTGTCTCTGAAGTCAGAGTTCATATCCTGACTCCACTATTTAATAATTACATCCTTGAGGGGTAAAATACTTAATCTTTGCCTCAGTTTTCTCACCCTTAAATGGAATATAATGTTCAATATTTCAAGTGATTATTAGGAAGATTAATTGAGAACATATATGTAAAGGTCTTTGAGCACAATAAGTACTCAATAAATATTATTATTTTTATTAGCATTATTAACTTTAAAATGTCAATATTTTCCCCACAGTGTGTTCAAGCATTATTTCTTGATGTTAATGGGCTCAGGCACAAGAAATAAGATGTTCTGGGGAACGTTTCTTTCTTAACCTTTTTTATTAAGCAAACTTATAAAATCCAACACATCTATATACAACTTTAACAAAATAGTGTCTCATGGACAATCTATATTAAAATAAGTAAATGTTTGATCATCCATTTCTGGATTCCCTACCTCTGTTTTCCTTCCTTTTTCAAAACTACCAAATGTAAAAGCTAACCAAGTTGGGAAATTATTAGCTCCTTCAACACTCATTTGCCCATCAGTAATTCATGTCAACTCTGTTCCAGGTGTGGATACAGGTGTTTCTCTTTAAGGGACTTTTTGAAGTCCTAATTGTTCCTTCATTCCATTTTCAGCAATAGATAGTGAGCATGTTCTCTTCACTTGTCGTCCACTGATGCCCCAGGACTTCTGAGCTCTGCCTCTTTGGTGCTGGTTGGTGGCATCGAGCTAAATCAGCCTCGCTGAGAGAGAGCAGGACCCGAGCTGGCTGATAGCATGGATGAGGAAACCTCCAAAGTACATGGAAATACTAGGGAAAACAGTCAAATGATCATGATTTCTCTATTTTTAAACTGAAACTGAAAATCATCGATATAATTTTGGCCCATTACAGTTTTGGGGTTTTTTTAAAGCTTGCCTTCCCTAATTGGATTTATTGTTTCTTTTTTTTTTTTCCCCTTCTAACACTGATAGGGTTGGGGGGAAAAAAGAAAACTTAATTGCAATATTTATGTATAATTGCTGTGATGAAGGCTTGAGGAATGTTTACTTTCCAGACACACCAAAACAAAACAAAAAGATCATACCACAATCAACATTTCTGGGTGAAATGAGAGATCCTCTCCCACATCTTGTGGGTGGGTGTTTTGGATTTAATTGCTTCTCCATTTCATTTGTCGTTTTCTAAAGTAGGCCTCCAAAGAAATTCTTTTCACACAAGGTGTTCCCATGGGCAGGGTGTATAAGTGCATGAATCAAGTGAAGAAAAGCAATCTCTAATCCAACTGTGTTGCTACATAGTGGCTATGTCTTGCTCTCCAAGACCTTACATTTGGGGAATAAGGCTACTAAGCATTTGAAGTGATTGTGGAATGATACAAGAGATTTGAGGTGGTTGAATGCTTCCTGTTGTAGCAAAGACTGTAGGTATTAATTGATTCCTAAAGAAGGATTTCTAATAGTGATGAAATCTTATGGAATGGGAAATAGCATCCTCCATGTAACTTTTAGTTAGGATTCATGATCATGTCATGGCTGAGATGATATAAGACAGGGTCCATACTGGTGGTCCATGGGCTTCACAGGGCTGCATCTGCATTTGGTTTGACTGTTAAGTGTGTGTAATATTTTAGAAATCACAGAAACTCAGCAAGCCCTACTTTCAGTATACACCTTAGCCCCATTGTCTTATATATCCCACACTTCTCATTCATTTGTATGAATTTCAGGTCCCAGGCCAACATTTAATTTTTGCAGTGGCCAAATACAGCAACCACAGCTTGGTGAAAAAAGGATGGAGATTGGACTAGATAACATTGTAAACCATCCTCACTGATACTCCATGCTCTGAAAACTCAAGAGGAGGAAATTAGTGCACACTGAGATAGTAAGGAGGCTTTTGCAGAGTAGGGAAGACTTGAAATGGATGCTGAAAGGGAGGCAAGATTGGGACCGGTGCAGGAGAGGGTCTCCCAGCAAGTGGAATAGCAGGAGTGGAGACATCTGGTGGTAATGAGCCCAAGGGAAAGAAGAGACTACTGGTGTGACAAAGGTGATGAGAGTGTGTGGACTTTCAGGAAAGAAACTGGGATCTTTATGCTGGGGCCAAACCTAAGGATACCTTCAAGTCAAAGAGGCAAATGAACTTTCCCAAGCCCACGTAGCAATAATTAACAGAGCTGAGACTAGACCTCAGAACTCTCAGCTTTCTTTGACATTGGTCATTCCTTGATACCGCTGTGCTTTTGTAGAGCTAACAGGTAACAAAGTTTCAAAGTTAGAAGACCCAGTAAATAAAGCCATAGCCAATTTTAGACTCACATCCTTTGAAGAATAGAACAGGTGTGTTTAAATACATACATACATGTATTGTTCCAGAATTCTCTGTCTCTTTGATAAAAGAGCAAATGATTTTCTTAAAAAGTAGGATAATTCATATTTATACTCTTCTTTGTCTCATCACATAGGTCATTCCTACCCAGGCGTATCCACCATCACATTATGATGGGAACAGAAAGAATTATTTATTCTGGGAATCCTGCCCATTTTTTCGGCACATCATTTTTATTTCATTGCTTGATTCATGTGCTTGTAAAAGTAGAGGGTCCTGGCTGTTCATTTCCACAAGCCTCTCTTTTTCCTGAGGTCCAAATCCTTTTTCTGCCATGATGCGAAGGTGAACTAGATTGTGGAAACACCACCAGCAGCTCTGGGTTTCTCTCTCCATCTGTTGCCAATGGTTTGACATCTGAGTTTCCATAACGATCAAATGGATTGATGGACATTGTATTAGGATACTTTTGGTTGCAAGTGACAGAAGCACAAACCCGTTTACACACACATAAACATTTCTGGCTTGCGTAACTAATGAGTTCGGGAATTAGCTTCAGGCACAGCCTGGGCTCAAACAATTTCAGCAGGACTTGGTCCTGCTCCATCGCTTGGCTCTGATTTCTTCCCTGTTGGCGTCATTCTCAGGCAAGCTCTGCCCATGTGGGGGCCAGCTGGCCCTAAGCATCCTCCCAGCCTCAAGTCCAGTGAAAAGAACTTTTGTTTCCCAATTATGTATAATTAGGTCCCATTGGTCAACCCTGTATCACAGGCTTTCCTTAAAGCCAGGAATGGGGTCCATCTCTGAACCACTGGGCAGCTTAGGATGTGACGGTGACTTGAGAAGGATGAACCAGGATTCCAGATGGGGGCTTGGCTCTTTCGGAAAAGAGGGCTGAACACAACAGTTCTTTGAATCCTCATCATGTTTTACCTAAAAAATTCATGTGACTTCTACTCCATCCTATGTGTTTTAATGCAAAAATAAAGTTCTTAACTACCAATTACTCCTAAGTCACTAACTTTAACATGCCGAAAGAGACATCCTGTTAAACCCTGTGGTTTCAGTATCCCAGGTACTTTCCTGTTTCAGAGCGTCCGGCTTGAGAAGCTCAACTATATGCAACCTGCAAATACCAAAGTGGCCCCTGTCAGGTTTCTATGCTGCTTCAAGTGAATTGATTAAGCCTGGAGGAAATAACAACAGGAAAAACCGGCATACTGAGTGGCCATTAAGAGAGCAGGCTTTTGGTCAGATGGCCACAGGCTGGAATCCTGCTTCACTGATAATCTCTATGACCTTTGAGAAATGACTTAACCTCGCTGAGCCATCGTTCCTGAGTGGTTAACACAACTCATCCTTACAGACTGTGAGGACTAAATGAACTAATGCTTGCGAAAGCGGAATAGAGCTTGGCATGTCGTAATTCTCAGGAAGTGTTAGTTATAATTATATTGCAATAAGTATCATTATTAATATTTATATATACTATAGATGTAATAAACTTCTAAAATAACTTGTTTCCACCAATAATGACTTCATTTTGCAGTTTCAAATGCAAGTAAAGAGGGATGATGGATTTGTTTTTTGTTTTTCCATGACCTGCAATCAATTTAAAAAGTCTCCGAATATAAAGCAGGGAGGCAGAGGAGACTGCCTTGAGAGTGGAGAGTTTTTATTTTCATGCCATTAGCTTAGACTCAGTGTAATATTTTCTTACTCTTTAATTCCTACACAGTTGTTACTAATTACATACTTATCTTGCCGTTTAATGGTAGCTCTCATTTCCTAACCAACTCTTGCACAAAGCGATTAGCCAAAATACATCTTCCTTACGTTTTCAACAGAAAATCCACCTGCTAAGCGTCTTTCACATTCTGAATAAAAACAAGCAAAAGGAAGAGGCAGGAAATAGCATAACTGGCACAGATTATCAAATGATTATTGGTGTCTTTTAATTTTAAGAGCTAATGATCATTTCTAGCTTAAGAAAATGCCCATCACATTTGAGAAGATCAGAGCTACCATTAAAAAGAAGGTTACAGAACATGAAATGGTAGAAATAAAAAGAATCCTTAGGAGTCCTTTCATTTACGCTTTGGAGACTCTAATCTTTTCTAATTTTAAGGTGTGTCTTTTAACTTGGCTATCATACTTTTAATAGCTACCTTCACTTCTTTTTCCATGTAATGTGCATGCATACAAATGTGATTATATGCTAGGTACATGCTCCTATTTTTAAATGTTTTGAAATGTCTTCTATAAGGATGCATATAGACAAAGTCAATTTGAACATCTAGAAAGTTCCACATCATTCATTTGATTAAATCTTTCCCTATTTCCCACTCGGTTCATGCAATGAAAATATGAACAATCCAACTCAGGAAAGGAGTAACTCCAAGTGGAACACTTTGTATTTTAGACATGTTGCCCTTGAAATTTAGATCATTTAGAGGGTCTCCTAAGTAGAGGGAGCGGTTCTGAGGTTCTAAAATGCACCCCCTTAACCACCACCCCCTCTTTTAAAAGAAGGATTATCATGATTAAGAGCCCAGAGTCCGAAACCAGACTACTTGAGTCCAAATGTCAGGTGTACCAGTGCCTATCTGTGTGACTCTGGGCAATTTATCTAACACCTCTATACTTCACTTTTCTCATTTGTACCTACTTCATAGGGTCATTGTGAGAACTAAATGAGTTACTCTGTATAAAATGATTAAAACAAGGCTTGGAACATAGTAAATTATTTTATAATATCTGCTGCTGGTGCTGCTGTTGTAAGAACATGCATGGTCTTTAAGAGCACAGGTGAGTGAATTAGATCTGAGTCTGAACCCCAGATCCACAACTCACTAGTTGTGTGATCTGGGGCCGGCGACTTTCTTAATTTTGCTGGGCTTTTGTTGCTTCACTGGTAAAATGGAGGTAATACCATTGAGTAGGATTTAGTCTGGGTCTGTAATCAGAAAGAATTGAAGAAAAGTCTCGGCTTCAATCCTCATTACTCTTTGAACGTGGTCAAATTACTTCCCCTGAGCAATGTGTTTATTGTGAAGATTAAATGAGCTAATCCAAACAAAGGGCTTAAAATAGTACCTGGTATTTTACAAGGGCTAAATAAATTTTAACTATTACTATTGCTTACTCATCTCACATGAATGTTCATATTTTACAAGTAATAAGGAAAACAGAAAAGGTTAGCTGCTTAGTCCAAGTGACTGGTATATGGCAGACCTGGGATGTTATTCCAGGGCTTCATACACTGTTAGGCTGTGTCGTGTGATTGGCCTGATGCTATGACCTAGGTTATTGGTATAATGGGGCATTAATTGTTTGCCCATGAGTTCTTTCTGCCTGAAATGTCCACTTGTCCAGATCCTTTAAGATCCACTTTAAATACCATGTGTTTTTTCCCTGTAGACATGTTTTTGCTTCTCAAAGGTAACTCTTATCTGGGACTGCATTAAACTGTGGCTGCTCTCACCACTACTCATCTTAAATTACCATTACTGTACATATTTTTTCTCCTCTGGGAGACTATAATTACTGTGAAGGACTGCTCTCTGAATGACTCATCACTGTATTCTCCTCATTGTTCTAAAATGCATGGAACTTAGAAGGGATCTTGTAGATATTTGCTGAATGAATGAATAAATGAGTGAATGAATGAAATAGCTAATGGCTTGGATGATTATGGGCAAATTAGCCTGGGAGGGGATGACATTGAGCATTTGCGTATATACTGAAAGTCTGTATTTCCCTGTTAGGATATCAAAACCACAGGCTCTGAAAAACTCTTCCAGCTAGGAGTCAGGGCTGCAACCTGGACCTGTGAACTGGGTGGAATTTGTGGGTTGTCAACTTAAAATAATCATTCACTTGTTTATTCAACAAATGTTCATTAAGTACTTATCACTGAGTGTGAGGTATAGCAGCCTGTGTTTAGAAGCTCAATTTGCCATGGAGTCCCAGGACATTAGAGATAGGAGGGACCATGGGATCATCCTAGATAGGGTTTCTCAGATGGTATAATGAGGAATATTGGCCCCCAAAGAGATATTCCACAAATGAATGAATAAATAAGACATTTCTATGGTCTCCTAAATTTGGAGGATGCCATATTCTATGCCCCTGTCCTTTCCAGATTAATAATAACAATTATGATAGCCATAATAATGCCAGCTAACATTTATTAAGCTCTTTAGAATTGATTCATTTAATCCTCGCAAGAACTTTAGAGGGTAGGCACTATTATCCCCTTTTAAAGATGAGAAAAGAAAGCACATTAGAACTTCAAAGGCACTGAAAATCCTGAAATAAAGAAATGCTTTTTGTTTTGCTTAATCCAGCATTTTCCAAATTTAATTAACTACAGAGTGTATTTTTTCTTTTGCATGCCACCTAACAATATCCTGTGGATCCATGGAATATGTACACTATTTTGGGAAATGTATCTAGTCTAATGCCTTTATTTTAAGAAGAGGAAACTGAGGCCCAAGGAGGAAAGAATCACATCTTCTTCTGTCCTTAGCAGGTTGCAGAGTGGGGGCTGGAATTCAGCCTCTTGATGCTTACTGAATTCTGAATTCATTTTTTTCTTGATACTTTTTGCTTGCTTCCTTCTCCATTCTTCTGTTCTCTTCCTCCCCTCTTCTCCTCCTCCCATCCTCTCCTTCTTTGATGCACTTTTCTGTACCCTAACCTGAAAGTGACCATTAAACATTCCACGACTGGGTTTTTGGTAGGTTTCAGTGATAGCCCTGTCAGTTCCTCTGTCTCCAGTACTTACTACCAGTCCAACACTGAAAGTCTCTTAAGGACAAAACCTTACATGGCACTAGCAGTAGCAGGGCTCTTTCTAGGATCACTCTCTGTGTGTTGCAGGCTGCACAGTGAAGTGAGTTGTCCACTGAAGAATCGGACTGCCTAATTAAATGGAGACCTTTCGCTCTCTTCTCCATTTTTTCCTTTCACTAACAGTATTTTTTTTTCAAGCAATAGCTTAGGGGAGCAAGGCTTATTCTATGCTTCTTGCTGATTTATCTATTTCTCTTAAAAACCTCTCTGTGATCATTTTAAATTATTGACCAAATTTTTTAAAAAATAATGTCTTCTGGTCTCTTTCAGAATCTGAAATTCATATCCTCTAGACTTTTATTCATTCATTTAACAAACAGTTTTTTTTAAAGTCCCTTCTCTTTGCAAAATACTGATGCCAGGCTCAATGAAAGATAATATTAAATAAAATGGTAGCCGAGACATATTTACTGTCCTCAAGGGTCTCAAAGCCTAAGAAAAGAGACAAGAATGTAAATATTAAGACAATAGCTCTCCAAATAATTTCCCAGGAATTTAAAAATTTTTGTATTATTTAAAATTTGCTGTTAATTTAGTAGCTCATTATCATATTGAAGTTAGAAGTAAATTTTGTGGAAAGGAAGATTCTAAACAGTATTCAATGGAAAACTTTTCTGTGCAGAAGTTTGCACTCAGGTAAAGGAAGAGATGATGTGTTAAAGTATAATCAAAGCACCTGACAGACAATATAGTAAGCACTTAAGAAATTACAATTCTTCTGACCATTATTAGTAGTAAGAGCAGCAGCAGTATTAGATTATCGAGATTTAAATGTCAGGTTTTTTAACTCACTAGCTGTGTGACATTGAGCAAAGAGCATAATTTCTTTGAGTGTCACTTTGGGAGGACTGAAATCAAAAGAAGCTATTAGTCAAGTGTAAAGTGTTTTACAAATGCTTTATGGTTTAAAAACTATAAAATATCATCCTTTTGCCTTTAATTGCCCCTTTGCAGATGCCAAGAAAATCTATTTTTTTGGCCACATTATACGTGGAATGTTGTGCTTACATCATATTTAGGATTGCCATATAAAATGCAGGATGCCCTATTAAATTTCAATTTCAGAAAAACAACAAATAATTTTTTATTGTATGTCCCATGTATGAATACTAAAAAATTATTTGTTTATCTAGAATTCAAATTTAGCAGAACATCTTGTATTTTTATTTCCTAAATGTGGCAACCCTAATTATATTTTAATGGAGAAGTTTACAAACGGGGGCACAATTCCTTGATCTAGTATTATTGGTATCATCTTAGAGATGGGAAAACTGACTATAGGACCTCTATCATTCATTTCAAACCTGAGGGTTTTATAACTGTAACAGGAAAAGGAAGCAGATGGAATCAAGCTTACTTCAAATTCCAGCATTACTACTTCCTGCTTATGTGAATTTGCTTCAGTTAGCCTTGGTAAGCCTTAGCTATTATTATCATATAGAATTTTCTTCTGTCTAAGTCAGTTACAGTCGCCCTCTGCATTTGTGGGTTCTGCATCCCTGGATTCAACCAGTAACGGATGGAAAATATTCAGAAGAATCCAATTGCATCTGTGCTGAATATGTGCAGACTTTTTTTCTTATTCCCTATACAATACAGTAAAAAAAATGATTTACATAGCATTTACATTGTATTAGGTATTATAAGTGACCTAGAGATGATTTAAAGTATACAAGGAAATGTGTGTAATAGGTTATATGTAATATGTAAATACTATGCCATTTTATATCAGAGACTTAAGTATCCTCTGATTTCAGTATCTCAAGGAGGGCCAAGAACCAATTCCCTGCAGACACTGAGGGACAGTGTATTATCTTCAATGGATTTGCATTATCCCATTTTTAGCTCTCATTATCTAAATTTTATTTTTATCTCTGCAAACAGAACAAATGCAGCATTCTAGTTCTTGACCTTTATAGCTAAGACTGAGTTAGTTTTCCTGAAGGATTCCTCCTTTTCTTGTTTACAGTCTCTGAGATCCTAACAGGAACTCCAGGCTCATCAGTCATACTTGAGAATTTCACGCTGATAGAAGGAGAGGTTTCAAAGTCTGTACTGTAGGGTCAACTTAGAAGCTGTGGAAGGCTCTGGTTGCTGCCCATACATTTGTTGGTGTCAGAAGGAAAGTTAAAGCTAGAAGTTCTCCAAGTCATTGAAGGACCAGACTTAAAAGGAAGAGGGAATTTTGGAGTTGAGAGTTAATATCTCCTCATTGCCTCCACTCTGGCAGGGGGAGAGGGACTTGGTATGAGCCTGGCTGCAGATACCTCCTATTCACTGAGCACCTCCTCTCTCTGTTCCAGATGTTGTGCTAGGCATCTCATATCCAGTATCTCATCTCGTCCTTAAGTAACCCTGGGAAACAGGTACACGTTATCCTCATTATAACAGGCGAGGAGATGTTCCCATTTGACTAGACTAGCCTAAAAATCTTCATTTGATTCCTAGGTCATGGGAAGAATATCAGTTGGCCACTGAAATTGCTGCTTAGTGAATAGCTTGTTTGAAGTCCCCAATTAGCCTATTTGTTTCCTTGGGGCTTGTTTAAGATGGTGATCTGCATAGATGTTTTTCTCCCAGAGACATGATCCATTAGGGAGTTTGATGGTGTGCTTGGCACATTCCTTTCTTTCCCTATGGGAGCTGGTTTTCTATAAGTCACCAAGCAACCAAAATGATTCTGAGTTGTTATTTAAAATAGTTTGGAAAACATACAAATAGCACATGTGTATTATTTAGGGCTGCTGTAGCAGAATACCATAGATTGGGTGGCTAAAACAACAGACATTTATTTCTCACAGTTCTGGAGGCTGAGAAGTCCAAGATCAAGGTGCTGGTAAATTCAGTGTCTAGTGAGGGCTCTCTTCCTGGTTTGCAGTTGGTTATTTTCTCACTGTATCTTAACATGGCAGAGAAAGAGAAAGAGAGTGAGAGTGAGCACACACATGCATGTGCTCTGGTTTCTTCATGCCCTTCCTTACAAGGGCACTAATCCCACTCCTGAGGGCTCTACCCTTGTGACCTAATTGCCTTCCAAAAGTCCTACCTCCTAATACCATCACATTAGGGGTTAGGACTTCATCGTATGAATATTGGGGCACACAGACATATAGTAACATGTTCATTGTTTAAGTTAAAATACAAGGCTATAAGATATATATATATATATATATATATAAAATATATATAAACACAAACCATAATCTACCCTTTCCCAGTAAGATATTGTTAACATTCTGATGTAATGTCTTCCAGATAGGCAGATAAGGGTAGAGATGGATTGATAAAATATAAATTTTAGATGTAGTTATTTTACAGAAACAGAACCACATGAAACAAACTATTTTGGAATCAACTTTTTTTTTCACTTATTAAGTGAAAAAATTAATATTACTTATTAATAGTATGCCTTCCTAAAATATATACCCCAACAGAACTTACATTTTTGTTAGGGAGATGGTCAACATATATATAATAATCTTTATAAGTATTATAATAAATTAAAACCTAAATTGCATGGCAGAAATTCTATATTTTTAGACTATTACAGGTACGTCTCTTCTGAAAATACTACTTGTGATTGATAGCGATCCATATTCTACTTTCACTTAATTACATAAGTCTCCCTGGAGAAGAAAAAGTAGAATTAATAATGGCAGTCCTTATGAAGAGGACCCACAGCTTTTATAGCTGCCTCATATCTGGGTGAATATTTTCTAGCATGATTTTCTGACTTAAATTTGCCTTGAAAATTTTCTTGGGTCTGTTAAAAGACAGAGTCTGTTCTTACGCTATGAAAGACACCAACACTGTGTGTCTTGACAATTTCATAGAGTGAAACAAAAAATTTAGAACTCAACTTGAAAATTAAATTCCAGAAGAACATGCCACTCTTCCCCCCACCCCAACCCAACATACCAGGGTTTTTTAGGCACCAGAGTGACAATGCTGTTGCTGCCCAACCAGATTCATTTTCCCCCTTCACAGAGAAGAGCCAATGTACTGAGACAGTCAGGGTTGCAATGGAGAGAGAGTTTAATAATTCCACATAATGCTAAACAGGGAGATGGGAGGAAGTTTCTCAAATCTGCCTCCCCAAGAATTTGGGACACAGGGTTTTTAAAGACAGTTTGGTGTAGGCAATTGAGTCTGCTAATTGGCTGTGTTCAGGGAGGAGCCATAGGGTTGTAGAAATTTTCTTCTTTGCTGATCAGGTTCTTGGGTGGGGGGTCATAAGACCAGTTGAGTCAGTTCCTCTGTATGGGCCACTGGTTTGGGTGGATCAGCCCTTCCACTGGAATGCTAGGCCTGGAAGATATCTCAGAAACTACCCCTAGGTTTCAAAAAGGTGATGTTATTTATGGAGAAAGCTGAGAACATTTATGACCACCAGCTATGTGGCTCCAAAGTGGGCAATTATAGAGAAGTAAACAGGGGGATAGGGGCTAATTGTCATTATTTTCATCTAGGCTTGTGCCTTATTTTTAGCTAGGACCCTACCACAGTTCTCACCTTTCACCCCTTTTTATTAATTTGTAAGTGTGGTTTCAATGCCTGGAAAATTGTCCAGATTCCTTAATTCTCCTGGTGATGATCAGTCCAAGTTGAAGTGGTGGCTTCACTGTAATGTACATATAAGTGCTTATTCTGGGGATAGATTCCACAGAGATCTGTTCTGTTGAGGTCAGTTAAGGAAGCAAAGGAAATCATATCTGCTTGTGACAAGAGCTTTTCACTATATAGGTGCTCCATAAATGCTAATTGCTGGTCATGAAAGATAAGACTCTCCAACTTCCTCCACCCACTTTTTTGCCAGGGGGAGGATTCCTTTTGCAGTAGGTGGCAATGGTAAAAACAGGCAGATCCGTGTCCTTTTGCAGCAAATGCAGTGGAAACAGCAATAAATGTGCCTTGAAAGACTTGAACTTGAGTCCAACTTTGTTGCACACTGGCCCATCAGCCCTGCGCAAGTTATCAGGACTTGGTCTCCTCATCTGTAAAGCAGAAACAATGATCCTTGGCTTCTTCAGTGGAGTCCTGTGGAAGTAATAATGCATACAAAATGCTTTGTAAACTATAGATCATTTATAATAAAGACAGAGCTGAAGTTTCTTAATCAAGGCATCCAAGAAAACCAGGCACTGTGCTAAACACTTTGTATGTATTATCTAATGCCCCAAATCCCTAGGCAGTAGATACTGTTCCTATTTTCATTTTATAGTTTAGGCAACTCATGCTTAGAGTGGTTAAGTCACTTGCCAAGGCCACTAAGCTTGAACATGGCAGAGCAGGATGGAATACTGCATAATATTAATTATATAATTTTTTCTCAAAATATGTTAAGTGAAGTATAATTGCATATGTGATACCTTTAGTAGAGGCACAAGGATATTTTGAAAAACGAATAATTATGCATTTATTTTAACATTAGCAAAAAAATATATATCTGGCACATCAAACCCCTGATTTTAGGGATGTGACTTCTCAGGATGAGGGCAAAGTTACAAATATTCAATTTAAATAAATAAGGTGATTTGAACACAAGTCTGAAATAATAGAACAGGTGATGCACAGGTATGGTAAAATCAGGGATGTGGTAGAAATGACTAAAGTCTGTGATATACTAGCCTATGTCATTAAAGATATAGTTAAATATATAAAACATTTCAAAATGCTATATATAATAAGATTTTGGTGTTTTGTACACATAGGCCATAGAAGGGTATAAAATTCAAATGAGGACTTATTATATAAAATAAGCCCAAAGTATTCACCTTAAAATCAACAATAATAATAATAGCTATCATTTACTGGAGCTTACCATGTTTTAAACATTATGCTTATAGCCTAATTTAAATCCCAGGTTCCATTTGCACTCAAAGAGGCTGTTTGAGGAATGCCAAGAAACTTTAGATCTACTGTGGCCAGTATAGTAGCCTCTAGTCACATGTGGTCATTGAGCAGCTGAAATGGGGAGAGTCCAAATTGAGATGTGCTATAAGTATAAAATATACATTGGATTTTGAAGATTTCATATCAAAAGGAATACGAACTAGCTCAACAATTTTTATGTTGATTACATGTTGAAATAACAATATTTTAAATATATTGAGCTAAATATAAAATATCATTAAAATTAATTTTGCCTGTTTATTTTTCTAAGGTATCGGAACATTTAAAATCACCTACGGGGCTCTTAATGTTAGCTAGAGTTATATTTCTGTTGGACTGTGCTGCTCTAAATGAGGTGTACAATGTACTCTTGGCTGGTGTCTGGGCTGCACCCCAGGTTAGAAGGTTATCAGAGGGAAGATGAGGTTTTTCCTTTGGTTTAATTAGCAGGTGCAAATGTAAACGTATCCAAGGTTCAACCACTCTGATTTTTCATTTGCATTTTCCTACAGAGGCCACCAGCTGCTGAAAAGCCAGAGAGGGATAAAGAAGCCTGCTTCTTGCTGCTTTAGAGCCATTAAACTCTTAAGGCAGGACATTGCCCCTTGATTCAGTGTGCAAATAACAGAGTAGTTTAATTAGCATCCGTGTAGTTACACTGATGTAATCTCATGGGGTCAAGGCAAATTATTGTAGTCTGGGGCTCAAGTGCATTCAGGATGGGTAATTTATTCATAGGTGAGGTATAGCCGTTTTCTAAGAAGTCTCTCAGAGAGTGAGCACACAAAGCTTTGGAGGGTAATTATTATTGCAGCAATAGATGTCGTTAAGAGTGGTAAGCACATAGAGAATGCAGGCTGACCTCACTTTAGTACTGACACAGGTTTAAGCAGCTGTGACCCAGAGAAAGAAACCTTCCTTTGTGGCAAATGACCCTAGTCTTTTTCCATTTTTGCTTTCTCCTTAGTCAAATGGCTTTAGCAAGACCGTCCTCAAGCAAAACAAAAACACATAACACACTAGTAAGAACAGAGTCAAAATCTAAACACCAGCCAGTTCTGAGGCTTGAGTAGGCAAAGCCAACTCCAGTGTCTCCCACTCGGCCAGTCGCTTTCTCTGTAGTTTCTTATTCCGCCTCGTGGTCAACGTCTTGGAGTTGGGAGAGCGAGTGCTGGCCTCGGAAGAGAACACTCAAGTTCAAGAGCTGTTAAATGAGTTTAGTAGCTTTCTGTCTTTGGAAAAGCCACTTGACGTTCCGAGCAGCTGTTAACCACCTCAAAAATGTCATCAAGTGCATAAAAGAACCTGAAAAACTCTGCCCTGGGGCAATTGTGAAGCATTTTTGTGACGAAAAGCTTTCCAGGTTTCATGTCTTAGCTTTTGGCTTATTACACTTTCGCTTTGTAAAAATAATGAGTTAACATTTAGTGAAAACCCACTGTGTGTCAGGAATGCGCTGCTTCCCTCTGGTTTAGTTTTTCTACTGTGACGTATTACGTACTTACTGAAAAATAAACATGCATCTTAATGGATTTTTGGTGCTTTTGCTTCCTGTGGTTTCAGTTACCCGCAGGCAACACCGGTCTGAACTCTTAAATGGAAAAACACAGAAATAAACAATTCAGAAATCTCGTGCCATCCTCGTCTGTCCTGCCCAGGACATGAGTCATCTCTTTGTCCAGCATAACCATGCTGTCTACACTTCCCACCCGTTAAGTCACTTTGTAGCCATCTCAGTTACCTGATCACAAGAAGAAGGATGAGCACAGAACAATAAGATATTTTGAAAAGAGAGAGAGAGAGAGATCACATTCATATAAATTTGATTTCAATATGTTATAATTATATTTAATTAATATTGATAGTTATTGTTAATCTCTTGTGCCTCATTTATAAATTAAACTTTATCATAGATATGTATGTATAGGAAAAAAACATAGTATATGTATGGTTCCGTACTGTCTGAGGTTTTAGGTATCTACTGGGGGCCTTGGAACATAACCTCTGCAGATAGGGGAGACTGCTGTTTCATAAAGTGAATATCTGCGAACCATAATCCAGATTAAAAAACAGCATTTCCAGCACCCATGAACCCCCAAAATGACTTGACTCAGTGACAACTCCCTTCATCCTCTTAAGGGTAACAATTATTCTGACTTTATGATATTCACTTTCTTTTCTTCATAGTTTTTAACATGAAAGTATCTATCTGTAGACACTATGGTTTGGTTTTGGCTGTTTAGGAATTTTAAATAACCAGATCTATACAGACTCTGTCCTTGCACAACATCATGTTAGTGACAGTCATTCATGTTGTGTATAGCTGTAGAGCTTTCATTTTTATTGCTATTTTCCATTGTGTGAATATGTAGCGATTGATTTGTCCAATCTGTCGTCGATAAACTTTTGGGCTGTTTCTAATAATGCTGCTGTGAACATTCCTGTACATGTTCTTTGGTGCACATAAATATGCATTTCTGATGGGTATATTTCCAGAAGTGGAATTCCTAGGTCACAGTTTATGGACATGATCAATTTAAGTAGATACTGCCTGATTTTCCCATTTGTGTTTTTATCAATTTATATCCCTACCAGCAGAATTAAAGAGGTCCCCTTTCCACATCCTTACCAGCAGTTGGAATCGTCAGTTTAAAAAATTTTAGCCAGCTTGGTGGATGCGTATAGTGCTATCTTTTTGTTGTTTTAATTTGTATTCCCCTGATGGCTAATGAGCTCATTTTCATGTGTCTGGTAGCCATTTGGATATCTTTTATGGTGAAGTGACTGCTCATCTCTCTTCCTGATTTTTCTACTAGGTTTTTTATCTTTTCCTTATTGATTTATAGTACTTACTTTTATATTTTAGATATAAACCCTATATTGGTTACATGTGTTACAAATATATTCGTTACTCTGTGAATTGTATTTTCATTCTTTTAATGATGTTTTTCAATGAACAGATGTTTTTAATTTTCTTGTAACCAAATTTATGAAACTTTTATTTTATGATAGTGATGTGTTCTCTTTAAAAATCTTCTCCTACCCTGAGGTTGTGAAGATATTCTCCCACATTATCTTCTCAATGTTTTTATCATTTTGCCTCTCACATTTAGATCTACAGTCCACCTAAAATTGATTTTCTGAAATAAGGTATAAGTTGGGGTCAAGTTTCATTATTTCTATATGGATAGCCAATTGTCTCAGCACCATATATTACAAAAGTTATCATTACTCTCTTACTCAACAGTGCCACTGTTCTAACCTAGGTTTTCCTGAAAGCAGATCCCTGAGGGAAAGGCTTTCCTGGAGGTCATTTATTTGGCAATGTGATCCCAGGTAGCAGAAGGACAAGACAGGGCAATGGAACAAGAAAATAGAGAAAGCTAATGCAAGGATATTTAAACCAACTGGCTACTACTCCAGGTCATTGGTGCTCAATCATTGTAAGGTGCCTCATGAAATGCAATTCAGAGCTCTCTGCCCAGGGACAAAAGGAAGAAACATTTCTCCATTGGGTCTTCCACTGGCCAAGGCTGGCTCCAGAGGTGTGAACTCCCCTGTACCTCCAGGTAACGCATGTTTGAGTGTGGGCATCCCATGCTTTGGCATTAGGGAAGTCCTAGGGCAGGAAGAAAGAGGTATGTAGTATGGCCTGAAAGCCAGATGTAGGGTGGTTACACATGTGTGTTGGTGGTCAAGACCAACAAGGCTGTGGCTGTAGCAGGCTGGAGTAAAAGGTGGTTCTGAGAGGGTTTTGATGTGGTTCACAAGACAATCTTTATTCTAGTCCATTGCTCTATTTATTAATATCTATGTTTGAGCCCATGCCTTACTTTATCGAAAACTATAGTTCTGTACCAAGTTTTTGTATGCAGTGGAGCAAGTTTTCTGATTTTGTTGTTCTTCAAGAGTATTTTGGCCTAATGTTGGCCCTTTGCATTTCTCTGTACATTCTAGAGTCAGCTTGTCAAACAAATCTTTTTGGATTTTTATTAAAATTACCTTGAATCTATAGATCAGTTTAGTGAAATGTGCTATCTTTACAACATTGAGATTTCCATGGATATAGTTTATCATTCTTTAATTGCTCTTAGTAATGTACTCTAACTTTTCTACACATCTCCTATTAGATATATATCTAGATATTTGCTTTTTGTTTTTTAATTTTCTAACTTTGTGCCTGCTATATAGAAACTAAATGGATCTTTTTATATCAACTAATATTGTAAAACTAATTATAATAATTTGTAGATAATTTTAAATTTTCTACATACATAATCATAGCATTCTTGAATAATGACAGTCTTGTTTTTTCCTTTCTAATTTCTCCATGGTTTATATCTCTTTCTTTCCTTGCTCTACTGGCTAGAATCACCTGGAAAATGTGGAATAGAAGGATGACAGTGGGCATTCTTGCCTTACTCTCAATCTTAATGAAACAGTTTTAATATTTTACTTTTAAGTTGCTGTAAGACTTTATAATGATACTCTTCATTAGATAAAACAAAGTTACATTTCTGTTCTTAGTTTGCTAAGAGTTTTTTAAAAATGATAAATGGATTTTGAATTTTATTAAATACTTTTTCCATACTATTAAAATATTTACATATTTTTCTCCTTCATTCTATTAGTGTAATGAATTATACTTCTTTTACTTTGTACTTTAGAATAATTTCAGATTTATGGAAGGGTTGAAAAGATGGTGCAGAGTGTTCCCATATGTCTTCATTGCCTCCCTGTAATGTTAATATTTTACAAAACAATAGTATATTTACCAAACTAAAATCAGATATTTTTAAAAAGTTAAACCAAATTTGTGTTACTGAAACAAACCTCAATGTGGTTATAACTTTTACCCTTTTTAATGTATTTCTGCATGTGGAAAGTTAAAAAAAATTATGTTTGTGAGTATGACTTGTTTCAATTTTCCTCTCATATTCTAGCCTGGTTTTTGTATCAAAATATAATCAAATGCTTTGGGGAATTTTCCCTTTTTATCTTTTTTTTTTTTTTGGCAGGGGGAGTCATTGATAGATTAGTATCATTTATTTCCTTAAATTTTCAGTAAAAATCTTTGTGGGTAAGTTTTTAAATTATGGGCTCAATATATTTGATAGTTAGAGAACTGTTCAAGTTTTTTATTTCTTTTAGAGTCAGTATTTTTAACTTGTATTTTTCTAAGAATTTGTCCATTTGTAGTGAATTCCTATAATTTTATGTTGACTCAGCATCCATCTTGAATATAAGTCAGAGCTTCTCACACCAGAATTAGGGCTTGGGCACTCTTGACACAGTTTCCATTTCTCTGCTTCCTCCCAGTTATTCATTGTGGTCAATCCAGATATCTGCCTTATACAATTGCCTCCTGGTGACCACTTCTCTAAGGGGCAGCTAGATGCAACCTACTTGACTTGCCACACTAATACCCAACCCCACATGAACTGCTCAGATATGCTGTAGTGACCACCTCTCAGTCACAGGATGACTCCCTGTCACCTGTGCCTACTCACTACAAACACACCAATTAAAACTCCCTGCAGGAAATGTGCTTCAGTAACACCCTGGACTCCAATAAAGATCCTCAGGTTTCTTACTCTCTCTTACTTGCTCCCCAACCCCTAGTTAAGCTGTATATCCCAGATGGCTCCCCCCTTCCCATTGGCCCTGCAAGGCATTCTACCCTCTTCTCTCTGGGATCTGTAAGTAATAAACTACTTCTGTTATTTCACTTGTTTTGTTGAGTTATCTCTTCTGTGTCTTCTGAATAATATACCTGACCTAACTTCTTTCTCAGTCAGGGCTCTCCTGAAGAGTGGCTGTCTTGGTAGGAATAAACTGAACACAAGTTAGATAAGAGCCACAGGGGTATTTGCCATAATAAACAAGTTTTCTGTGATAGAGACATTTATTTATTCATGGGTTGATCACATGGGCATTAGGTCATCCACCAGGATAAAGAAGGATCCCATGAAAGGTACATTGTAAACATCCATGACCACATCCCCTGGAACCCCAGCAGAGCAGGGCTGTAGTTTATAGCCACTCTTCAGAGACCACAACATCAAATTAGAAGAAAAAAATACACCATTGCACCACAATTTTCAAGTTTATTGTCAAGTTGTTCATAGTATCCTCTTGTTGTATTTTTAATTGCTGTCAGATATGTAAGGATATGTTCCTTTTAATTATTGATATTTTTAATTTCTTTCTCTTTTCTCCCCTATTAATCATATCATCAGAGGCTTATCAATTTTATGATTCTTTTCAAAAGAATAATATTGACTTTGGTGATTCTCTATTGAATATTTATTTTATTGATTTCTGTTATTATTAAAAACTTTTTTCTTCTTTTTTCTTTTCTTGCTCCAACCTCTCCAGATGGATGCTTAAACTCATCAATCTGTACTCCTTTTTTCTGTAATATATGTAATAGATGTATGTAAGCTATAAGTTTCCCTCTAAATGCAGCATTGACTAAATCTTACATATTTTGATAAGTAGCATTTCAATTATTATTCAGTTAAGATACTTTCCAATGTCTATTTCAATGTCTTCTTCTTCCATGGGATGTTTACAGTACATTTCTTAATTTACAAACGTGAAGTTTTTCAGTTAGTTCTTACTTAATTGCACTGGAGTCAGAAAACATTCTGTGTGCTTTTAATCATTGGAATTTGTATTACCTTTATAGCCAGGACATGGTCAGTTTTTATAAATGGTTGATGTGTGATTAAAAAGAGTGTGTTATGTAGTTTTTGAGTACAGTAGTCTACATATGTCCTTTAGGCCATGATCACTGCTTGTGTTACTCAAATTTTCTGTATCTTCATTGATTTTTTTTTTGTCTGCTTGTTCTGTTAATTACTGAGAGGGTTGTATTTAAATCTAGTCTGATTGTCCATTGGTTGATTTCTCCTGTAATTGTATTGATTTTTACCTGCTATATTTTGAGGCCATATTATTAGGTACAGCTTGCCTGTAGATTAAATCTTTGGCTTTAGGGCATGATACTGAGCCAATCTAGCCAGGAGATGACCTAGGGGTGGGGTTTGTGGTTGTTATAGTTGCTCTCAGTGTACTAGGTTTTAAATTTCCTCTAGCTATAGCTTGTATTTAGGATGTGGGATGGTTTGCTAGATGGTTTTTCTCAATATTTTCTCCACCATCAATTTTAGGTCTCTCTTTTGTACTTTGCCTCTGAGGGGGTCTCTTTCCACTCTTTTCTCTCTTTTTCTGTCTTCCAGGAATTTCTGATATTGCTTGTTACTGGATGCTTGTTGGTGAGGGTTGGGTGAGAGTCATTCTCTGTTCTGATAAAGCTTCAGTCTTTGGTAGGTATTATTTCTACAGGTCTCATGGATGTGGTCTTCTCAGAGCTCCTGCCTTGTCCCCGGGTGTAGTTCTGAGCTCAGTTTTATCCCTGCCTCTCCCCCAGAGGTACAGGGTTTTTTTTTCTGTTTCCTTCCCTCAATTTCAATGGAGTTTCTCTTGAGTCCTGGTGGTTAGGGCACTGTTTGTCTCCTTCTCCTCCAGCCCTGGCTTTGTAGGGGAGAAAAGAAAGAAGCATCTGGGCAATCTTCACGCCTGTCCAGCTGTGGCTGCAGTTGTCCTTCCCCGAGTCTGCACCTGGAGGGATGCCCTCTCAGGACTCCCACCAATCTTTCCTGCAGGTGCCCTGTGAAGTCTGTGGAGAAAAAAGTACAAATGGATCATGTGCATTCCCCCTGTATTGGCAGCCCTGAGGGGTTCTACACATTCTTGCCAGCCTACACTTCACCGATCCATGAGCAATTCCCGCTCAATTCTTTTTACCGGTATCTGGCTGTGTCTGTACCTGATAGGCAAGTGCTTGCAGTCTGCTGTTCCCTGTAAGAACCTCTCTCCTTACGTTTTGGGATTATTTTTGCCCTGTGATTTCAGCTCTCTGGTAGGTTCAAGAAAAGTCATAAACTTTGCAGTTCTTCTGACTTTTGTATTATAATTGTAAGGGAGAAATTCTTTGGACGGCTCCCTACATACCAAGCAAATCAGAAGTTCATTTGGGTCTTAAATCTGTAGATTGATAACTTTCTTCAGTTTTTGAAAATCCTTGGCTGTCATCTGTTCAGGGACATCTACTTCATCTTCTCTGTCTCTCTCTCTCTCTGCTTCTTCTGGGACTCCAGTGATTATACCATGCTAAATCTTCTCATTATATTCTTTATACATTTTACACTTTATTGTGTATTTCAATACTATTATATCTCTGTACATAATTCTAAATAGTGTCTTCTGACCTGTTTGCCAATTCTCTCTTTAAGATAATTCTTAAAACTCTCTTTCTTATCTGCTGTTAAACTGAACCACTGATATTTTAATTTCATTGATTGCTTTTTTATTTCTGGAATATTGGGAGTCAAATTGGCATTTTCAATTTTTAATAGTTAACAGCTCCTTGATAAAAAGTTTAAGTTGATATATTTTCTTTCTGAGTATTATAATCATACATTTTTATAGTCTGGGTCTGGTAATATCATTGTCAGAGTACCTGTAAAGCTGTTTTCTTTGTTATTTGTGTCGATCCTCAATCATGTTTACTTATCTCTTTGACTATCTGGTCTGCTTTTATTATATGCTGGACATTGCATTTGAAAGTACATTAGTGAAATGATATGAGCCTAGGATGATATTATTATCTTGTTCCCAAAAGGATTTTCATTTGCTCTGTCAGGTGCCTCTAGGCATCAGCAATCTGGTGTCTTCTTAAACTCGTGTCTGAGCTAGAAGTTTTCTGGGCCACATCTTGAATATAGGCTATAGCCCATGGGAGTGTTGGTTTATTACTAGTTTCCTCTTAGGACATAGCTCTTTGTGGCATCAATCATAAACATGGGCAGTTTATTAGAATCTCTATCCTTGGCAGACTTTGACTCACATTTTTGTTCCCCTAGTAGCAGAGGACTGTCAAAGGTTCTGTTCATCCTTTCAGCCATCTTTTCAAGGTAGAAAAATGCCCCAGGGGGAAGTACCCATGCTGGGCTCAATTTTCTGGATTTCTATCTTCTTCTGAATCTTGGCTCCTTAGAGGTAATTCCTCCTAATGCTGTTGGCTCCTTAGAAGATGCCCTTTAGAAGGTGTCATTTATATTTTTTCCAAAGATTTCAGTTATCTGGACATCCAAGGGTTGGTTTAGATGATCAAGTCTGCCTTTACTGAATGCAGACATCTGGAATTCTTTCAAAATCCTAGCAAGGTAGATATTACTATCCCTATTTTACAACAAAAGGAATGAACCTCTCTGACTTCAAAATAATTCTTTTTAATGTTATGTGATGCATCTCTGTATTCTCCACCATCTTTGTGTTCCATGTTGAGAAGTGGTTTTGGTCCACAAGTTTGGAGGGAATGAGTGCTGTTTAGGGATTGTTTAGGAATATTTGCCAGAGTAGATGAGTGGTATGCCTACCTATATCATGTTGTCCTTTTGAAAGAAAGTTGTTTGGGTTGAGCATATTAAGTAATTTATAGGTACTTTTTTATTCAAACACATATTGTGTCCCCTGTAATCTAGATAGGGTTTTTGAGCCCTGGCTCCATCGTATTCAATTGTGTATTTTCCATATTGCTTCTAACATAGGAAAAATATTGATTCTTGTTTTCATGTTTATATTACCATATGTAATACTTTAAAAAGAACATACCGCTTCTGATACTTATCACCATCATGTGAGGGAAACAATATGGAATACCCAGAATACCTATGAGGGCCATATTGCTGGCAATGGGAAGATTTAAAATAAAAATATTTTTATTTTCTGTTGAATGAATAATTTACATTCTTTACAACCAGTTTGTTAAGAATACCATCTTTCTACCATAATTTTTATATATATGTTTTTTAGATATATGTTATTTACTATAATTTCTGTATGATGTGTGATATTATAGGGAGGCTAAAATGCCGAACTTTTAAGACTAATAAACCATGTTCAAAGCCCTGCCCTGCTACTAACCAGCCACTGGGATTTGGTCAAGTTACATAGCCACACCATGCCTTAGTACATTCATCTGGAAAACTAGGATAAAAATAATTAACTCAGATTTTGTTATGAGGACTAAATGATACAATGAATGTAAGTCCTTTATGCCATGTCTGGGATAAAGTAAGTACTTAATAAATAGTAATTGTTATTATTGCTATTTTAGGTGTTATTAATAAAAACGAGGAACTATGTTGTGGTGGTATTATGGCCATATTTTTCTTTCTTAATTTAGAATCAAGAATAGATTCTTTTTTTGCCTTATTTATGGAATGCCAAAAGACTAAAAATTTTCTTTGCCTTTTTGCAAGAAATAGAAACCATGTAAGTGCAGATGTCCAGAACATTGACCAGTATTTTTGCTTCCATGGAGTCTCATGCTACATTTGGAGCTTGAAATTAGGACATTTTTGGAACTGTAATTTGAAAGATCTGGAGGAAAAACAAAGCCTAGAATATTAATAGATTGAGTGAACTAATCTATTCTACTTTTCATTAAATATTTTTCCCTCTTTTTAAACTATCATCTTCCAGCTATGCTCTAGTGATGATGCAGTTACTAGATATTCATTAATATTTTAATACTTCAACCCATCTTTGTATCAAGAAGAGAAAAATAGTAATCCTCATGGAGAGTTTTGGAAAAAACCCTCTGTATTATTTAGGAGTCAAGAGTGTTGAATTTGAGGGGAAAAAAAGAAAAGGGCTATTTTTACCCCTCAAACAAAATGAAGTGGACTAGTAAAACTGAATCAGGTAGGGCACATTCTGACTTTCTACACGTTCCCATGAGCTTAGGTAATGTCAGAGAATTTCGGTGTGGCAGGCAGACTTCAATATGGCACTATGATTCTCACCTCCTGATGTTCATGCCCTTGCATAATTCCTTCCCTAGGCTATAGGTAGGACCTGTAACATGCTTCTAACTCATATCCCAAAGGAGATGGGATATGTCACTGCTGTGATTACATTACATATATGACAAAGGTGATGGGCTGGCACTCCTATGATTGTGTTACATTATATCATTATATGAGACTTAGTTTTGTGTTCCTTGCACTCCTTGCTGACTTTGAAGAAGCAAACTGTCATGTGTCCTACAAACTAAATAAATAAATAACTGATGAAATTAATTGCAACAGCTTTAGTGAACTTTCCAATCCCAGTGTAAAAACATTTTCTCTTGTATTTCTTCAAACAGATCTGGATTTTTTTACTTAACATTAAGTCTCTAAATTATCAGGCATTTTTGTGTATGATTTGAAATAATTTTAATTTTACTTTTTCCAAGTAGAAACACCATTTATTAAATAATCTTGCTTTTCTTTCGGATTCAGGATACCATGGTTCTTATATTCTAAGTTGCCAAATACCTTAGTCTGTTTCTGGACTCTCTCTACTCTTCCTTGCTCTGTTTATCCATACACTAACACCATCGCCCTCAGTGTTATTCTTTTACAGGACTCCTGTTTGGATTTGATTCTAATAATCTTGAATTTCACAGATTAATTCAGAGAAAATCTTCATATCTAATATATTTAATTTTTCTATCCATAAACTTGATTATTTCTCCATTTATTCAGATTGTTTTTGTGATCTTCACCAACATCTCAAAATTTTCTCCATAAATTACTACACATCTTTTATTAGATCTATTCCTTGACTCTTATAGTTTTATTTTGGTGAATGGTAGCAGTTTTCCTCTTGTATTTATTGATTATTAAGAATTAATGGATTAGTAATAAAACAAATATTTATTGATTTTTGTAGTTGATTCTATATCCAGTAACCCTGCTGAATTATCTTAGTTTGGTTTTGGGGGGAGGTATTTTCTATATACACAGTTCATTAGCAAATGACAAAAATTTCTAATCTTTATGTGTACCGTTTTCCCGCGTATCTTATTCCCTTGGCTAAGAACTTCAGTAAAATAATCATAGTTATAATAGTTATAATGAGAATCTTTATCTTGTTTCTGAACTTAATGGGAATATTCCTAAAGTTTCATCTTTAAGTATTTGTTATGGGTTTGATCAAAATAGAAAATTGCATTGCTATTCTTTGGTAAAAATTTTATTAGGCAAATGTGTTATTAGGAATATCTAATACTTTTTCTGCATGCCTTAAGATGACCATATGTTTTCCACCATTAGTCTGTTGGTGTGGTGATTTCTTTAGATATTCTGATTTTGAAACAATCTTGCATTCCTGGGATAAACTCTACCTGGACATGATTTATTACATTTAAAATACTGCTGCGTTCAACTAATGGGTATTTTATTTTGGAATTTTATACCCATGTTTCTAAACAGTGGGTGGTTAATAATTCTATTTTCTAATACTATCCCTTTCTATATTTGGAATAAAAAATGTCCTGGTCTCATAAACTGAGTTGGGTGGTTGCCTTCTTTCTCTAATCTTTGAAACAATTTGCATAAATTATAATTTAAATGTTCTTTGAACATTTGTTAAATTCCTTTCTAAAACTATCTTGGCCTAGAATCCTCATGAGAGAGAAATTTTAAAAATATTTCTAATTGCTTGAGGTGGGAAGGAATGATTTGCTGGGTTAGCTTAGTCTGCCATTCTGAAAAAAAAAATGCCAGTTTTCTGTATATTATATATTTTTTTCCACCAAGAGTAAACACAGGTACTTCTTTGTGAACCTTTAAAATTTCAAGTAAAAAAAGTACCGATCAATAGAGCATTGAGGAGATGATCTGTCTGTATTCAGACGCCTGTGCTTGACATTGGGAAACTTTGCTCTCCCCGCAAAAGCGGGTACTATTATTTAATCCCTTCCCCCAAATATTGGGCACCATCATTCCTGGCCTGTCTAATAATCAATAAGCAGAGCTGCCATTTAGTGTACCTACCTGCTGCCCTTTATATATAATCAATAATAAACTTATGAAAAATTTTTTATTATATTTTACACAGGAAGAAAAATAAATGGCTGGAGAAATGAAATAACTGGGCCAAAGTTACTTGATTGAGAAAGTGGCAGAGGAGGGTTGTGAAACTAGGTATATCTGCTTCATGACGTCATGGTTGGCATTTCAGAAATATTTGCTGTTTCTCTTTAATCTTTGCTTTAGTACACAGTCTCCAGCTGAAGAATTATTTGTCAAACCAATTTTCCCTCAAGTTTAATTTGATTTTATTAACTCCTTTCATAATCTCTTTGGCAAAAACAATGTTTGCCATGTTTTGTTTAGGCAAAAGCAGTGTTAATATTCTCCATGATCTTCCTGTTTCTTTTACTTTCTCCTCCAAGTCAGCTGTGTAATAGTCTTTTGTTTCTTTGGCTGGATTTATTAATACAGTCTCAATAGATGCATTTAGTTGAACAAAGAATATGATTAACGTTTTTCTTTAATCACCATCAACTAATCATATGACTGAACAAAGCTTTTTAGACAAAATGGCAGGACCATCGGACAGGCTTGTTTCACTGTTTCTGTTTTCCAGTAGCTTCTGCTTCAGCACACGAGAGAAGCAGGATTAGTGGGGTCTGTCAAAAGCACCATCTTTGTATGGGAATGACTTGATCATGAATCCGAGATTCACCATTTTTAATGGGGGACGAGGAGAACTTAGCAGATTGCTCATTGTCTATAAGCCAGGCACTATCCGACATACTTGTCCCCCTTCTTTTAACTTTTTTATTTTTTGAGATATAATTTATATGACATAAAATTCACCATTTAAAAAGTACAATTCACTGGTTTTTAGCATATTCACATGGTTGTACAACTATTACTACTACCTAATTCCAGAACATTTCATCATCCCCCAAACAAGCTCTGTACCTGCTAGCAGTCCCTCCCCACTCCTTCCTTCCACAACCTCTGGTAACCACCATTCTACTTTCTGTCTCGAGGATTCTGACTACTCTAGGGACCTCATGTGAGTGGAATCATATAGTATTTATCCTTTTGTGACTGGATTATTTAACTTAGTGTGATGTCCTCAAGGTCCATCCATGTTGTAGCAGATATTAATATTAGTACTGTGTTCTTTTTATGGCTGAATAACATTCTGTTGTATGGATAAACCACATTTGGTTATCCATTCATCAGTTGATGGGCATCTGTGTTGTTTCCATTTTTTGGCTATTATAAATAATGCTGCTGTGAACATTCATTCACAAGTGTTTGGGTGAACATATTTTATTTCTTTTGATTATATAGCTAGGAATGGAATTACTGGATTATACAGTAACTCTGTGTTTAAGTTTATGAAGCCAGATTGTTTTCCACAGTAGCTTTACTATTTCCACCAGCAATATATGAAGGTTCTAGTTTCTTCACATCCTCACCAACACTTGTTATTTTTTTTCTTCTTTTAAAAATTATAGCTATCATAGTGAGTATGAAGTTGCATCTCATTGTGGTTTTGATTTGCATTTTCCCAGTGACTAATGATGTTGAGCATCTATTCATGTGCTAGTTGGCCATTTGTGTATCTTTTTTGGTGAAATGTCTCTTGAAATCCTTTGCTTATTTTTAAATTGGGCCAGTTGTGTTGTTGTTGAGTTACAAGAGTTATTATATATTCTGGATACTAGTTCCTAATCCAGTATACGATTTGTGAATATTTTTTCCTATCTGTGGGTTGCATTTTTACTTTCTGGATAAATGATACACTTAGATGTAATCATATTTAATCTCTTGGTATCTTTCTGAAGTAAGCAATATTAGTCCCATTTTAAAGCAAAGGAAATAGAGTCAGAGAGGTTGCATGGCTTGCTCAAGGTCACACAACTAGTGGGAGGCAGAAGCCAGATTCAAACCTAATCTTTGGTTCAAAGCCTGTGAACTTGTTGACTGTGCCTATTGCCTTATCACAAGATAGCAATGTAAGACATACTGAAAGGAATGCATGATTCGTGACCAACCAAAAAGTACAGATACAGTTATGAATTCAGACAAGCTACAAACAGGTAGAAGCCAGAGAAATCTGGGGGAACCTCAGGGAATCAGAATTTCAAAGGAATAGGTAGAAGGGAACATGGAGCATCCTCAGGGCAGAAAATATTGTTAGCAATGGCTTTAAAGGGGAACACAAAGTTGATTCAAAGACCAGTAAATAAACTACCGGGGCTATTGTGGGTAACAATGGGAGACAAGACTAGAAAAGCAGTTTACTGTCAGATGATGGAGAGTCTAGGTGTTATTACCTTTTTTGTATTTTTATTTTTTATTTTTTTTTGCTGCAAGCAGGCAATGAGAAACTGCGGAAGGCTTTCAAATTGTAGAGTTTTAGTGCAATTAGTCTGATGAAGTAGACAAATGGAGAGAAGGACTAGAAAAAGATGACACTGTTAGAAATTGAATGCAGATTTGTTATGAAATGATCGAAGCCTGGTGGAAATGGTAGAGATAAAAAATGGAAAAGTATGAAGAGACACAAGAAACATTTCCTAGAAAGAATCCATAAGTCATGATGAGTTACTACATGCATAAAGGAGTATACAAGTTAATTCTACAAGATATATATGGAATAATCATAATAAAAATAATATCAGGCATTGAATGAATATTTTTTATTTTCTGGGGGAAAGAGAAACACCATGGACGATTAGTCATTATGAACGGGTAGGGATTTAACTGGAGGAGGTATTCAAGGTGAAGAAAAGCCTGTGCTAAGTGTTTTGAATGTGTTATCTTATTTAATCTCTGCAACCTGCGGTCCCCAACCCCCAGGGGGCCACAGCTGGGACTGGTCCATGGCCTGTTAGGAACCCATGGGCGCATCACCACTTGAGCTCTGCCTCCCCCCAGTCCTGTCCTATGGAAAAATTGTCTTCCATGAAACTTAGGAATGAAGGACACAGCAGGAGGTGAGCAGCAAGCTAGCAAGAAAAGCTTCATCTGTATTTACAGCTGCTCCCCATTGCTGGCATCAGTGCCTGAGTTCTGCCTCCCCCCTGTCCCTTGCACCCCATCCATGGAAAAATTGTCTTCCATGAAACTGGTTCCTGGTGCCAAAAAGGTTGAGGACCACTGTCTGCGACAACTCTCTTTTACAGATGAGAAAATTAGGGTTCAGGGAGGTCCAGCAGCTTGTCAAAATTGCAGAGTTAGCAAGATATGAAGTGAAGATCCACGCCCAAATCTGTTATAATACAGTGCAAGAAACCAGTTGAAGCCATGAGGTGCATACACTCCCCAGTGTAGAATACGCAGAGTGAAGAATTGTATGTTTCTCCTTAAAACATGACATGGGATAAAGAGGGTCAAGGCTGGACATGGGAGATGTGCTGACTCATCCCACCTCTGTCCCTCATTAGCTATGTGACCACGGTCAAGTCCCTTGCCTAATCCACCTCCGGGTTTTCCTCTCTGTAAAATGAAGGGGTAGCATTTGATGATACTCTGACTCTAGAGCAGTGAGGTGCAGTACAAACACAATCAAGCCATCTATGTAATTTTCAGTCTTCCCATAGACACATGAAAAAGGTAAAAAGCTACTAGGTGAAATTAATTTTGATGTTACACATATATTTATATATATCTATATAAAAATAAAATTTAAGAGACTGCTGGACCTTAAGGAAGGTGGAGGTGAGAAATGGGAGGATGGAACCAAGAAGAGGAAGAAGATGGATAGTCAGAGACTTAACAGGAGAAAGAGGATAGAATTAATAGGGTGTGCAAGGAAGTCAAGAAATGCAAAGACTGAGAAAAGGCAGTGCCGCATGGTGTCTTGTAGTGCTTTGGAGAACCTACTTCAGAGAGAAGTTGTCTAGACTCACTCCAGGGGCTTGAGGTGTCAGACAATGAGTAGAAAGAGAAAAGGCCACAGGTGTAGAGCATTCAATTAAATCAGTTGGGACTGAAGTTAGAGGAATGCCAGTGTCTAGAGATTTGTTTGGAGTTGATGCAATTCTGTGTATGTTTGAAGACAGAAGGAAGACAGGTAGATCAAACAAAAGCAAAACATTAAAGGGATACATTTCTAATCATAGCACTAAGGTATCGGTGGTTAGGAAAGTTTTTATTGTTGTTTTTTAAGGTCAAGGGCTAACATTTATTTTCAAGCAGTGTAATAGGCTTTTAATTCTCTCAACAGCCCAGCAAGGTAAATAGTATTACCAGTATATTTAGAGACAGTGAAACTAATCCTTCTTTTGGAAGCACTGGATTATTCTCCTATCTCTAAAATCACACAAAGGGGGTGATCACCTATAAGCTTACATTTAAGAACAATTCTTTCTGTGAGTTTTACTTGCAGGAATTTGGATGACAAAAGTAGAATACTATCATCTTTAATAAAAAAATAGCCAACACTACAGTGCATTTACCATGTACCTAGAATTTTTCTGAGTTCTAGGTTCAGAACCTCCTATCTGTATTAGGAGGTACTATTACAGATGAGGAAACTGAGACCAAGAGAAGTTAAATAATCCAAAATGGTGATGGCAGTGGTCTCAGAACTGAAATGCAGATAAGTGATCTCACTCCAAAGTTCGTGTTCCTAAATTCCACACTAGACTGCTTTAATATTGTGTTGTCATTTAGGATTTCAAAAGCACTTCTTTATTTCTTTCATTTCTTGAATAACCATGTGGGATTTATTTGCACATTTTGGCAAAGTGGAAACTGAGGCATAGGAAAGTTAACACTCTGTCACCAGCGAGTAAGAGATTGAATGTGAAATGATATCCAGGTCTCCTTATTCTTGGAATTGTATGTTTCTCCTTAAGACATGACATGGGATAAAGAGGGTCAAGGCTGGACATGGGAGATGTGCTGACTCATCCCACCTCTGTCCCTCATTGGCTATGTGACCACGGTCAAGTCCCTTGCCTAATCCAGCTCCAGGTTTTCCTCTCTGTAAAATGAAGGGGTAGCATTTGATGATACTCTGACTCTAGAGCAGTGAGGTGCAGTACAAACACAATCAAGCCATCTATGTAATTTTCAGTCTTCCCATAGACACATGAAAAAGGTAAAAAGCTACTAGGTGAAATTAATTTTGATTTTACACATATATTTTTATATATATATATAAAAAAATAAAATTTAACCCAGTTTATCCAAAATATCATTTCGACATGAAATCAATATAAAAGTGATCACATTCTATTTTCTGTTTTGGTACTAAGTCTTCAAGATCTGGTGTTTATTTTATACACTCAACACATGTCACTTTGGACTAGCCACATTTCAAGTGCTCAATAGCCACCGGTGGTTAGTGGCTATTGGACAGCACAGATCTGTACTTTAAGCAGTAAGTAGCACAAAGTCTCTTCCCCCAAGACAGGTAGCTAGAAGCAATCACAGCCAGCAGTAGATGCTGCTAAGATGTTTGTCTTCCCTTCTGCTTAGCTTCAAGTCCTCCTTTTCCTAAGGCTCCAAGGTGTCTGCCTGCCTCAACTAAGCAGAGTGGGAAATTATGAATGATGTCCCACTCCTTACAGCCCGCACCCTCCGCAGTCGGTACCCGGGAAGCCCACACAACAAGGGCATCATCCTTCCAGGCTGACAGCCCTGGGACCATGACACTTGTAGTAAATTAAGTGGAATGTTGATGACAAATGAACTGTGGTCACAATCTAGTAGTACTGGCGCTCGGCAGTGGCTGTTGACAGATGCCTTCTCTTTTAGATCTTTCCATGACATTTGAGTGCTGGATCATCTATTATCCTGCACGTTATGTATGAGGAGAGAAATAAAGCAAAATGGAGCGCACACAATCCTTGTAAAGGCATATTTACTACGTGCCGTCACAGTTTGGAGGAGGAAAGCAACAGGGCATGCTTGTTAAAAACATCTTTATAGTTAATGAGGGCTTTTTCACAGTTCAGAAGTACGGGTTAATCTTGGAAGAGTGGAGGGAGATTAGAATTTCCCTTTCATTAGTCAGGCAGGCCAAACTAGCACCTTTACAAAAAAAAAAAAAAAACCACTAAAGAACAGGTTGAATGATTATTCTATTTCAGGTTGATAGAGTTCCTAGGAATATACTAGTCTGCTTCTGCGCACACAAAATAGTGCATTTGGTCCATGGTTTGTGACTCTTAGGACAATCCTATAAAAATTTAAAAGGCATCAATACCCATAATATCTGTTATTAATATCCATAAACAAAATTAACACTAGCGAATGTAGTAATAAAAAATTTAAAGATAGTGTAGCATTCGTTTTTGGTCAGGAATTGCTTTTGGAAGTGCACCTATTTGCAAATGCAATGAATTGATACAGATTTTATGTTGTATTAGAGCCGGGAGAAATCCTAATGATCATCTGGTCCATAGCAGTTAGAAACATGGTAATGCACACCTCTTCTACGTGGCAGATGCTACTCATCAGTCCTTCTTCCCACTAAGCCTGAACACTACCTTCCCACTAAGCTCGAAGTTTTCTCAGGGAGGAGTTTCAGGCAGCAAATCCAAAGCAGTCAGCATCTCCAAGGTGAGCCTCTTCCCTGCCCTCATCAAGTTCAACTTTCTCACCTTACATGTGAGGAACACAAGACTCAGAGAGTTAAGCTGCTTTCTATAATTGCATTTGCCAGAAACCCCTCGGGGGAAGGAAGGCTGGAACCCAGGCACACCTTCTAGGCCTTGGGCCTGTCCCCTTGCCACGACATTCTATCTATGGAAAGTTTGGGGTGTAGGAAATTTCCACCTATTGTGCAGAACTCATTCCCCAAGATGATCCATCACTGGCCTCATGTCTGTATTTTGTGGACATGAAGACTAAATCCCACGGGGCCCCACCCACATCATCATACTTCCATTTTCTAATGCCATGGTTTTACTTTAATTCATTCTCTGCTCCGGTCATTCTCTGGTCGTTCCAGACAGGCTTGAGTGTGTCTAAATCTGTCTTAGGGAGTGATCTCCAGACATGAACAAAACTCACCAGTGTGGCTCACCCACTCCAGGGTAGGACACTCATCTAAAGCAGAATACGGATTATGTGAAGGGTATAGAATAAGAGTCCCTAGACTTCAGTCATTCACACACTATCATTATAATTTTTTTTTGCCACACGTGTATCTGAGCTTTATTACTTTTTATGTAATTATACTTTAAAGCATCTACATTTTTTTACATAAATTTGCTTTAAAAAGAAACTTTTATTATCACAAAAATACTTGACATAAATAGAGGCAGCTACAAAGTAGATGAACACAGAATAATGTTATTCAATTCTAGTTCAATACTGTGTTACCTGTCAAAGTCTCTTTGTTGAAAGGGGAGGTTACAGGTGTCAGGGAGTTATTAAAAACATACTAGGTTCATTAATTGTGACAAACACACCATCCCTGGTGTAAGATGTTAATAATAAATTAGGTATAGGATATAAAGGGACTCTATTTTCTTTGCAATTTTTCTGTAAACTAAAGTTATATTTTTTAACCTTTAATTTTTTAAGACATAATCTATGAAACTCCTAATACAACTATGGTAACAAGTGAAAAAATAAACATACTAGTATCAAATGAAGACTTTATAATAATTAGAAGAAAGGAAAGGAAAATGATAAAAGAATAATTCTCCGTGTCATCAGTGTTATTTAAATATGTGCGCACGTGACGACATCACTTGTGCCACCTGGTGCAATCCCAGCTTCTGCCCGTGTGTCCTACACTCTGGAAAAGGCGGATCCTGGATACTTCCATCACTAGATTTCCTCCAGGCTGTCTAAAGAAAAAATAGTGTCGTCTTTTCTAACTCAGGTGTGTTTCTTTCTCCAAGAGGCAAGAGCCTTTCCTTGCCGTAGACCCTGAGGCTTCCTTTTTCTCCCCAGCTCTGTTACTTTAATCCTGTGCCAGAAGCAAGGATGTTGCCTACATTCCGAGATAGCCTCTGTAATCGCACCGAGTCACGCATTTCCCTCCTTGATGATTTCTAGGCTCTCTTCTGCCCAGAGTGATCTCTGAAACAAAATCAGGAAAACCTCACGCCCCAAGGAACAAAGCGTCCGTGCTTCCGTGGCGGCAGAGACCACGCGGACACGGTTGTCTTTTTGAAGTCGTTTGAGAGATGTGGAGGGACCTCCCTCCTGACAAACCCCTTTCCCTGTATTTGTCATTTCAAGTCCCACCGTTTGAGATGCAGTTAAGAGCATGGGGCTCTGAAGTCAGACTCTCCAGGTTTGAACCATGCCTTTGAGAAAGTTAGTTAATATCTCAGTGCCTCAGTTCACTTCTCTTTAAAATGAGATTTAGACTACTACCTACCTCATATGGTTGTTGTGAGAATCAAATGAGTTGAGCCCCATATGATACTTAGAAAACCGTGCACAAGCATGTAGTACTCACTCAGTGACTGCTAGCAATCCTGATGGGCATCATTATGTGTTCTTTAAAGACATATTTCTTGTTTACATTTTTTTTCTGAAGGTAGGGGAGGGAAGGATAGGAAAATATGGTATCAAGGAAGGAACACAGGGTTAAAAATTCTATCCCTAAATTCCACTCATATCTATGTGACAAGAGGCATTTTTTGAGCCTTGTGCTTTGGTCTCTCTTGCTGCAACAATGAAGAACATATTAATACTCACAATCTGAAATACTTGTAAGGCAATTCTCCCAGCAACCTTGTGAGAGAGTTCTTGATGATTAGCGCAGTTTTACAGACAAGGATCCTGAGATTAAAAGAGATTAAATGGCTTATCCAAGAATTAGCCAGTTTGAATGGTGTGAACTGTGTCATTCAGATCTTCTTCTCTTTTGCTTACCTAAAAGGTAGGAATATAATGAAGGTCTAGAAAATAAATGTTTTTAGAAAATAGAGATGGGACTCTGTACTGAAGAGGGTGGTGCTAGCCAGGACAATCTCAGCTGCTCCCAGAGTTTTGTCCACCGCTTACATGTTGATGATGTCTAAAGCTGTTACTGTAATAAGTCAAGAGCTCATTCCTGAACTTTATGCTTTTGTTTCCAGATGCCTTTTGAATTTCCCACAGTCACTTCCAACTCAATCCAAATGGGGCTCATTATCTTCCCTTTCCAGACTACTCCTCCTGTTCTTTTGATACCAGTTAATGGCATCATCTACCGCTGGCATCAGTGCCATCCCGGATTCCCGGATTAGGGCATGAGTGAAGGTGGAAACCCTTCACCCACGCTCCAATCAAATCATGCCAGTCTTCCCTTTTAAGTATTTCTATAACTGCTCCTAATAATTTGTAACAAATTGACTTGGTTCAGGTCTCTTTCATCCTTTTTGTGACAATCATCCTTTAGGGTGACTCTCCTGCCTCCTGTCTTGCACCTCTTCATGCTCCGTCCGCTACACTATAGTCTGAGGCCTGTCTCTAAGATGCTTGTAAGAAATGCCACTCCCCTGCCAGAGAATACAGCCTGAATACTGGGCATGCTAGACCCTCCCCACATCCCTGGTCCTCATCTGTCCTTTAGCCTCACGTGCAACATGGCCCCAACCCTAACACTTGCTCTTCACTCTATTTGTTCTGAGAAGCAGGTTCCCTGCATACCTCTCTCCTAGCTCTCTCCAGGTTCTTGAGGGAGGGATGTTGTCTCATTTATCCAAGAGGCAGTTTAGGGTAACAGTTAAGAGAGTGAACCCTGGAATCACACTGCCTAAATTTGAACTCCAGTTTAAGCTGTGTCTGTGTGGACAAACTACATAATCTTCCTATGACTCTATCTCTTGGTTCTCAAACTTGGCTACACTTTGGAACTACAAGGGAAGTTTTTTAACAAACAATGATGCTTGCGTCCTGCCACTAAATGTTCTGATTTAATTGGTCTAGGATGCAGCTAGGCTATTGAGAATTGAAAATCCCCAAGTAGTCTAATGTGCAGCCAAAGTTGAGAACCACTATGCTATCTTCTTATCCCTAAAACAAGGATAATTGTAGTATGTAGCTCCCATGGTTGTTTGATGATTAAGTGAGTTAAATAATTTAAAGGTCTTAGTATAATATTTGACACATGGTATGCAATCAGTAACTGTGGTTTATAATTTATTTTAAAAGCAATGACTTTATTATTAACCTCTTTTATTGTGAAATAAATCACAGAGAAAAGTTACAAAACATAAATGTACAGTGTAATTAATTATTATAAAGCAACCATCTATAGAGTCATTCCCTAGATCAAGAAACAGAACATTCCTAAACCTCAGAAAGACTCTTATATTCCTTCCTAATAATGCTCCTCTTCCACAAAGGCAACCACTGTCCTGACTTTTATGGTAAACAGTAATATTTTATGTTTTTATTACCTATATATGCATCCCTAAATATTACAGGCTAGTTTTTTCTATTTTCAAATTTTATTTCAATGGAATAATTTGATGTCTTCTTTTGCTCATTATTACAACCATGAGACTAATCTGCAATTCACATCTTCGTGCTGTGTTGTTTGGATATGTCATGACATATTTATCCATTCTATTGTTGATGGACATTTGGGTTATTTCTAGTTCTAGTTTTGAGCTATTACACGTAATGCTACCATGATTATTATTCTCCATGTCTTTTGATGTACATTTATTTGCATTTGAGTTGGATAACTCACGGAAGAGAAAATGCTAGATCCTGAGATAGGTATAGATTTAACTTTCATAGATAGTGGCAATCTTTTCCAAAGTGGCTTTACCAATTTACACTCTCGACATCAGTGCATGAGGGTTCTTATTACTTGGTATGTTTAGTCTATTTTTAGCCATTCTGGTGAGACTGTAGTGTTTCTCATTGTGGGTTTAATTTTCATTTCCCTGATTACTAGTAAGGCTGAGTATATTTTTACATGTTTACGGGCTATTTCATCATCCCCTTTGGCCAGTGCCTATTCAAGTCATTTTTCTATTGATTGTCATTTACATAGATTTGCAATTTTTAAATTTTTTTATTTATTTTTATTTCAGCATGTTATGGGGGTACAAATGTTTAGGTTACATATATTGCCCATGCCCCCTCCCCCCTTGAATCAGAACTTCAAGCGTGTCCATCCCCCAGATGGTGAGCATCACACTCATTATGTATGTATATACCCATCCCCTCCTCCCCCCTCCCGTCTGCCCAATGCCAGATAAATGTTATTCCTATATGCACACGTAGGTGTTGATCAGTGAAACCAATTTGCTGGTGAGTACATGTGGTGCTTATTTTTCCATTCTTGGGATACTTCACTTAGTACAATGGGTTCCAGCTCTATCCAGGAAAATATAAGAGGTGCTATATCACTGTTGTTTCTTATAGCTGAATAGTACTCCATGGTATACATATACCACATTTTATTAATCCACTTATGTATTGATGGGCACTTGGGTTGTTTCCACAGCTTTGCGATTGTGAATTGTGCTGCTATAAACATTCGAGTGATTTGCAATTTTAAAAAATAACAAGATACGAGATTCTTGTCAGTTTAAGTGTAGAAAATGTCTTCTTCAACTTATTGCTTTGTTTCTCACTCTCTTAATATTATAAAATCCTTCGATGAACAGAAAATTCTAATTTTAATGTAGTCCAATTTGTCAATTTCTTTGCAATTAAAACTTTTGAGTTCTGTTTAAGATGATTTACTCTACCCTGAGGTAATGAAAGATATCCCCATGTAAGAAGACCCTCCCGTATCTTCTAGAAGCTTTATTGCTTGGACTTTCCTGTTTAAATCACATATTTGTTTCTGGCATGAGACAGACTCAAGTTTCATTTCTTTCCATGCAGATATCCTTTTGAACAAACACCAATTTTTGAAAATTCTCTGTAGTGCAAACTTAATAATATATCAAATGTCTTTTATGCATAGGTCTGTTTCTGGGCTCTCTTTTCTATTTGTCTACTACCCTTTTTAACTACTGAAGTTTTATAATAAGTCTTTAAATTTAATAGAGTACCCTCTCAACTCGGTCTTCTTCAAGAGTTCTTGTCTATTTTTTGCCTTTTGCATTTTCATACGAATGTTTGGATAAGCTTATCAAGTTACAAACACACATACATATACTTCAGTTAGAATTTTGATTGGTATTACATTGAACCTTTCAAGTAGAAAATTGACTTCATTACATTATGACACTTATCTAAAAACATGATATATATCCCAATTTATTTGTCTTTCTTAAGTTCTCTCAATAATGCTTTAGAACAGACCTTAAACCTTAGTATGCCTCAGAATCACCTAGAGGTTGAAGGGAGTTAAGAAAAGTGATGACAAACTATTTACAGTTTTGGTCAATTTTAGTGCGAAAAATAACTGTAACCAAGTACATATTTCAAGCAATTACTTCTTCCTCTGTATAAAATGTTTTGTCTATAACATTCATTGGACATGGTTCTTAGGCAAGTCACATAAATTGAGCCTCCCTTATCACTTCTGCAAAATACAAGATGGAAGAGGATTAATTTGGTAACTTCTAGTACTAAATTATAAGCATCATAGAGTAAAAGCAAAAGCCTCCTCTAGGACCTTGTGTGATTCCCTTTACATGGTGCTACCCTAATAAATATTCATTGAGTTGAGAGTGAATATTGTAATCTCTAAATGAGTTTTTCTTGTTTGTTACCCTCTTTGAGAACTGGCGGGCTTTCGCTCCTGGGCCACCTACCTGAGAATGCTAGCACAATTGTTCCTAATTTTTCCTCCATAATAACAGTGGGAATTGTAACATGTAAAAGTACCTGTTGGAAGGGAGCAATAGGGAAGGAATTTCTTCTAGAATTTAAGGTCACATTGTGTACCAGTGTTTCTGGAACCCAATTTTGTTTGCACTAACTGGAAATATGATGTGAGATTCATTATGTCGAAACTTATATATCAATTACATTACTAAGTGCTTAATAGACTAAAATGGACTCTTGCTAATAAAAAGCCTTTTAATGAGAAGGTGAAGATGGTATTGTAGGAAGCAGAAAGAACTCTAATTAGAGTGACTCAAGTCACATACATACATATCCTCACTCAGACACACACTGCAAAAGAAATCATTGACTAACTTTGGGTCTCATCTGCAACATTCAGTATGAACTTGTAACAAATCTCAGGAGGGAAATGCCAATCCAGGAATTCATTGGTTCGGTAGTCTTCCAAGACCACATATCCACAGAATTATTTGGCTGAAATGGATTTAAGAGAGTGGCTGGAAAATGAGAGTGATTTCAATTTATAAGTGAAGGTTTGGTCCCAGATTTGCTGATATTAATTTTGAGACTTTCACTTCTCCAAGTATTTCTGGCTACAATGATTTTAGGGGCTGCAGAGCCCAATGAGATGACCACAGCAGGCAATAACCCTTGATTCTAATGAAAGGGCAAGCTCACATCTGCTCCCTGTATCAGAATAAGATCCTTCATTGCTCGGTAGACAGAAGAGAGGTCTGACTCAACTCTTAGGGCTTCATTTGAAAAACCAATTGGTGAGATCATCTTTTCAGTTCAGTTCAAGAGACATAAGTAAAGTTTAATTTGGGGCTTAAGAAGGCCCACAATCTTGTTGGGGAGGAAGACGCTGCCACACCAATTAAAAGTGGTAAAATGAACGTATAAAACATCATGAGCAAATGGGGACAGGGACGATGAACTCCAGCTCAGTGAGATTAAGAAAAATTATTCAAGGTATATGTTCCAACTTCACTGTTGGTAAGACTTAGTATGCTCTCAAAATAGGAAAAATTGGTTCAATTTGATAAACTTTGGGTTCATCATTGCCATATGTCAGTAGGATTAGTCTTACTCATAAGTGAAATCTGAATTCTTGAACCTCATTCCCTCTACCTCTATGCCTAACAAAAGCTTCACTTCCCTGCTTGGGTGTTTGGCATTCTTTCTTGGGGCAAAACCTTCTTATTTCATTGTTTAAGAAGGCTGAGGAATCAACAGCATAAAATTAATTTTCGTCATGAGATACGTGCTCATTGAGTACCACTGAGTCACAAGCATTGACACATGGCTCATCAAACTAGGAAAGGGACAGGGTTGTCTGTAGAGAGATGTGCTCCAGATATTTGCATTTAGTAGTACATATTGATCTTCACAAAACTTTCTATAATCATACGGGAACACATTGTTCTCTCCTTTTTAGAAAAGTCTATCGCATAAACTTCCGTGTGAAAGCTAGTGCAGAGAAGACATAAATAAAGAACCATGTGAATATAGAAAAAGAAATAATTGAATTCTTTATGGAGCATTTATGAAAAAGATCCCAGGGCACTTGAGTTGGGCCTTAAAGATGAATTGGATTTTCCCAGGTTGGAAGGAGAGGTTACTTTATATAGGGGAAATAGTGCAAATTCACGGTTCCTCTGCACATGTTCTAAATCTTACAGCCTTTGGCGTTCTTTACCATTCTTTATAATCATGCTTGGGGGCTCAATAAATGATTATTCATCCATCTTTACAACTGGTTTTACATAGATGGGCACACCTTGCCTAGCCAGTTACTATCCTTTGGACTGTCTGCTAGAAAAGCAGGGCCATCTGCTCTGACAGACATCACCCAGATAAACCGCAGTGATGCCAAAGGCTTTTTCTTTCTCCTCTGACCTACTTAGTATTCCACAAGCCAACATTTTCTCCCCTTCCTTCATGTTGTGCTAAATCACTCGTTGCTTTTTTCCTCCTCCCTTTCTGTCCAGTGACACTCCCTTTGCTTTTAGGAAAACAAACTCAACCGTAGGGCTGATTTCTGAGTTACTGTGCTTCTGAATCCTCTTGCAATCCATATGCAATCATCTGTTTATTAAGGTTAAATGAGTTCAACTGATACTATAAAACCTTGATTAATGGGAACATATGAGTAACACTTCTGGTTAATTGAATTTTCAGGTTAATTGAGGGTTAAATGAGAGATTTAATAAAATCGCCAAAGCACTTATCTTTATCTCTTTTACGGCACTGATCACATTCTACCTTGCCTCGGTCCTTTTGAAGTTCATGTCTTATCTTCCCTAATAGACTGAAGTCTTTGAAGGTAGAATTGGGCCATATACATGTCTGCAATTCAATGTGACCCAACAGATCATATTTTAAAGACAGTGACATAGTCTTCACCATCATCGCCATCATCTTTGTTACTGGGTCACAGTGAATAGCATAGATTCTGTAGCCAGACAGCCTGCGTTTGAATACTGTCTCTGCCATTTACCAGTTCTGTGGGCATGGGCAAATTACTTAACCTCTTAGTGCCTCAGTTTCCTCATCTATACTGTGGGGATAATAATAGTAATGACCACAAAAATCCTGTTGTAAGGATTAATGGAGTCAATATTTATAAAGAACTTAGTAAGCAAGGCACTTTGCTAATTATTGAACATATTTATTCCCATTTGACCTCAAAGGGAGATGCTATTAATTACCCTATTTTACACATGGGGAAAGTAGAATGCAGAGAAGTTAAATTACTAACTCAGGGTCACACTGCTAGTAAGCAGTAGAGCCAGGTTTGGATCAGGGAGGTTTGACTTGAAAACCCATACTCCTGACATCTTACTCTTCTAAAATCATATTTTCATACCTCCAAAATAGTCCTACTCTTTCATTTGCCCAACTATGGGAAAAACATTTACTTCTAACATTACACATTGATCACGGTCAGCAGAGGGCGTTGCTCATCATGGTAACTGAGGAAGCTGGGTGGACGAGGGCTTCATCATGACCTCTGACCTGTGCTCCCAAGACACTTGCGGTAGTGGGAGGGACCACAGTGAGTCACTCATGAGCCCTTCAAGGTAAGCACATCACTGCCATTCACATTTGATTGGCTAAAGCAAGTCACATGACCACATCTAACTTCAAACGGGAAAGGAAAATGCAGCCCTACCATGATTCAACTCTACCATGAGGCAGAGAGCTAGAAATACTCCATGGACATCCATAGCTACCATACCTAAAGACTCTCAAGTTACCAGTCAAATTCTCGGTGCTGAGAGACGAGGGTATATGGGTAGGTGTACAAAGTAGAAAAAGTTAACTTATTACTATAGAGAAGAATTTCTCAATCTTGGCACTATTCACATATTGAACCAGATAACTCTTTGCTGTGGGGTGGGGGGACATCTTCTCCATTGTAAGATATTTAGCAGCACCTCTGACCTCTGTTCATTAGATGCCAATAGCACCTTTCCTCCCTCAACTGTGACAATCAAAAATGTTTCCAGTCATTGCCACATGTCCCCTGAACATCGCCTGCAATGGAGAACCACTGCTCTAAAGTGACCTCATTTATACATATAGACTGTTCAGTCTCAGAGAAGTTCTGATTACACCATGACCTCATTGTTTAATGAAGAATTTATGGAACATTTTGCAGGTTAGAAAACAGCCTCAGAGGGTCAGGGCTTACAGAAAGTCATGGGTTTTGAGTTGGCACAAGAACCTACATCCCCTAAATATTTGTCCAGTACTCCTTTTGCTATACCATATTTCCAAAACTCTTTTTTAGGTTTTCTGCAGTGACTTTATTCACTGCAGAGTTCTTCAGTGAGTCTACCTCGAATTGCCAGCCCCTGTAATTTTCAGCCTGTTTATTTTTCTTGGTCCTCTGTGGAAGTAGGGAACAGCTGGTCATCATGTTCCGTGTAATAACTTTTCATATATTTGAAGACTGTTATTAAACCATCCCCAAGCTTCTTGTGGCCGGGTAATTGTTATGCTCAAACATGTGCCAGGAATTGCGCAAAGCCTGGGAGAAGCTAGAGTCTCCAAACTAATGTTTGTGTATTAAAATTGAAGAAAAACAATTTTTGACTGGAAATATCAACCGAGAAATGAGGCTAACATCTGAGACTATGAGGTTGAGTTTTCAGAGTTTTCCTTTTTTTCTTTTTCTTTTTTTTTTTTTAGTTTATTATGGTTATTGTAGCTGACCTGAAAATTTTAATTTATTACTGTGGAAATTAATGCCCTAATTAAGATTTTATAGTACTTTTAATCTTAATGATATTTTAATGGAAATCCAATGATGACAAGATACTGAGTCTCTGCTTGTCACATCTCAGGATATGATCAGGCATAATCCAATTATGGATTGGATTAACTGCACCAGCAGTTAACTGCACCAGCAGTTAACTGCACCAGCAATAATGAGAGGCCATGGCTTGGAACTAGACCTTTCCATAGTAATATATAACTTGGACTGATACAAACTACCCTTTATTCTGTGCTTTCCATTCACCAGGCCAGATGCTAAGGAATTTATAAGAATTATCTCTTTTAATCTCATGAACTCTGAGAGGTAGTTGCCGTTAGTATCCACATTTTACAGAATTAGAAACTTTAGATCAGAGAAGTTAATTAACTTGCCCAGTGTCACAGAGCTGGCAAGTAGTAGAACTGGAATAGGAAATCAAACAGTCTGGCTCCGGAGCCCGTGTCTTAACCGTAATTACACATGGCCTCTGTGCAAGCAGGAGCCATATCTCATTATTTTTTGTATGTTTTGTGTCTAGTTCCCGGTGTCAATTCTCAGGTATATTTATTGAATGAATAAACAAATGGTGGATGGCAGAGCAGAAATGCGGGACAGCAATACAGGCTGTGGTTCAGATGTTCTGTATCATCTGCTCAGGTGTCGCCGCCCCAGTTCTTCCCACCCCATCCCATGGTGGGTTCAATGCCTTCTTTTGGATTTCTTACTTACTGGTGTTTATCTGTGCTCTGACCTCACTGTTCCATAATGATCTATTTATGTGCCTGTTTCTCCTGCTAGGGCAGTGATTCTCAACCAGGGGTCAGTTTTCCCCCTGGGACATTTGGTAATGTCTCCAGGCATTTTTGGTTGTCACACTGGGGAATGCTACTAGCATCTAGTAGGTAGAGCAGGGATGCTGCCAAACATACTGTCACGCCTAGGACAGCCCTCCATGGCAATTATCCAATCTAAAATGTCGACAGTGCCAAAATGGAATAGCCCTGTCCCAAACAGAGAGCTCCTTCATGGAAGGAACCTTTTGTTCAGGATCATCTCTGTTCTTGTCATAAGCGCCAGGCACAATGTATGTCGTATCAGTGGAGCGCAACAGACATGAATCAAACCAGTGGGGAGATAATGAAGGCATGAACGGGTGACAGGTGGAACAAGTGCTACTGTAGACTAGATTCTGTTTTTAGAAAGTACAGGTACTAGAAGCCCAGGTGTTAGAAGAGCTACTGTCAATTAATGTGAGACTCCACCAGGCTAGCAGAACTTGGAAGTGATGAATTCAGATGTATCCCACAGGCAGTTGGTATAAAGGAAGAATAGGGCGATATTATTTTGATATATTAGTCTGGTTTTCTCCTTTACTTTCTTTTCTCTTGTAGCCCTTCTTCCATTTATATAACAGAATATTCTATAACTCCTACCCTCAAGGAAGGGGATGGGGAAATTGAAACCAAAATATAAAAGAATAAAATTTCTGCCTTTGGAGTTTCAAAAACCAAGTTTCAAATATAAAATAAAAAGACTTGGGAAAAGATAGTCAGTCATGTCCAGTTTCCCTGTCCCTGAGACTAGATAAAACACTGTCTACCTAGAGGGAGAGGGAAAATCAAAGGGAAAAAAAGAGACTTGGTCCTGAGTGGGCCCCTGAGAAGAGGGCTTCATATTCTGTTCCCTTTGTCTGAGTTTTGGGGTGGAGGTAGAATGTCCCCAAGGGAACTAAGGAACCTGAGAACAGGGATGTGCTTCTGTCCCCTCTGGATAAACCCAGAGAGTAGGTAAGATACCAGCATTCCCTTGCACCCAGAATGGTCAAGAATAGAGAAGAAATGACTGTGTAGGTTATCTGGGTAGAACCACCAACCTTCCCAGCTCTCAGAGTGGCAGATGTGGCCTCCTTGCTCCAAGGTATGGCCAGTTAGCCGAGTCAGACCTGCAGAGACCCTGAGATTGGGGAGAGGAGGATACAGCAGAGATCTTAATGAGACAGGATTGGAATGAAGTTGTCTGAAAAGATGTGAATGTGGATAGATGACAATGGCCCTTACCGGTTCCTTCCCACTTATGCCATAGCCCCATGTAACCCTGGGGAAAAGGAGGGGTGAGGACATTCTGAATTGAATGAGTTCAGCTTCTACCATAAAGAATGAAAGCTCAGAATACAAGTTCACTTCAAGAAAAAAATGTAGTTACATTTCTTGCACACCTGATCTGTGGTATACCATGTACTCACTATGGAAGTTTATTAGATCATAGCAGCATCCCAGCAATATGTTTGAAGTTAGGGGCAGGCCCTGCATCCCTAAATGGATTACTGATAAGAGCAAAGCATGACTCCAGTCCTAGGGGATGGCATGCAATGAAAGTTATTAATTCAAAACCTCAGTCCCTGGGAGCAAGGCAGGATTCTTGCCACTAGCATTGTATTGCAAGAAGCAGACAACTTCTTAGAAGTGAATGGAGTTGTTTAGTTCCCCAACGAGGGGGCAAGGTCAGGCTGAATCATCAATGTCTGAGACCTGATGTTATTTATGCTCTGAATAGTGTGGATGGAAACATTTGCAGGAAAGACCTTCCTTCCAAGGTTAGCCTTGGCCATTGTGAATGAGACGGGCAGAGTTTACAGATGGGCTCACATGCCTTCAGTCCTGGGGAAGGAGGAGTACAAGCTTGAGAATAGTTGTCTAAATGATTCCATTTTTGACAAATGAATCTTTTAAAAAAAAAGACCATGAATCACTAGATAAAAGTAGTGTCCATAGTACTCAAATTGCATTTCAAAAATCTTGATGTTTTCAATCTAAGAATCTTATTCAAATAATAATTTTTCTGTCAAGCATTTTTGCTACTTATTTTTCTGACACTTTTGGGAGCTTCCTTCCATTTGGAGGAAAGAATGATTGCAAAAGCATTTCTGGGGTACCTTTGGGCTTATCCAATTAAAACATCATGTTTTCCACCTATTTTTTTTTAAGTAGTGTATGTCAGATTAACAATATCCTTGGGTCCCCTGGAGGTTTAGAGGAATCCCCTATATCAGTGGTCTGTCCTCCAAGGGCCCTCCAGAGTCAGTCCCTTAGGATTTCTCTAGGCCAGTCTCCTGAAGTTCTTCATTTCTTTTCCTATGTTCCATCTCACTTGCCTCCGTGAGTTCCCTGACTATTGTCAGGATGCTATTGCTGGAAAGGACCTCAGAGATAAGCTGATTCAATAACTGTCCTCTCCTCTCCTCTTACAGAGGAACAAGTATGAGCCAGTGTGGTTCTGTGGAAAGCAAACTGGATTTCAGAAGACCTGGGTTCAAGCCCACTGGACTACTGATTTACTCAACATCCTCAGACACATTCTTGGTTTACATCTCTGAAATTTTCAAGCCTAAAATCTCTGATTGGTCTAGTTCCTGGTCTTTGGTTTCAATCTGGGTTTTTCCCTCTGGTGATCTGGGCAAGAAATTGATTTGCTTTTGTGAAGGGGCTTTTCTGATTTTTTGCTAACCTTGATGGTTAATTCCCTGTGCGTGGCCTCCAAGCTCATTCCAATTTCCCTTGCAGTTTTGTGTAAAGATGTCTTCATTGAAAACACCTGCTTGGCTTCACTTGGCTTCACACTGTGTTTCAATTCATTTCTGGGGTGGCCACAGCCAGCTCCACTGGATAATGCAGAAGGTCTGGCGTCTACTTTGGACTCTGTCTCAAACTCACCTTACATCATTATGACAATCAATTAACTTCACGGGGCTGTGGTTTTCCTAAGAATAATGATGATAGCAATCGCTGGGGTTTTTTTTTCCTTCTGTTAATTTATTCAATTTTTTATGAGGATCAAATTAGTAGAGGACATTGACTCTACCTTAGCAGACTCACAGTAAAAAAAAATAAAACCAGTGGTTGCATCTGGTTGGTGTTTCCTACCAAAGTGTATCCTCCAAGAGGGTAAGAGCTGTCTTTGCACAAAAAGACAGAAAAGATTAGTAAAAGGCACTGTGGATTTGGGGTCAGGGAGATTGGCTTCCAGTCCTGTTCTGCCACCATTTTGCGCTGTGACCATGAGTAAAGCATTTACCTTTTCCCACACTGACTGGTTTCCTCACCTGCAAAATGAGGGGCTTTGGATAAGATCATCTTTTAAGTTTCCTTTTAGCTCTGACAGCTTATGAATTTTGCACTTCTAGTGCTTAGCTCTGTGCATTGCCTTTATTATTAGAGAATTAATAAATGTTTATTGCATCAAATTTAGTTAATTGCTATTTATTATTAGTCAAGTATCATTGACTCATCACATCATTTAAGTTTCTGGAAAGATGATTGGTATTTTAAAATTATTTTTAGAAGACATGGCAGTGATCATTTATATTTAATGGTTCTAAGGATGGCTGATAATGGTAGTAGTAATAATGATAAATATATATTGAGTGCTTATAATGTTCCAGGCACATACTAGGTATTTTTAAATGTAATTCTCAATGCAATCTTATGAGATATATGCAGGAATTAACCTCATTTTATAGGTAAGGAAATATACATGTTAAATAACTGGACTTGTTCATATACATGTTCAAAATAACTGATCAGAATAATACTGTTTGTAGATGGTAAAGCTGGAGGTTGAACCCTGTCCTGTCTGTATTCAAATAGGGTTGCCAGATATAGCAAATAAAAGTACAGGATGACAAATTAAATCTAGATTTAATATAAACAATAAATAATTATTTTTCTATAAATAAGTTCCATGCCATCACACTATCCTCACCTGTCATGCACAAGATAGGTAATACTGGCTTATGGATTCAGCCGGTAAAACGGGTTCACCTAAAGAAAATCAAATTCTTACAGGACACTTGGCAATTCTATACTACAGCACTGAAAATCAGGGTAGAATTTAATATTAGGTGATAAAAAGATATAAAATGAAGTTTCCATATTAGGAAAATGGTCCCATATGCTGTGAAATTTTCTTTTATTCTGTATCTCTCACATCAAATGATTTTACATCTTCTCTCGTGAATCTCCTCTCTACTTCTCAGGGTTTCTGTTTAAATTAAAAGATGAAACAACTGAAAATTTTTTTAAAAAGTTCAAGTGAAATCTGAATGATTGCACTGCATGGAGTCAAGATCTCTCGTGGATCATTCGAGAATGTTACTTCCCTGTGCTTGAGCTGGAATATCTGATACGTCTGTTGCTATGACAATGGGTTCTCGTTAGTGGGTTGATGTAGACATTTGATCTGTTCGTTCACAATGAGGGCTCATGTTCCCGCCTCTTTGTCACAGTTCTGAAAGTCATGGAATTGGAGGAGTTCCATGTTAATCTAAGAAGTTGAATTTATAGCAGGAGGCAGTGTATTTTATTAAAAGCAGGAGGCCTTGGAGGAGGTCAAACCTCGAATCCTGTCCACTCATTGCTGCTTTAACTCAGTTACCTCCACTATAAAATGGAGCTAACTGCAATACCTACTTCATAGGTTTGTGTTAAGAGGATGCAGGAGGGGCTTTGTGTAAAACATTTAGCCTAGTATCTGGTAAATAGTCTTTAATAAATGTGATTGCTTCAGTTACTATTATTTGTGATCATTGTTACTAAATTAAAATAGTCTATTCCAGGGAAGCTTAGTCAAGATTCAGGAAGTTATGTTTTTGTCACTCAGTTAAAGGAAAGAGGAAGAGTTAAAATTGGAAAGCAAGACCTGAAACCAGTAAATGAGGCTCCAGTACTAGTTTACTCATCTAGCTGCGGGAATTAGGGTTGTTTAAGCACTTGGAAACTCATGGTCTTTTCTGTTAAGTATCAATAATAATTAGCTTACTCCTCTCCCCATAAGATGTTGTGATGATTAAATGAGATAATATATATGGGATGCCTTGAACGTTGGGAGTGCTATAGAAATGCAAAGTGTGCTGCCTTATAAAAACCCTACCGTTTTCTACTGGTGGTCCTGCTAACATGAGCTGCTTTATATTAGCGTCTCTTTCCTCAAGGTCAGGGATTGGCTGTCATCTGCCAGGAGACAGGGTGGCCATTTGTTAAGGCCGAGCATAGGCATCATATTTTGATTTTTCATGAGAGGTAGAATCGTTTGGTTAATTTTGTGGTCAGAGAATTCCATCCTTTTTTAGATGTGTGCTCTTGGATAGGTCACTCTGTGACCCAGCTTCTTTAAGGTGGGCTGAAAAAAAAGTACTTCTTTCATGGAATTGTTGTAAAAGCTGAATGAAATAACACACCTAAATCATGTGGCACAATAAAAGAAAACACTAAAAAAGTTGGATATTAATTGCTATTAAAGTTCTTTCTGTATTTCCATTTGTGTCCGGTAGTACTAGCTTAGGATACTTTATACAATGTCTGGTTTGCGTGTTGATTTTTTAAGCTTTGGGAATCTGTAGGTATAACTGAGCGTGGCCACCAGTAGATGCTCTTCTCAGAGAACTCTGCATCTGCCCTCCAAATCTAGACTTCAAAAATCAGGAACAACTAACTATTCCACTTTTTAACATGTAGCCATATGCTTATATTGAAGTCGAAATACATACATTAAAATCAAAATTACATTTTCTGAAAAAAAAAAAAAACTATTCTTTACCAGGCAATGAGATAAAGAGAGAACAGTGTACACAATTAGACAGTGATCTCATTTCTTAAATTTAAGACAAATCAATATTTTCCCATTTTCCTTATTTGATATTATTGGTCTGAAATTGGGGACTTTTTATTTGGCTTCTCCCCCTGGTGCCACAACCTCGTGATTCTTTAGCTGCCAGCATTTGAGGGTGTTGGGTTCAATTTAGTTATTTAATCACTCTTGCCTATTAAATCAAAGCCCTTTCTCTTTCACACCATTGGGAGAGAAGCTAATGGTCTCTATTCAGCTACTGACTTCCTCCCTCTGAGTTGGATGAGAACAATGGAAGTTCACTGAACCCTGCGACACACACCTCTCCTTTGCTTCCTGGCTCCCTGGGTGAGAACGGAAAATGTAGGGGTACTATGGGGCAGAGGCCAGGTTTCCTCAGTTAGCACCCTGCTCCTTCTCTCCTGTAGCAGTTCTCATTTACTAACAATCCGAGGCAAACTACAGGCATCAGATGGTTTGATGTAGGTCACATTTTAGAGTCACTGGTAATCCCAACCACAGTTCCATGGCCAGTGTCCAAACTGTTTACTCATTAGAGTCCTGTAGCTAAGCAACAGAGAACCCAAATCAGTTTCCTTTTCACACACTGGATTTTAAGTCATATTCTTTTAAAACGTATGAGCATTCTTTTTCAGAAATTTACCAATAAAATCATGTTTTTAACCCTTGAGATAATGTTGTTTCTCCTTACAGTTTTCCAGAAATTGGTTCCATGAGGCCAATTTCTCAGCTGGTTCAAGAGTTATTGTTCTACTGAGAAAGACCTAGGTTATTATGAAGCTAAAATGTGCTAACTACCTGATTTAACCAAGATACTGGAACTTTCAGATGTTTTTGGTTGGAATAGAAAATAAAATGGTACAAACACTTTAGAGAGCTGTTTGGCAGTTTCTTATAAAATTAACACACAACATAATCCAGCTACTCTACTCCTAGGCATTTGCACATGAGAAATAAAAATATATACCCCAAACTTGCACACTCAACACCTAAGTGGACATGTAGGAATAACTGTTGTGGGGTGTTGGGCGGGTGGGAGGGGGGAGGAGGGGATGGGTATATACAAACATAATGAGTAAGATGTGCAACGTATGGGGCATGGTCATGCTTGAGGCACTGCCTCGAGGGGGGAGGGGGGCATGGGCAATATACATAACCGTAATATTTGTACCCCCATAATATGCTGAAATTAAAAAAATAAAAAAATAAAAAAAATAAAAAAATAAAAAAAGAGTATATGCTGTATGATTCCAGCAGTATGAAACTCTAGAACCATCAAGACCAGTCCATAATGATGATCTGAGGTACATGGCAGGGGTGACTGCAGAGAACCATGGGGGAACTTTGTGAAATGATAAAAATGTTCCTTATATTAATGGAGGTGGTCTTTACAGGGGTGTATACACGTGTCAAGCTGCATCAAAATGTATACTTGAAATGGATGCACTTTATTGTATGCAAATTATACTTCAGTAAAATTGATTTAAAAAGGAAAAAATTCTTAGAGACTTTATAAGCACAATAGAATGAGTTTTGGAATAATAATCATGCTGCTTTTCATATATTTCTTATCAGATGATAAACAGGTTGAGTAAATGGTAGGGCTATGAAGCATAGATTCCAGAAATAGATTTGAATAAACTCTGAGGAGTAAATATGGAGGATAATCTATGACTTCTCATTGCATTGTGTTCTAATAACACAGATGTAGCTGATCCTTAAAAAATCCTTAAAAAATAAGAAACACCTTAGCAGTGTCCCAAATCTATCAGTCTTATCCTAGATAAAACATGTTATTGGTTCACAGAGTTTGTGACACACTGCCCAAAGCAAGCCTCATGGAAAGAACATTTTGTTTTCTAGCAGATCATTTTTGTTCTTATTAGGAACACCAAGTCTCTTTTGTATACATAATTTAAATTATTTATATTTGGTTAATTTGGGGAAGGAGATTTTGAATGATAAACTTAAACTTTAGCAGAGTAAAGAATTAACTCTGCAGTAATATTTAGAGCAGTTTGGGAAAACAGAAGTTCTTGGTTCAAATCCCAGGTGTGTTACTTACAAGCTAGGTGACCCAAGGCACATTAATTAATTTCTCCAACCCTCAGATTATGTACTTGTAAAACAAAAACAAAAGACACAATCACAGAGTTGAATAAGGATTAGAAGAGATGATACTTAGGAAGCATGCATAATAATTTGTAGCATATAGTAGGATAGGTCCTCTTTTGTATGCTAATGGTCAGAAAACAATGGGGGTTTATTATCAAGAAAAACCATGGAGAGGAAAGGCAGATAGCGACAAATATTTTTTTTGATCAGGGAAAAACTCAGTAGGTTCAAATACACAAACAGCACAACATTTTCAAAAAACCTTTCCCTCTTTAAAACAAATGTCTATCCTGACTATCTGAGAAAGAGAGACAGATCAAGAGCAAGGAAGTTGGAAGGGCATTTTCCTGCTCGTTTGCTCATTGACAGACATCTTTTGACAGGGAGATCAAAAGTTAAAAGGAAACTGCCCACTGAAGCTTTTGATAGATAAAATGGTCCAGAGACCCTATACGATTTTTATTTTTCTCCAACTCTAAGGCTTCCATCTGTCTGAGATGGAAGTTTTCTTATTAAGTGGAAAGATGAGCAATCAAGATGATATTAATTGCTGATAGAAAAATCTAACATCTAGTAAAAAGTTACCTGCAAGTACTTTTTGTACAACTATGGTTGTATTTAAATCATGCATCATATCAGTTATTTATATATAGTAATAGAATATTAATTGATGATTCTGTTCAGCACTTTCAGTAGGGTTTTTTCCCACTAAACATTTAACCAAGTAGAGAAGCACACAACATTCTGCTGTTTCAAGTGTGGCAAATGGAAAGACTAAGAGGTCACACCTGACCTATTGCAGTTCACCTAGTTCAAGTGCACACTAACTGCCGGCCAAATATCCAGGGGGAAAATAAACACCACCTGGGGATTAGCAGTCTTGTCAAAAGAAATCTGAATGTAAATGAACAGAAATAGGAACAGAAGGACAATTTAGTTAGTTTCAATAGAGCCAGCTCAGCTGCTTAGGGCGGGGTCAGGCAGTAAATATTTTCAATTTTGCAGACTAAACAATCTCTTTCACAACTACTCAACTCTGCCAGTTTTGAGAGGGAACAGCCACAGGCACTACATAAATAAATGCACATGGCTATGTTCTAATAAAACTTTATTTGTGGACACTGAAATTTGAATTCTCTAGCATTTTCATGTGTCACAAATTCTTTTGATTTTTTTTTCAAACATTTAAAAGTGTAAAAAATATTCTTAGCTTTCAGGTCACACTGAACAGGTGGTTAAGTGGATTAGGCCCTACAAAAACAGGCTGTTGGGTTGAGCATCATTCTCATAAAAAGGCATAATTGTCCAAAGGGCTTAGTTTGCCTTTACTTGCAGACCACTTTGTGCCATAGTTTATTCTCCTCAGTCTAGGTACCCGTCTTTCATATATGAATCCCTGATGGCAAGTATTTATATAATATTTTGCCCTGGACTTGGGTTGACTCATTTAATTCACATTACAACCTAAGACGATGGCAGCATTATTAATCCTCATTTTCAGATGACAAAATTAAGCCTCACTGATGTTAAATAACTTGGCTACTTTTACACAGCTAGGATGATACAGAGCTGGAATATGAGTTAGATCTCTTTCTGAAGGCACTAGAGTGTGAATGGGTGACTCAGTATGACCATGAACTGTTTTAGGAAGCACAAGTCACAGCCCATAGCAGACACATTGGTTTATCTCCATACACAAAGAAAGGTCATCTGCCTTTCCTGGCTGTTGCTCTTCAGTGAAGCCCAGCAAGTCATTCAGAAAACTCTCCACTTAACCCCATAACATCAAGGACAAATTTTCCAGGAGGCTTTGGTAATCTGGATACTGCAAAACCCTTCCAAAAAGTACTTGCCTTTTCAGGATGTGGCTATTGGAAAAGAATTTCCCCATTCTCCAAGGGAAAAAAAAATCTATAGAGTTTAATACAGTTAGTACAAAGGCATCTCTCACTAGCAGCTAATTTTTCTTCCAGAACTTTCAATTTGCAACAAGTACATGCAATTGGACTAGAGTGGCAGAAAGCTTATAAATCAGATCACATCATTCTCTGGCTTAAATCCCTCCAGTGGATTTATTTTACACTTAAAATAAAATTCCAGTTTCTTTCCTACAGGACCAAACCTCTGCTTAACTGTCTAATGCCATCTATACTGCTCTGTCCCAATCTGCTTTCTACTCTGCAGCTGCACCGGCCTTACTTCCTCTGCACACGCTGTGCCCTGTCCCTAGAATGCTTTGCCTCCAATCTTTGCATAGCCCATTCCTTCTCATCTTGCAGGTCTCAGCTCCTGTATCTACTCCTCAGAGTGGTTTTTCCTACATGCTCATTTATTGCCATCTCTTGCCTCATCATCCCCAGCCTCTGCTAACCCAATACCCTGTTTTATTTTCTTCATAGTGAGATCGCCACTATTTGAGATAATCTTATCAATTTGTGTATTTCTTTGTCTGTCGCTTCCACTCATATGCCAGATCCAGGAGAGCAGGGCCTTGTCTTGTTTATCTCTCTATCCCCATGCCTGTTGCAGGCACTCTGTAAATGTTTGCTGAATGAAGAATGAAAGCTATTCTGGGGGACCAAAGCACCAGACCTCACCTTATTGTCACATTATTGACTTGTTTTAGGCTCTGTTCAGCCTCGAGTGCAGCAGACAGATGAGAAAGCTCTGGAGGTCTTCTTGGTCAATGAATGTCAACCCAGATTTATTCTGTCCAAGCCTCAAATTCATTATTAATGTGTGACCAGCTGACAAGTTTTCATTTTCTCAAATATGTCTGTGGCAAAAAAATTGGACAGTACGTTGTCCAATACACTATTGATTTATAAGCCCCCAGCAGATATACACATTATTCTGAATGCATAATTACATTTGAGGCCGCACATTTTTCACCTGGGATATGGTACATTTAGATAAAATCTAAGTGCGCTCAACCCTGTCTAAATCTGGGTATGGAGAATGCAAATAAAATTAGCATTCCATTAAAAACAAGCAAAATGTGGGATCTGTCTGTGAAGAGGTGTTTGCAGCATCTGGAATGTGGGAAAGGCAACAGTAGAGCACTGAAGCTCTGGCTTCCTTAGAGCATCAACGTATTGTGTCAAAGCTATTGAAATTCTAAGCTTCCATTGACTTTTCAGAAGTAACAAGACACAAACTATTTGTTTATTGAGGGTACGTAATGATCCAGTAGTTGAGAGAAGAGTCTTTTAAGTCAGAAAGTCCTAGGCTAATTTTCCAGTTCTGACACTTAACAGCTGTGTAACTTTGGCCAAATCCCTTAACCTCTCCAGTACTCAGTTTGCTCATCTGCAAAAAGCAGTGAGCAGTAGTATTTATCTCATAGGATTAAATGAGATAATGCAAAGGAAACATACTACCAGCACATAGTAAGTACTTAAGTCATATTAAATGTAAATAACTTTGCATATGGTGCACTGTCAAAATAGCTAAACTCACCCACTACAGCAGTGAAAGAATAGTCAAATAAAAGTTAGAAGACCAGAAAGTTCCAATCTTTTTTCTGCCAGTTCATATGTTACCTTGGGCAGATTCTTTGCTATCTGTGGGGTTGAACACAAAATCCATTTATTTCAGATATGAAATCAGTCTACAAACAAATATTTTCTGAGCACTACGCACACAAAACTAAACTTCTTATAAAGATCACTGAGTCAATTGCCATCTATTTGCAGAGAACAACAATGCTCCACCCTACTTTAGGAAGTGGACTTTTTTATAAAGAGGCATAAGATTTGTTCTTACCCTCAGTGGAGGTATAATGCAGCTTGGCACATGGGTCAAACGCATGAAATAGTCATTGTGATGACAGAATATAGGAAACCAAATAATAAATGCTCTCGTACGCACTACATGCTATGCTGTGTATGGGAAGGAGGAAAACTGATGGAGGTTGGAAGAGTCAGGGAAGGATTACTTTTAGTAAATAGCAATGCTTCGGCCTTGAAAAGCATAGGACTCATGATTAGGAGAAAGTAAAATGCATTCAGGAAAGAGGGAATTGTTTTGGGGGATTGTTTTTTGTCTGTTTGTGGCCAAAACATTTTAATTGTAAACAGTGAGGCCCTCTCCCAGGCAGCCCAGATGAGCAGGGATGGCACTGTTTGGGGATGAGGTTGCCTTCTTTGTAGGGAAGAAAGCAGGGAGTGAGAGGGAATGTATTAGCAAAAGTCTAAAATGCATTTAGCCTAGAGAATGACAGGTAATACAGGATATTGCCAAGTCTTGAACAACGCAAATAATAATGTCACAGTTTTTATTGGAGTTAAGCTCAATGCCTGCACCTATTGCAAAGAAGATCAAAAATTAAACCTTTATCAGACACCCCACTGAGCATATTACTAGCATTATCTCATGTAATCCTTTCAGTGACTGGATTCCTCAGGACTCCTTGGGTTGTTAGTGGCAGGCATTCAATACAAACTAGCTTAAGCATAAAAGGAAAGGTATTGACTCTTATAATTGAGAAACACAGAGGGGCAGCTGGCTTTGTGTCCAGCTGTATGAAGGACTCAGACAATAGCTTCAGAACTCTCTTATTTCCACCTATGGCAGAGAATCTCTGTGAGGTAGGCAAAATGGCTGCCTGCAGTTCCAGACTCACCTGCTAACAATGGGACAGCCTTGGTGGAAAGAAACAGTCCTTATCCGCATCTCCAGGAGAAAGGTTTCAGGAAGGATTCTGATTGGCCCAACTTGAGTCCATGCCTATCCCTGAGCCAATCACTGAAGCCAAGGAAATGGGGTACAGTGATTGGCCAATCCTGAGTCACATGACACCCATGTGAATGAAGGCAAGTTGGGTTGGCCCATTTGGATCACTCTGAATAAGTTCTCCATACGCTGGCCATCACTATTAGCACAACAGGATGGAAAAGAAGTTCTAGGTAGGCGAAATCAACACATGTCACAGCAGATGCCATGGCATCAATGTTAGCAACCTATTATTTAAACATATTTTGCAGATAGAGAAACTGAGACCTAAAGAGGTTAAAGAGTCTTATCCAAAATCACATAAACAGATAAATAATGCAACCAGAAATGAACCTAGGTCTTTCTCTCTCACCACAACTTGTGCTCAAAACTGCTATGCCCAGTAACGGTCATAACACCTAGTGTTTCCTTCTCGGGACTGTGGTGTCCCATTCTTAATTCTTTAGGAACTGAAGGTTTCATCATGTAGTAGACTTGTGTCATTATTTTTTTGCTTTCCTATCTGAACTCTTTTTCTTATTTTTGGGGAGTTTGCCAAACATGGAGCTCGTCTCTCACTAAAGAAGCTGGGAGATGCCAAAAAGTTGATTTTCCAGCTATGGCCACAGGCATGTGAGCTAAGCTCTAATGTACACCCAGACTTTGAAGAGGAGCTAGTGAAGAAAAATAAAGAGACCCCTGAGACTCCTCTCTGGCAGTATAGGTGGTTGTAGAGAGCTTAGGATCTCATGAGTCCAAGAATAGTTGCTGACGGTGGACTCACTATCCAGAGGCTTGGACGTGGTGGTATAAACTGGAATGTTGAGGGCCTGGTGGTGGCAGCAAGCGGGACATAAACAGACCTGCTGTGTGGATTTGGATGCTGTTCCTGACTGAGTAGCTACTGAGTGTGTTGTCCGGTGTTCCTGGTGGTTCAGCAGCTAATCAGCGTCCTTCTGATGAATGATTTTCTGCTTAAATCAACGAGAGTTGGTTTGTGTTGCTGGCAGTTCAGAGCCCTGTCTGATACACATCCAGACAGAATGGCTTGGTTTCTGCTTCTCTCCTTTGGTGTCAAAGGACTAGAACCTTCTTGGATAGAGCTAATAGTTTGTATTGTCTTAGTAGCTCTTCTACCTCTCCTTTTTTCTCTTCTGCTCTCCCAGAATTTTCTAGAGACCTTTGCTATTCTAGGATAAAATTCTGTTCCTTGCAGGGGTCCTCACACATTTTAAACAGGGGGCCAATTCACTGTCCCTCAGACCATTGGAAGGCCGGACTATAGTTTTAAAAAAACTATGAACAAATTCCTATGCACACTGCACATATCTTATTTTGAAGTAAAAAAACAAAACGGGCAAAAACACCCGGTGGGCCAGATAAATGTCCTCAGTGGGCCGCATGTGGCCTGCGGGCCATAGTTTGAGGACGCCTGCTTCAGAGGGACTGTAGCTTTCCTCCTATCCTAGTCTCTTCCATTTCTTGTGAGATCACCTGCTTTGTTTAATGCCTTCCCTGGCCTCTCTCTCTTCAGTGAGTGCCTATTCTCTTCCATGCTTCCGACTCTTTCATTCTAGGTTAAAGTGTCTTTTAAAACTTGTAATTAAAAATAACTTTGAATCTGACTTCTACAAGTTCAAGTACAAACCCATAGGCACAGCAAAAACAGACCTGGCCTTGAATACCTTCATGAACTCAACCCCAAGCTCATTATAAAGAATGTGACTTGGATCAGCAGCTATCCTCCCTAGAGAATTAAAATGGATGCTCTTTTAGATAAGGGTTTGCTCCCAATAAATATGGAAGCTTTGGGGCCAAAGCCTCTGAGAGAAGCTTGCAGGTGCTCTGACCAACTTTGTAATGGACTTGACCTGAAACAGTGTGTTTATTTGCTGTTTCCTGAAATAAGCACTGCCCAGCTTTGGGGAGCTGCTTCAGGCAACAAAAGCCAGGCAGAGAAGGCAGGGCAGGGCTGTTTTTAAGAGGAGATTTTGGGGTGCATCTGTACCTTATCTTTACCGCTGAGTATATCCTCCTAAGCTCGGATGCTCTGGAAGCCAATCTTGATTGGGACACTTTAACATAATTTAATGCCTTTTTTTTTTAAAAAAAAAAAAAGAAGAAAGATGAAAACTTGTCCAGAAGGGAATATTGAGCTCAAGGTATTTAAAGAAATTATTCTTTGAGGATGCAGATCACTATCTCAGCCTCCACAATTCATTTAATGAAATGAGATTAGCATTTCAATATAATACTTGGTTTTTTTTTTTCTCCCACTTCACTTCTACTCTATTTTCTACAGACAAAAAAAGGGCAAGGGAGGTGCAGAAAATAGAAAACTTAAACAGTAACTTGATGCTACTGAATGACGAAAAGCATTCTCTAATTCTTACAAATGAAGACTGCAGACTCTATCCAGACAATTAGCTTTCTCTTTCTGCTGTTTGCAATGGAATCAAAGATTCTGTAACCTTACAGTTAACAGATGGACATAAGCCAGACATCTGAAATATGCACCTTTTCTAGAAACACTTGCTGAACACCTACCATGGCGGATCAGGTACAATGCTCAACAGTGGGCTTGCAAATAGGAATACATCTTATCTCTGAATTGAAGGAGCTCCCAGTGAAGAGGACAGATGGGGAGTGGATTTGGGCTCAATTTAACAGTAATTTTAATAACTCCCACTTATCAAGCACTCATCTTCTGCAAGGGAGTGTACTAAATAATTTATGTGGATTATCTTATTTAATACTGCCAAAAGCCCTGTAGTAATCCTGTTATTATCTCTATCTTACAACTAAGGAAACTGAGGCCCCCAAAAGATAAATCTCATGTCTGGGCATACAGCTGGTATATCAAGGAGTCTGAGTCTTAACCTAGGTGGGTCTAAGAGCAAAGTCTGGGTTCTGTCTATTAAACTCCTATTGGATACATGAAACTGGATTTGGCTCTACAGATTAATGAAAAATGGTTGCTGCTTTCTGGGTGTGTATGTTCTGGTGGAGAGTAAGAAGGTAGAAATGCAAAAAGCTATAATGCAGTGTAAAACTTAATGTCGTATGATTTTCCAAAGTAACGAGGTATGAAACTTCAAAGAGAGGAAAGTTTACATCTGTCTGGGAAAATGACATCTACAGTGTCTTGAATTGAAGGGGTGGTTCTTCAGACAGAGATGGGTGTTTAACAACATCAAAAATTCAGATTTCTACCTAGAAGTGATTTTAAAGCAAGCCAGTTTATAAAATGTTCACCGCTCTTTCTCTCCACTTAAGAGGGTCAGAGTGACATTGTACACTGTGTTGATTAAAACTTAGGATTCTGGAGGAGCGGATCAGGCAGACATTGAGCAGAAAATGCAAGATCCAATACTGTGTAAGGCGAGGCAATAACAAGTAGGTCGTTCCAAAATAAAAACAACAAAACCAAAACCAAAACAAAAAACCCTTTTCTGTTTGTCCATACTCCCAAGTTTGACCCTAATAGTCTAACTTAAGGCAAATCTTCTCATAAGGAGCTATTATGTTATTTAGCAGGCATGGGCGTTCTCCCATCTAGCAAGCCCATTTCTACTCTACAGGCTATTTAGTATCTGATGCAAGATTAGGGCATTTCTAGACTTGATAGGATGGTCACCTATAGGTTACTACACTCTGCCTCTGAATAAGCCACCATAGTAATTTTTTATGTATGTATGTATGTGACAGAGTCTTGCTCTGTTGCCCAGGTTAGAGTGCCGTGATATCAGCCTAGGTCACAGCAACCTCGAACTCCTGGGCTCAAGCAATCCTCTTGCCTCAGCCTCCTGAGTAGCTGGGACTATTGGCATGCCACCATGGCTGGCTAATTTTTTATATTTTTAGTTGCCTGGCCATTTTTTTTATATTTTTAGTAAAGACGGGTTCTCACTCTTGCTCAGCTGGTCTCAAACTCCTGACCTCAAGTGATCCTCGTGCCTCAGCCTCCCAGAGTGCTAGGATTACAGGTGTGAGCCACCATGCCTGGCCTCTACTATAGTAATTTATCATTCCTATTTTGAAACTTAAAGCGATTATAGACTTTGTATATGATTTAATTTATTGACACTAAGGAATTGAGAATATGTTTCTACAATTATCTAGTTTTCTATCCATAACCATCTCCGACAATGTGGGTTTGTTAGAAAACAAAAGTAATAATCATCATTCCATTGTCACTGAAACATGCCAATATTTATTGTTAAATATAATTATTAAATATTACAGCAAAAATTTCATCTGCATCTGCAAGAATAAGCAAGAGCTTGGCTACAGGCAGTCAGTTTTTCCTTCCTTCTCACCACTTGCTGCATAGTCCAGGATTGGTCTCGTATCTAGATGTGAGATGCAGGTGTCAAAATAGAATGCAGAAGCCAGATCTCTGATGCTGAGCTGACACACTGATGTAGCATCCCTGGCATGGATGACTCAAACAGTTTCTTTGTTTGAGTCAGATTTAAAGTTTCTTCAGAATGGTCTTTTGGGAATGACTTTTTGATTGGTCAAAGCATGTTGCACAATTGCTTCTCCAGTCCAACGGAGGAAGGGTGTGGTCTTTATGCAGCTGGGAAGAAACCTGAGCTTGGCTGGGGCAGTTTGCTAGTTTGACCAATGTCAAAATAGTTTGCAGAAGGAAAAGAAGTGAACTTACCAAAAAATGAGACAGATTTGAGGGGGAAAATGCACCCCTGTATTGTGTCTTTTGCTGAGACATTTCCCTGGAAATGTTTTAGATGGACAACCAGAGCCATTTGCCTAGATAGAAAGACAGGGGGATGTGCCAGCCCAGCTCATCACATTTAGCCCACTCATGTATGTACCTGTGGTCCTAGGAAGTGTTTAAAACAGCCTTGAGGACTGCCATGGGCCCCTTTTCATTAAGCAAAGTGAATAAGTTGTTAGCTGCCTCTAAAGCAGATTTCCCCAGAGTCACACGGGTTACCTTGTACTTGGATGAAGACATATGCTCAGAACCTGCTCGAGGAATTCCCTCTGCATCCAACGAAGAAAATAATAAATAAGTGTATGCCCACTCTTGCCTCATCCTTGGAAGGCTCTTCTGAAAAAAGGGCCCAGACCGTGTCAAATTTTAATGGAATATTTCAACCAATCAACCACCAAGTGTAATAGCAGCCAGTCAATTAATTAAGGGACAAACCAAGCACAGATTCATCAAAGCCACTATTTTGCTTCTTAATGAGTACTCATAATCATTGTGCTGGGTGTTTTTTCCTCCAAATTCATCAAGGTCTGATTTAATTGTCACAAAAACCTGAATAGAAAATTAAAATTGTGAGGCATTACAGGCATGCTGGCTAAAAACAGGATAATGAGGCTTGCTTTCCTACTCAGGAGAGGGCTATCAAAGTTTCTGATCATTTTTGGGATAATTTTTTTTTTGACAATTCCTATGGTCTAGGTTTCCAAGTCATAAACTAGAGGGTAGGGTAGTGGGGAGGCCATTCATTTTTCTTTCTAATGAGTACATGGTTCAGTTATTTCCCAATTATAGCTACAGCGAGCTGGGTACCAACCACTAGCTGGCATTGCTAGCCTAAGTTTTTCAAAGATCATCTCTTTTGTGAGGGATTCTGGTGAGATGTAGTCACCCTTAATGATTGGATATGTTTGAATATTCAGTGCTGAGTGTATAAATCTGGCACTTGACGTGATGCATGGAGAATTATGGATAAATATCTTTCATTCTTTTTGTCTTGAGGAAAATGGAAAACTTAGACATAGTTTTGTTCTCTAAACATTCTCTTGGATTCATCTTCTCTTCTCTATCACCAACTGCTGCCTTCTGGTCCTAGGTACCAAGGTCTCCCTTGCCAGATGAAGCGCAGAAGCTTCTCACCTCCTGTCTCTGCTTCCATTCCTGCTGCCTCCTCCCTCACCAATCCATTCTTCATTCCTACAGCCAAGGGGAGCCTTTGCAGTCTAAATATGATTGCATCTCTCTTGTGCTTAAAGCCTTCTGTGACTCCCCATTGTATTTAGGATAAAAGCCCAAGTCCTTTTGGCCTAAAAGGCCCTAAATAATATGCTTCCTGTGACTTCTCTGATATTATACTCCTGCCTTGACTTCCCTCTATCCCTTACAAAAAAATTGGCATACATGTACAGATGCATGTGCAACATGCACACATACACACACATGCACACACACACACTGTGTCCAGCTTTAGCCACAGGTAGTGGGGGGAGGGGACAGGGAGGAACACAGAGAGCTTTCAGATAAGCTCATTTCTCTATCTTTAATGCTGTTTCTGATATCTATTTTTTCTTAAGACAAAGGTGCACAGAATTAGATTACTCATAATCCTTGGCTTAAGAAACACTCTTTGCATTGGTACTAGTTTGGAAATTAGAACATAAATAAGGACTTACATCTACTCGTGAAATTCTCCACTGTTCTGACTTCCTGCTTTCTTCCATGCAAAAGAAACTCCATCAGAATCTTGAGTTGATCTTTATCCTCCCTCCCTCTCTCCCTTCCTTCCTTCCTCCCCTTCTCTCTCTCTGTCTCTCTCTCTCACACACACATACACACACACACACACACTTCTATGTATTCCTAAAATGTATATTATTTAATTACAGATTATTTTATCTATAAAAATGGTGTCATGCTATTTATGGTTATAAATATGGTTATAAATTAAGACATTTTTCATTCAGTATCATATTGCTAAGATTCACCCATTCACCCATCTAGTTGTAAGCAGCTATACTGCGCTCATTTTGACTGCCATATAATATTCCGTTGAATGAATATACTATAATGTAGTTATCCGTTCTCCTGCCATTTGGGCTGCTTCCAAGTTTTTGCTATTATGAACAGTGCCATTGTGAACATTCTCATACAGGTTTCCTGCTGTACAAGTCTCACTCTTTGGTATATGTTTTAGGAGGGGAATTATGCTGAGTTATAGGATATGTGAATGTTAACTTTACAATATAATGGCCATTATCCAAAGGTACTCTACCAATTTACACTCTATAGCAATGTACAAGAGATCCCATGGGCCCACATTCTCTTCAATGGCACAAATCAACAAGGTCAACAATGCTTAAGTATTTTTGATTTGTGCTACTGCAATGGTGTAAAATGGTATTTTATTGTGCTCTTGGTTTGCATTTCCCTGATTGCCAATGAGAATGAATTTTTTCCACTCTTCACTATGTTAAGTCCTATTCAAACTTCAGGTCTCAACCTCAGAGATACTATAGCTTCAGTTCCAGATCACTGAAGTAAAGCAAATAACACGACAAAGTGAGTCACATGCATTTTTTGGTTTCGAGTGCATGTAAAAGTTATGTTTACACTATATTGTAGTGTAGTGTAGGCATCTGTGGGCAATTTTGCTGCAATGAGGATATCTCAACATTATCCTCTTTCCAGGAACTGTCTCCTTTACACTTTAGGTAGCTCTAAATGTATAAAGAATAGGTAACAAAATGGTGCAATAGCCTATTAAGGGTGCAATAGCATTATGTCTTTAAAACAATGTACACACCTTAATTTAAAAATAATCATGGGTAAAAAATGCAGATAATTATCAGAGCTTTCAGCAAGTCATAATCTGTTTGCTGGTGGAGGCTCAGTGTTGATGGCTGCTGACCGATCAGGGTCGTGGCTGCTGAAGGTTGAGTGGCTGTGCCAATTTCTTAAAATAAGACCAAAATGAAGTTTTCTGCACCAGTGGACTCTTCCTTTCATGAAAGATTTCTCTGTAGCATGCCATGCTATTTGATAGCATTTTACTCACAGTAGAACTTCTTTCAAAATTGGAGACAATCCTCTCAAACCCTGCTGCTGCTTTATCAACTAAGTATATGTGACATTCTAGATCCCATGTTGTCATTTCAACAGTGTTCACAGCATCTTCACCAGGAGTAGATCCTTTCTCAAGAAATAACTTTCTTTGCGCATCCATGAGAAGTATAATAACTTCTCATCTGTTCAAGTTTTATGATGAGATTGTAGCAATTCAGTCACATCTTAAGGCTCTTTCTAATTCTAGTTTTCTTGCTTTGTTTACATTTGCAGTTACTTCCTCCACTGAAGTTCTGAAGCCCTCAAAGTTACCCAAAAGTGTTGGAATCAACTTCTTCCAAACTCCTGGTAATGTGAATATTTTGACCTCCTCCCATGAATCATAAGTGATTTAATGGCATCTAGAATGGTGAATCTTTTCCAGAAAGTTTAATTTTCTTTGCCCAGATCCATCAGAGGAATCACTATCTGTGGCAGCTATATCCTGATGAAATGCATTTCTTAAATAATAAGACTTGAAAGTCGAAATGACTCTATGGGCTGAAGAATGGATGTTGTATTAGCAGGCATGAAAACAGTATTAATCTCCTTGTACACATCTCCATCAGGGCTCTTGGGTGACCAGGTGCGTAGTCAATGAGCAGTAATGTTTTGAAAGGAATCTTTTTTTCTGATTAGTATGTTTCAACAATGGGCTTAAAATATTCAGTAAACCATGCTATAAATAAATGTGCTGTCATTCAGGCTTTGTCGTCCCGTTTCTAGAGCACAGGCAGAGTAGATTCAGCATAATTCTTAAGGGCACTAGTATTTTCAGAATGATAAATGAGCATTGGCCTCAACTTTAAGTCACCAGCTGCATTAGGCCCTAATAAGAGAGTCAGCTTGTCTTTTGAAGCTTTAAAGCCAGGCATTGACTTCTCCTCTCTAGCTATGAAAGTGCTTAGATGGCATCTTCTTCCAACAGAAGGCTGTTTTGTCTACACTGAAAATCTATTGTTAAGTGTAGTCACCTTCATCAATGATATTACCTGCATCTTCTGGATAACTTGGTGTAGCTTCAAAATCTATACTTGCTATTTCACCTTGTACTTATATACTGTGGAGAGAGCTTCTTTCCTTAAATTTCATGAACTCTCTGCTAGCTTCAAGCTTTTCACCTGCAGCTTCCTCACTTTTCTCAGGCTTCATAGAATTGAAGAGAGTTCGGATCTTGCTCTGGATTAATCTTTGGCTTAAGGGAATATTGTGATTGCTTTGATCTTCTATCCAAAACCACTCAAACTTCCTCCATATCCACAATAAGGCTGTTTCACTTTCTTGTCATTAATATCTAGTGGCATTTTTAATATCCTTCAGGAACTTTTCCATTGGATTCACAACTTAGCTGACTGTTTGGTGCAAGAGGCCTAGCTTTCAGCCTATCTCATCTTTCCACATGCCTTCCTCACTAAGCTTAATCCTTTCTAGCTTTTGATTTAAACTGAGAGATGTGCAACTCTTCCTTTCACTTGAATACTTAGAGGCCATTGCATGGTTATTAGTTGGCCTCATTTCAGTTTTGTTGTGTTTCTGGGAATAGGGACACCCAAGGAGAGAGAGAGATGGAGGGACAGTGATCTACAAAGCAGCCACAACACACCCAACACTTACCAATTGTGTTTGCCGTCTTATGTGGGTGTTTTTGTGGTGCCCCAAAACAATAACAATAGTAACATCAAAGATAGCTGATCACAGGTCACCATAACAAATAGAATAATAATGAAAAAGTTTGACATATAGCGGGACTTACCACAATGTGACAGAGAGACAAGAAGTGAGCACATACTGTTTGAAAGATGGCACCAATAGATTTGCTTGATACAGAGTTGCCACAAACCTTCAATTTATAAAAAAAACACTCTCTGTGAAGCACAGTAGAACAAAACATCATAAAACAAGGTTTGCCTGTCCTCGTTCTTGTATTAAGTTACACAGTCTTGTGAGAAAGACACTATAATTATCTGTACTTAGAAAACTGAGACGTGGAGGAGTTATGTAAGTTGTCCAAGTTCACACAGCAGCAAGTGGCAGAGCCAGACTTAGAAGCCAGGCAAGCCTCACTAGCTCTGCTGGAGTCGTTTTCCCTGAATTCTTCATTGGCCAAGGAGCTGGGTGCTGCAAATGAGCGAGCCTTCACCTCCTGTGCACCCCCAGGCCAAGGGCATATATGCGGGTGTCGGGAAGATTTAGGGTCCACAGACAAGGGAGAGTTTCTCAAAATAAAAGGGACAATGTAACAAAACAAAAGGCAGAAGAGTGAATTCTGAAAAGACAAAGGAAGAAAAACCATCACAACCCACCAGGTCTCTCATTTGACTGAACAGGAAATGGATTCTGGTGAGGGGGCATGTCTTTTACAAAGTTAAGAGCCATGGGATGTTGCAGGGAAGACACAAAGCTGGGCACCCTGACTCTATGCATGCTTTTTCCTCTGCACCCCAGCTGCATTGCAAAAGAGAAGAGCAATGTGTTTCCAAGGCCATGAGTATGAGAGAGGGAGGGAGGGCGAGAGGGAGAGAGAGAGGGAAAGGGGGAGAGAGAGAGAGAGAAAATGAACATGAATATCAATCCTCCCTCCTCCCCACCCCCAGGCTCTGTACAAAACCCTCAGTCCATCAGCTGAGTGTGCTGATCTGAATTAACCATGAAGGGTCCAACACACAATTTTAAGAGGCTCTTTCCCGGCCCCTACCCTGAAGTGTGTACAGACACATGAACAATTTCCCACTGCTTCCATGGTGACAATGCGAGGGGGCCGTCAAAGTGCTCACGTGGGAATGGCGCATGGCTCGGACCCTGTTTGCCTGAGCAGATGATACCTCATGTACTGCTGCTCCTGTCACTTACCATTTCAGATGTGCTTCCCAGCATCAGACTGGATTGAATTCCCATTAAAAAAAAAAAGGAGAGAAATGCTTCCATAGCTTGTCAGAAGCTCTGCCTGAAGTTAGCAGCAAATGTAATCTGTTCTATAAATGAGAATTTTGCTTTGAGGTAGTCAATAAAGACAGTAATTCACTTCTAGTGTCCCCACGTCTCCTTTACACATCACTCCCCTGCTCCCACCTCCACGATTATCGTCGCTACTAAGAGCAACCCTGGTTGATTCGGATCAGAATGATACAGGATGGCTCTAGTGCCTCTTTTTATGCAGGCCTAGGAATCCCAAGACACAGACATTTCCACCACACTTGAGTTCTACTGTTAAGTTTCTGGAAATTCTATCAGCAAAGAGCCCTTTTCAGACTTTCCCCTGGAGTCGGAGAATCCTATCCTGGAAGGAGCATGGACATATCTGTCGTCAGTGAATTGGAAAGAGACAGCCCTAGCTAGAAAGCCAGGAGATCCAGTTTCTAACACTGATGCTGTCTCTGCTGTCTCCTCCTTTTATTCTCGGAGCCTCTGATCTTCATCTGTACAGTGGAGACCTAAACCCCTTTAGAATATGTAGGACATAAGAGGTATCAGACCTTACACATACAAAGGATGGGTTCGTCAAGTGTATGTGCCAGACTGGCCTTAAGAAATGTATGCAATGTCATATGCTTCTCAGTTTGAGCAAAGAAAAATTTTCCAAAGGACAACACTTGTAAATATATTGGTTTGTAGTGTGGGTTCCATGCAATTCTTCCTACATAATCTACATTATATTGTTATACTATGGTTTGAATGTATGTGTTCCTCCAAAATTTCTATGTTGGAACCTAAACCTAAAGGTGATGATATTAAGAGCTGGGGACTTTGGGAGATGATTAGGCCATAAGGGCTCTTCTATCATGAATGGGATTAATGCAAGAGGCTTCAGAGAGCTGCCTCATCTTTCCTTCCCTTCCATCATGTGTGGACACAGTATTCATCCCCTCCAGAGAATCTAGTGACAAGGCACAATCTTGGGAGCAGAGAGCAGCCCTCACCAGACACCAAACCTGCCAGCACCTTGGTATTGGACTTCCCAGTCTCCAGAAGAGAGAGATAAATTTCTATTGTTTATAAATTCCCCGGTCTCAGATATTTTGTTATAGCAGCATGAATAGACTAAGACATGTTATTAATATATTCTTCCAGATACAACCTCCAAGGGGAAAGCTTTATAACATCAATTGCCTCAAAAAATAGTAGTTATATCATTTTGAAATAAGGCATTATTTAGCTGCAAATGCAAGCATGTAGGATTAACTCCCTTTCCTCATTTAGATCCAATTCTTTGTGAAAACAGCAGGTGAAAAGTTTTATTACTGAGGGTATCTCATGGGAAAATTTATTCTGAAAGTTGAGGGTTAGAGCAGATGCTGACAAAGGCACCATGTAGATTTCGAGTAAGAACTCTGCTTGCTGTTGCAAAGGAGTTTCCAGTATGAATAGATCAATGTTCCATAAGGGGCAACAACATTGTTCTAAACTGCAGCTTTATTTTATATGGCAGCATTCGCATGAGAGCCTGACCACAGACATGTTTACGAGCCTGCAGTGACAATGGACTTGGCATTCATCCACCCAGCATCAGATGCCTTCTGAGGACCTGCTGGGTGTCAGGGCCGGTGCTAGGCTCCAGGTCTATGATATTGAACAGGAAAGACAAAGTCTGTTTGTTTGCAGCTATGGTGGGATGAATAATGGGTCCCCAAAGATAGTTCTAAATCCCTAGAATTTGTGAATGTTACCTTATATAGCAAAAGGGACTTTGCAGTTATAATTAAGAATCTTGAGATGAGGAAATCATCCTGTGTTAAGCAGTGGGCCTGACGTAATACAAGGGTCCTTATGAGAGAGAGAGGCAGGAGATAAGAGTCATTAGTAGGAGATGTGACAATGGAAGCAAGAGATGATTAGAATGATTCGAGGAAGGGGCCATGAACCAAGGAATGTAGATGGCCTCTAGAAGCTGCAAAAGGCAAGGCAAGAGATTCTTCTCTGAAGCCTCCTGAAGGAACATAGCCCTGTGGACATCTTGATTTTAGACTTCTGACCTCCAGAACTATAAAAGAATACATTTGTGTTGTTTTAAGCCACTAAATTTGTGGCAGTCTGTTATAGCAGCAATAGGAAACTAATTGCTTTCCTGTGGCATTCCAGATGGGGCCACAGGAAAGATAATAAGAAAGAAAATCAGTCTTTTTCAACAGGGAGCTATTGCCACTCGGGGAGGAGATGGTTCTCCTTATGCAGACTCACGAGGCATCATGTATGTTTAGTATCCTTTCACCCCAAACACAAAATGCCACTAGTGGCCTCTCATCATCGTGCCAGTCAAAACTGTCCACGCACATTTCCAAACCTCCCCTCAGGTGTCGCTATTGCCCCTGGCTGGGGACTACTGATGTTGATTGCATAAAGTTGCAAAATGACACTTAAATGGAAGGATGTGGCACAGTGAGACTGGAGTCCTGGGGCTACTGTACCCTGCGTGCGCAGGGAGAGCCCCTCCAGGGAGGTGAGACCTGAGTTAGGGAGAAAAAGGAAGCCAGCCTGTGAAAATATGCAGGTGTCACAGGTACAGGAAAATGTCATCGAGTGCAAAGATCCTGAGAAGGAACACGTGTATTGTGTTGGAAGAACAGATGTAAGAAAGGGCAGATTGCCTGGAGCACAGACAGCAGGACAGGCGGTGAGACCAGGGAGGAGGTCTCCCATGTAAGGCTGGCAGGTCATGGTGAGGAGTATGGCTTTTATTCCAAGACATAAACTAATAACAACTATAGTAATATGATCAGTGAAAACTGGACAGATAGATACAAATAAGCTTTGAGAAGAAGTTTGGGAAAATAGGTTATATCTTAGAAAGGATCAGAAAAGTTTGTATGGATAATCCAAGTGATCTCTATTGTCAGTGCAAAACACAGTAATTCCATGTGTTCATTGAATATTTTGCTTTTATACACAAATTACAATGGATTGCAAGCAGAATTAAACTCTAGGGGGAAAAGGGAGTAGATGAAAGAAGAAGAAAAAGAAAAAAATGGAAAGAAATAACAAAAGAAAGGAAAGATTAAGTATTTTTATTTGAATTCTTTTAAAAATGTTGCTAAAGATATTTTTTCTATATTGTAGAGTGCTTTGTAGTTTATAAAATATGTTTTGGATACTTTATATCAATGTAGTTTACCCAAATCTTGTGAAGTAGGCAAAGGTTGTCTCCATTTTCCATAAGAGTAACTATTGCCCTCAAGGAGAGATCTAAAACACACATGCGTGAATATGGACCTCACAACTGGTTTTCTGACCCTGACCTTAGAGCTAGTTGCACTATGTAGGGACGCCACATCTGTGAAAGGATGGAGAGTTGGGAATATCTCAGCCAAGGTCTTGACCTTATAATTTATTCATTTGTTTCCAATGGCTCTTTACATTTGTGTAGTGCTCTGGATTTTCCCAAATGCTTTCCCATCTCATACATGTTTGATGCTCACAGTAACCCCAGAAGGAGATAGTGTCCCTTTTATGGATGAGGAAACCGAGACTCAAGGCTTATGTGAGTTACCGGGCAGCAAGACTTCTGACTCTGAAACTAGCGTTCTTCCTTTCTTCCTTTCTTATTTATTTTTTGGTGGGAGGGGCACCTGAATGTGAACCACATGTTCTTTCTGATGTGTTAGATTGCCTCTCAAAGCTTTTTATTCCAGGTTCCTTTCCATCCACCGTTGTTTTACATAAATCTTATATACAGTTTAGATTTCAGGACTTAATGCTGGCGTATGTGTTTTGAAGCAGGTAATTTGCTGGGCAATGACTCAAACCTGAGATATATCTAAGGAAGCAAATCTTTTATTACATCAGTCATATCCTCATTGTTGGTACTAGGTAGAGTAATACGGCTCATTTCATGGGGCAAGAACATGCTTCGTTAGCTGCATTAATCCTATATAACTTTTGATTATGCATTTAGTTAGTATAAAATTAAAGCAAAACCAAACTTTTGAAAGCCACTCATAGCAAATATTTTTCATTGTAGGTCAGATTTGAAGATGTCCATGACATTGTGATAAAGCCTGCAAATTCCCCAAAGACACTATCAATTCATTCGACTGCCCGCAAAGCCATAGCCAGTCAGGATTATCTTGGTAACTACAAACATAATCATTGTTCTTTTCATTCCTTCCCCAAATTTGGATTCTACAAAAGTTTCTCTTCCATCATTTCTCATAAAGCCTAGATTGGTGAAAAAGGTAGACACGAACCTCTGTCCAACACTTTGCAGCTTACCAAGCAATTACGTGGGAGGCAGCAGGCCAATGAGATATTGTCCCCTATTTTATGGATTAGTATTCTGAGTTTCTAGGAAATTAAAAACCAGCTTGCCCAACGTGTTGCAAGTCTGAAAAATTCACTAGTGTCTATGTGGGAAGCCCTCTGCCTTCAAAGTTGAGACTTACTCTAACAATCTATGTTGCTGGAGCTCTCGGGATTTCTTAACTGCACTGGGAACATTTCTTGGCCTGGATTTGAAAGGAGTCGCTCCACGTTTCACTTGGCTCAGTCATAAATCAGAATCATGGCTCCCATGCAGATAACTCAGGATGGGCAAATACTGGTATAATATAGGATGGCAGCAGAAAACAGGCAGAAACTGGAATCTGGAGCAGAGTAAGAAAATAATAATAACAGTCATGTGCTATTGAATGATGTTAAGCATGTATGTGCCTTTTTTATTAGGTCTTTAGAACTACCCTATGTGGTTGGTATTATAATTACCCCCAATGTATAGATGAGACATTTCAGGCATTTCAGGTTAAGTAACTTACCCAAAGCTAGATAGCAAGCCAGCAAGCCGGGCTTCAAGCTCTGATCTGTCTGACTCCCAAGCTTGTGTTCTTAATCATTCTATCACACTTGCTCATGAGGCAACAGGAGATTGAGATCGTTTCCCAGGCTCCTTGCTCACTCATCGAGGTTTCTTTTGGAATCCCACCCCCCTTTCCAAGTTCTCAGTGATTCATGAGATGGAGAGCCATGTCTTCTTTGTCTGTCTCTCTGGAGGTCCTTATCCAAAGCGTGAGAACCAATCTGGGACCTCAAGATGTGCCCGGTCAACACACAGAGGCTTTGGGGGTCTTCTGTCTCTCTCCCTAGCCCATGTTTTAACATCACAGCAAGTCCTTTATTACTACTCTGGGTGATTGGTCACCCAGTTAATAAACACATCAATTTATTTTGAATTCTTGAGTGTGAAAGGAAAGTAGATATAAATGCAGACAGATTTATTACAGTCTAATTTAATAAAAATGTCAACAAATAAATGCACATTTAGCTGGGAAATAAATATCAAGGATGAGAAAAGCTGACAGTGGAGTAGGTTGTAAGAAATTAACATTAAATAGTTTGGCTTGACAGTAACTATAAAACAAAATTGTACCTTGGAGACATCTTGAAACAATTTAACAAATGTGTCCTTTGAACGTGAGAGGAAGCAAGTGAATCCTGGCGGCTTTGATGTAGGGCAGGGCCCCACAGAGCTGTGGAGAGCAATCACTAGCGTTCTGTCCCATGCATCTGCAAAATGACATTTAGTGCAACCTAAGAACAATTATCTGAGGATCGTTTTCTTGAATTAAATACATATCACACACCAAATGGAACTCTTGTATAAATTCTCACCAACAATAAATAACAAGTAATTTCCTCTTGACAATATCTGCCTGATTTTTATCTGGCACAGCCAAAGGAGAATGGCTTGCTGAGTTGGGCAGACCTGGATTCATGTCCTAGAACTGCAGCTTGCTAGCTGTGTGACCTTAGACACATTACCAAACCTCTCTGAGCCTTGACTGGGCAAAGGAGATAAAATGTACTGCACAGGGTTATTGTGAGTATCCCAAACACCTACCACAATGCCTGCTGTGATGTAGAAGCTCAGTAACTCTTAATCCCTTAAGATATTCATTTATTCAACAAATATTTACCGAGCACCTACTGAGTGCCAGCAGTATACTAGGTGCCTGAGATGTAGCAATGAATGATCCCTTCTCCGAATCTCTACATTACAACGTAGGGAGACAGAAGATTAATATGATATATGAGTAAACTATATAGTATACTAGGTGGTTTATCAAAAAAAAAAAAAAAAAGAGGAGAGCAGAGTATGTGAGCAGAGTAAAAGCAACTTTAGAGAAGAGGACAAAAAGGTAGGCTTCATTGATAAAATGACACTTCAGTACAACTGCCAGATTTAGCATATAAAAATACTGGGTGCCTAGTTAAATTTCAATTTTAGGTACACCATAAATAATTTTTAGTATAAGTATGTCCCCAGTTGCATGTCGCATGTCGCTGCCTGAAATTCAAATTTGACTGGTTGTCCTTTATTTTACCTGGCAACCCTACAATTTGAGGCCAGACTAGAAGTTATATGTGTGTGTATCTGCAGGAGGAGAGCGAGAGGCAGGGAAAACAGCCCATGTAGAAGCCCTGGGGAACTTTGAGAAACATTAGGGGGTAATATAGATGAAGCAGAGGGAACCAGGGAGAAAGAGCATCATGGGAGTGCGGGAGAGAGGCACTCAAGGCCAGATCATACAGGGCCTTAGTAAGTACTTTGGCTTTTAGTCCCAGTGAAATGAGGAGCCGTGGCAGGGTTTTGTGCAAAGAAGTGACATAATTTGATATATTCTGGCTGCCAGCTGAAAATTAACTGTAGGAAGAGTAAAGCAGGGAGACCAGTTAGAAATCACAGATTTTAAAGACCGTCAGTGCCTAGACTCCATCCTAGACCGATTCATTCGAACCTTCCGTGAATGGTGCCTGGGCATCAGGGTCTTTTGTTTATTTGTTTATACGCTTGTTTGTGTTCTTAAGAGCCCTGGGAGATTTCACTCTGTATCCACAGGTGGAAACCGTTGATATATGACTGGTAGAGAATAAATTGATACTTGTTTTCTGTAAGAAGCTATCAGAAATTTTTTTTATATAAAGTTGTTTGGTTTATTACTCTTCATTATGTCACTTTAAATTTAAACGTTTTTAAGGCAAGGCTTTTTAAACTTTAGTGTGCATATGTTCTTTCTCTGTTTTCAACAGAGGTATAATTGAGATACAAAAACTGCACATATTTACTGCGTACAATTTGATGAATTTGGACATTTGTGAAATCATTACCACAATCAAGGTAATAAACATATCCATCACCTATTAAAAAAAAAAGAAATCACTGCAGTCATCTTGGCTAGAGGTCATAGTGGCTCAGACTACGGTAGGGGCTGTCACAGCTTAGAAGGGGTTAGATTCTGGATATTTAGAAGGCAGAGCCAACAAGATTTCCCATGAGCTCTGGGCGAATGAGAAGAGTCAAAGATGACTGCAAGATTTGTGGCTTGAACAACTGGAAGAATTGAGTCAGCATGTTGGGAAAGCAGGAATTTGCGGGGTGGTGGTGGTGGTGGAATAGGGAAGTTAGTAGTTCCGTTTTGGACATGTTTGGTTTGAGAGTTCTGGTAGACACTTCCAAGTAGAGATGTCTAGTAGGCATTTGGAACGTGATCTGGAGTTCAAGAGACTTCTGGGATGGAGAAATAAAATTGGGAACATTTGGGCATCTAGACACCGTGAGACTGGATGACATCACAAAGGAAGTGACTGTAGAAAGGTAAGAGAGACAAAGTTCAAGCCCTAGTTTACTCCAACATCCAATGTTGGTGAGAACAGAAAAAAATCAGCAAAGCAGACCAAGGACTGACCAGTGAAAGAGAAGGAAAACCAAGAAACTGGCATGAAGGCCAGCAAAGAAAATGCATTAAGCAGGAACAAGCGATCAACTGTGTCAAATGCTAATGATAGATCAAGTGAGATATCAATTTACATCCCTGGTTTCTGAGGAAAAATGTTTTTGTTTGGTGAGGAGGATTCAATGGCGGAAATAAAATTGCTATCATAGCATCCTGAAAAGTCCTTATTAATTTTAATATTATCCTCTTTCTTTCCACCTTGGCTATTTGGCTACTGAGACAAACTTGGCAAATGCATGTTATAAAAAATTCTAGGGAAAAAATAAGGACCATTTTCGTTGTCTTTTAGCATAAATGCACATTGATAAGCTTTTTATTTTTCTCTTGGAAGGACCATGGGTGAGCCCCATGAACAGTGTATGAAACTCCTCCCATCATGTGTCTGATGGACTGGGCAGTTGCCTTCCTTGGAGTGAGTTCATGGCCAGCCAGTGGTGACATTGCTGATCCACCACCTGGCCCTCAGCTTCCCAAAAGCAGAGACAAGATCCTGATGACTTACCTGGTAGTATATCAGAAATCTTTTGGTGCCCATGAGACTGAATTCTCTTGGTCTGAGCCTCTTCGATGCCTATTTTTAAATATTTTTTAAATTTTGTAATAATTTTATATATCCAAAAAAGTCACAAATATAGCACAGGGAACTCCTCTATATGCCTCACCCAGTTTCCCCTTATGTTAGAATCTCACATAACCATGGAAAATTTGTGAAAATGTAGAAACCAACATTGTCATATGCCTTTAACTAAACTCAGGACTTCATTCAGCTTTTACCAGATTTCTCCAGTAATGTTCTTTTTTCTGTTCCTGTTTAGGGGTCTTGTCTCCCAACCTCCTCTGGTCTGTGGCAGTTTCTCGATCTTTCCTTGTTTTACTTGACCTTGGCAGTTTTGAGGAATACTGGTTAGTTTTACATTTTATAAAATGTCCCTCATTATTGTGTCTGTCTGATGATTTCTTCATGAGGATACTTGGGTTATGGCTTTTTTGGGAAGAATGCCGCAGAAATAAAGTGCCCTTCTTATCATATCACTTCAGGGGGTACAAAATAGTAACATAACTCCTTGCTGGTGATGTTAACCTTGATCATTCAGTCGAGGTAGTATCTACCAGGTCTCTCCACAGTGAAGTTATTATTTTTCCCCTTTCCATACTCTTTTCTCTGGATGAATGTCACTAAGTCTGAGAAAATATAGAAGACTGAAATAGGATCTGAGCTTCTCACCACTCATAAAAATTAATTCAAGATGGATAGACTTAAACCTAAGGCATGAAACAATACGAATTCTAGAAGAAAATATTGGAGGAACTCTTATAGATATCAGCCCAGGCAAAGAATTTATGAAGAGGACCCCAAAAGCAATCATAGTAGCAAGAAAAATAGATAAATGAAACCTGATCAAATAAAAAGCTTCTGCATAGCCAAGGAAACTATCATTAGAGTGAATAGACAACCTGAAGATTGGGAGAAAATATTTGCATGCTATGCATCTGATAAAGGGCTGATAACTACAATTTACAAAGAACTAGAGCAAATCAGCAAGAAAAAATCAAACAGCCCCATTAAAAAGTGGGCAAAACACATGAACAGAAGCTTTTCAAAAGAAGATAGACTAATGGCCAATAAACATGAAAAAATTCTCAACATCTCTAACCATCAGGGAAACACAAATCAAAACCACAATGAGATATCACCTAACTCCAGTGAGAATGTCTCTTATCAAAAAGTCCCAAAACAACAGATGCTGGCATGGATGCAGAGAGAAAGATACACTTACATACTGTTGGTGGAACTGCAAATTAGTATAACTTTTATGGAAAGTAGTAAGGAGATACTCCAAAGAACTAAAAGCAGCCCATTTCACCCAGCAATCCCACTACTGGCTATTTATCCAAAGGAAAACAAGTCATTTTATCAAAAAGACATTTGCACTTGAATGTTTATTGCAGCACAATTTACAATTGCAAACATGTGGAACCAACCCAAGTGTCCATCAATACATGAGTGGATTAATAAAATGTGGTATATGTATACCATGGAGTACTACTCAGCCATAAAAAATGTTGCAACAATCTGGATGGAACTGGAGACCATTCTTCTAAGTGAAGTATCACAAGAGTGGAAAAACAAACACCACACATACTCATTATTAAATTGGAATTAATCAATCAACACCTATGTGCACATGTGGAAGTAAAACTCAACAGGAACAAGGCAGGTGTGAGGGAGGAGGGGTTGGGCAAATTCACACCTAATAGATATAATGCACACTATCTGGGTGATGTGCACACTTATAACTTTAACTCAAATTGCACAAAAGCAATTCAGGTATCCAAAACATTTGTACCCCTATAATATTCTGAAATTAAAAAATAAGTAAAAATAAGTAAACAAAAGTCACTAATTCTCCCCACATTCAAAGAAGGTGAGGGATTAAGTTTCACCTCCTACAACTTAATAATAATATATACCTACATTATTTGGAATTCTTCTGTAAGGAAGTTTTGCTCCTTCTTATTTATTATTAATTCATTAATCCCCTAATCATTTGAATATATCAGTACAAATCAGTATATTTATTTTATACTTTGTGTAGTAATCCAACACCACATTGTTTATTTTTGGCTCAAATTACTCCAGCTTTGGCCATTAGCAGCTCTATCAATTAGATCCTGTGACTCTTTGATATGCCTCCATCCTTTTTTCTTTTATCAAAGGTGGAAGTACTTTATTTTCATGAAGAAACACTTTTAAATAAGATATTGGCACCTATGCTACGTGCGGTGGTTTGTTTCCTAAATATATAGGAGTTTTCGATTGAATTTAGCTCGGTATAGCCACAGACTGAGCATTAATGCTAAAAAGAGCTCCTGAGGGAGGCTTATAGAATCTAATTCTTTGAAGATTTCTCGGGAACAAAAAAGCTTTATGCCACCAAAAGTTGCACATAGAATAGTGGTGGTGGGGGGTGGGCAACAGATAATGTTGTATGATTTGTTATTTGTTTCTTCTCATTTTATTTTATAATTTTTACATGTTTATGGGGTACATGTCTTATTTTCATACATGCATATAATGTGTAATGACCAAATCAGGCTGTTTAGGATGTCCATCACCTCAAATATTTATCACTTCTTTGTGTTGGGAACATTTCAAATGAAATATACATAAATTATTGTTAACTATAGGAACCCAACTGTGCTGTCAAGTCCTAGAACGTATTCATGTGCTAGAACTATTCATGCGGCTGCAAAAGACAGGACTCCATTCTTTCTTACATTATTCCACTGTGAATATACCCCACATTCTCCTTGTCCACTCATCCATTGATGTGCGCCTAGACCAACCCCATATCCTGACCACTGTGAACAGTGCTGCAGTAAACATGGGTATACAGGCACTTTTGGGTTTTGAGCACATCTTTACAGTCAGGCTCTGCAAGAAGCTCCAGGCTCATCTTGGGTTTTCCCTGTCCATGCCTGGAACCAGCCATTTCTCCATGGAACCCTGCTTATTTTCACTGGAGAATAATAGAAAAATCAAGATCTGGGCAATGGGTATCCAAAGACATATTATTGAGCCAAAAATATTCTCCCAGGAGGGCTCATCATGAACCACCAGCACCAACTGTGTATTACCTATGAGATACCAGCAGAGGTCACCAAGTGACTGGGCTGGGGTGTGGCAGTATTGACAAATTGGGGGTAAGGACAACTTGCCATTCTGCCAGTTTGAGTTCACCTTCCAAGCAGGCAATAGCATGGTTTGAGCGGCAGTAGTTAAGTCTCCCTTCTTTCCTCTCCATTCTGAAATCTCTCCCATCTCATCCATAGGATTTTTTAAATTCCTGCATTAGCGTTGCAGCCTTTCAGTCTTTTAAAATGGTTTCCAATGAAAGAAAACCATACTTTGTTTCATTAAAAATTATGTTTTATTCTCATTTAAAATTTAGATAAATCACTTGTCTCCATTGGCTTCCAATTTAGTCAGAGTTGGACCTTAAGGCTCTTCTATAGTTTAGGCTTTGTCCTATAGGTCATCAGGAACCCCTAAATGTTTTTGATATGATCTGCAATGTAATTTTTAGGGTAATAATGTCAGAATATATATATATATATATACACACACACACATACACACATATATATGTCATGCATATATATAAATATACATATAAATATATAAAGAACTATAGTGTATTTTCTATAATTATTGTCAGCAGTAGTAGTAACAGAACATTCTAACCATGGGCAGTGCTCTTCTGCTATTATTTGTGACATACGTAAGAATATATGTGTGTGTATATATACACACATACTCTTATTAATTTCTCACAAGCACTCTAAAAAGTTGGAACTATGTTTATTCTTATTTTACAGATGGAAAAATTGAGGCACAGAAAGGAAACCTACCTTGTCCAAGGTCACATAGTTATTAAATGGAAAAGACAAGTTATAAATGCAGACACTCTGGCTCCAGATTTCTGGTCATTAACTATGTCTGTGCTATTGATTTGAATGTCTGTTCTCCTCTGCCTTCAAGATAACTCTTCCAAACCACTGCCTACCCTTACCTCTAGCTTTCATGTCTCCAGAATTCTACATTTCAAGATCCCCCTTTACCAAGTTTATTTTTCACATGCCATCCTGTTAGGCTCTCCCCAGCCTACCCACCTCCACCGCCACATGACCCCTTGGGGTCATTCCCTTTCCCTATCTTCCTTTCCCCAGTCTTCACTGACTTAATGATAAATTCCCTTAATAAGTGATATGTTAAGCTGATATTAAATACCTGTCTTCTGGGGGAGGTATTTGAATTTCAAAATACAGCTACTAGTGTAACCCAAAGGAATACAGTCTAATGACAGAACAGGCATCAGTAAAAGACAACTAATTATGATGATAATAATAACAATTTAGTTTGGCATAATGTAATCACTCAATAAATGCAGCAGTTAGCATTGAGTGATTATGCCTAGTATTGAGCTAAGTACATCACATGGATAATTTCACTGGACTCTCACAGTAATGCTAGGAGTTTAGTACCATCATCAACATTATAGACAGAGGTTGAGTAGTTTGCCCAAGTTCATGCAGCTCAGAGAAGCTGGAATTTGGCAATACTGAATCTTTAAAAACCTTCACCCTCAAGCTCAACACAGTTCTCCTTATAGTACTATCCCTAAATGATACCACTCCTATAATTTCCTCTAATTCAGTGCTACTCAAAAGCTATTTGTAGAAAAGGAATACTTAGAAATTTTATTTCCTGTCTATTATGGACCAATAGTTCTGTGAAATACATTAATAATGAATTATATGGTCACACGCTTGGATGTTATACCAATGTCAACTTGTTATCCAAGTCTCTCAATGTTTTCCCTTAATTTTTATACTTGCCACAGTAGGCTAGTAATCAACAGTTTGTGGGCTGGTATCAGTCTGTGATCATGCTTTGAATACCAACGGTCCTCTTCAATAATATGATTCATTAAATGTACATCTGGATATAAGTAAATCTTTCTTTCTTTGTAAAACTTGTGTGAGACCCTTTGTTCCAACTACTGGTTATTAAGTCCATAGACATTAGGCAGACCTGAAGCCAGTCAAGTCTGGATTCAAAGTTAATCCTGCCTATTCTACTTGTGTGACTTTGAGTAACTTCTCTGAGCCTCAGTTTTATTGTCAATAAAACGGGGTTACTAATATTCACTTGGATGGATTCTTGTGAGAACTCTTTGAGACAGAGATGCCTGGTACATGGTAGTCACTCAGTAAATTTTGTTCCCTAAGGCCCCTACCCCACAGATACCAAACTAAAGTCAAGTCTGTCTGTGGCCATGACAAGATGCAGATCAACTGGTATGCATGTTGAGGGGCTGGTAGGCCTTCATCAATTATTAACAAATGTTCTAATGACTGACTGACCAGTAGTGCCAAAGCACTTCTGATTATGGGGAAATTTCACTTTGATACCACCCCCACTGGAGACTCAGGTAGCAGGGGCAGGGACAGCCTGTGTACTTGAAAGGAGACACTCTCTTTCAGCAGCAGTTTCCTATCTGGCAGAGCAATTTATTAGACTTCAGGAGGTCAGGCCTCCTCTGACCCTTCCCCCTCCCTGGAGCCGGCTGCCCCGGGCTCACCCAGGGAGGACACAGCTCTGAGCTGCCACACAGTGGATGAAGATTGATGTCAAAATATTAATTTAGAGTCAGCACTGCTGATGTAAGCTAAACAGGCGCTCCTTTTAGCCTGTGGAGTCAATTGGATTGTAATTCTTCTCGGTTCCTAGCCCAGGAGTGGAAGAGTGTGTCATTCCTGGAGGGACAAGTTGGCAGCCGCCTCTGAGATCTGAAAGGTTAATGCAGACTACAGATGGGGGCCGCCTTGTTGGGGGATGGCCAGCTAATTTTCTTGAGATTATAGGATTGGAGAAAGTTAGAGGTGGATGAGGTCTTAGGGATTAACTTTCCCTTTAAAATTAGAGGGACAGGGCTGGCTAAGAGGTCAGGCCTTGGGGTCAGGAGGACACCATTCACCTCCTGGCTCTGCCACTTATGATATGAGGCAAGTGACTTTACCTCTCTAACCTTGGTGTCTACACCTGTAAAATGGGGATGATAAAAGTCCCCAGATCATAGAGCATGCCTTGTAGATTAGTCTCATAAATACATAAGGCTTTGATTTATTACTACATTCATCACCTTTTTTTGCATTCATGGTACATGCATGGATTGCAACAGAGAATGAAAATAGATATTCTCTCTGTCCCCATGGACGTTGCAGTTTGGTGACAGAGACAGACCCTAATGGAGTCATCCCAGGACACAGTGCACATGCAACAGCAATACATGTTACAGAGGAACAGTACTGGGTACTGTGAAAGGGTGTCACAGGGGAACCTCATTTACTTTGGAAGCCCAAAGCAGACTTCCCTGAAGAAAAAAAAAAAAAAAGAAGCAACAGCTGATCTGAGATGGGATGCATGAGTAGGGGTTTAGGCACATAGGAGAGAACGGGGCAGTCTAAGCTGAGGGAAGAACATGCGTGTGTCTCTGTGGTCCCTGCTGAGAGAAGAGCAGTGTGCAGAATGCCAGGGGGAAAGCGGCAGGTGATGAGATTGGAGAGGTAGGCAGGGCCAGGCCAGGAGGTGGCCACGATAAGGATTTGTTTTGTTCATCCCAAGAGCAGGGAGGCGGCTGAGTATCATGAAGATCACTCCAGCCGCGTGGAGGAAAGCAGACTCTGTGTTCGCACGCTTGTCTTCCCGAGAGTTCTTTTGTCCTAGTCTGAGGCCAGGCTCTGCGCTCAGCTTTTGTTTCCCTTATCTGCTGGGCTCATCCTCTCCTCTGTTGTGGCAGCGTCATTCTTCCTCCTGGTCTCCAGCCTGGCAGAGTCCAACCGGCCATTCTCCTCGCTGCCCTTTCAGCTCTAGCCAGCTCCTTCCCCTCCAACCTTCCTTCTGTCCTCAAAGGCTCCTCTCTTTGCTGTGGCTTCTTTGGTCCCTGTAAAGGCATCTATTCCTCTCTGCCTTCCTGTCTTCTTTCCTCTGACCAGTCATTAGAGAGATTTCCTGCCTCTGGGAATGAAGAATCTAATGCCAATAAGGACAACTATCACTCAGCGTGCAATGTTTTAACATTTCACCAAGCCCTTTTGCATTTGTTCATCTATTAGCTTCTCATTGTAATCCCATAAAATAGTAGGGCAAGAGTTATTCTCCCCATCTGACAGATAAGTGTTTCAGAAAAGTCAGGAGACTCGTGCACTGCCATGCAGTGCTTGGGTAGCAAGTGGGGCTCACACTCTGGGTCGGGTTCTGTAATTATAACTCCCTTGATCTTCCCTATTTTTTCTTTTTTAACATGTTCTCTTAGGATTTACTATTATTAATATGCATCTTTATTTTTTATCAGCTGTATTCATCAACTGAACATAAAATGTATACTCTGATACGTTTTGAAATAAAAGTACAGCTGTGAAACCATCAACCCCAAAAGTTTCACTGTGCCCCTTTGAAACCCCCCCTCCTGCCCACCATGTACCACCAACCCCTCGCCAGCCAACCGCCTGTCTACATATCATCACTACGGATTACTTTCATTTTCTAGAGTTGTATAAAGAGGGATCCATATATTATTTTTCTAGCTTCTTTCACTTAGCATAATTATTTTAAGATTCATCCATGTCGTCGTGTGTATCAGTAGTTTATTCTTTGTTAGTGTTGAGCAGTATTCCATTGTATGGATGTATGATCATTTGACCATCCACTCACCTGTTGGTAAACATTTGGGTGGCTTCCAGGTTTGGGTGATTACAAATAATGCTGCTGTGAACAGTCATGTATAAGTCTTTATATGAACCTTGACTTTCTTATCTTTTGGATAAATACCCAGGAGTTGAATGACTAGATCATATAGTAGATGTATATTTAACTTTTTAAATCAGATGGACTAAACATGTTTTCCAAACTATTTTACAATGTGTTTTCACTACTTTACAATCCCACCAGCAGGCAGGGTGTGACAGTTCCAATTCCTCTACATGTTTCCCAATGCTTGATGTGATCAGTCTTTTAAATTGAAGCCATTCTAATACTTGTATAGTGATATCTCATTGTGATTTTATTTTGCATTTCCCAGATGACTAATGATGTAGATTTTAAAGTGTTCCTACTTATTTGCAGGATTTACTCTATTCCATTTTAAGAGTAAATTTCTTAAACTATACTAATATATATTAGATGTGGGTTTTTTTAAAATCATGAATAAGATAAAGGAATATCTTTGTACAGGTAAGTTAAATGTGTATGATATGATCCCTCTATATACATTCATCAAGAATGGCTTTTATCATATTGTACAATGTCTGGTCTTTATAAATCTGCCTCTTCTCCACTAGACAGTGGATACCTCTAGAGAAAGTTTGTATTTTTTTTACCTTTATATTACCCATATCTATTACATACAGTGCCAGGTTCATAGTAGAAGTTTTGTAAATGTTTTATGAATTTAATTTATCTGTTTATTGTCAAGAGCTAGTCCTATGGTAGTTGCACAAAGCATACTTAAAAGATTGAATGAATGAATGAATTTTGTATCTTGCACAATGCAACCACGTGATATTGGACAGCTTTCTTCCTCTCTTTGATCCCCAGTTTTCCTGTATCCCAAGTGAGTAAGGTTGACTAGACACATTTAGAGTGTTTTTAATGCTAATATTCTATTGTTCTAAGTGTTACCAATATCTCCAGACATCACCAACATACAAGAACAAAATCAGGTCATGTTTATTTGAGTGCTAAAATTATACTGATTCTGAATTATAGTCAGATGAACAGAGCATCTTGTCCTGAGATTTTTCATCTTAAATTTTTTTTAAGATGCTTACTCTGGAAATCATACTGCCATGGATGAGAAAGTTGTATTTCACAAGAAAATATAGAGCCCTGGGGTGACCCCATTCCTTCCCAGGGTTTGAGAAAAGATTTTACTTTGCTTTCAATTAGTTGCTTCCCACAATTAAAATGAACAGTGATAAAAAAAAGAAAAAAAAGAAAAATCCTTGTTCCAGACCTTTGAGATGGGGCTCTTAAAAGGAGTTCTTTCAGTTGAGTTCCACCAGGGGTGCTAGATCAGGAAGGTATCAGTGTTACCTGACGTAGCCCTCTGTGCATTCATGCATGCCCCAGCCTAGAATCCAGTCTTGCTCATGGTGGGGGGTCGTCTTTGGGTTTGTGATAATCCTCCTGTAACCTATATGGCTTCAGTCATAACAAACCCACACTCCACCAGACACTTTCTAATAACTGTAAACCTAGAAGAGAAGATGTCCCATTTCCTCTTCCCCCAATAAGTCTCCTTGGTTCCTTTGTAAATGTTTGTGTGCAAATAAATCCCTGGGAAAGGCCATCACCTAATTCAGTCTATAGCACCATCTAACCCCTAGAATGGTATTTTCCAAAGTAGCTTCTATGGACTATGTACCAGATTCCCCATGTTCTTGTTTAATATTCTTTGGTTTTACCCCAGAAAAAAAAAATCTCTGGAGAAAGGTCCTCGGCTTTGCATTTAATGCACTGGGTGTTCATTACATACATGAAACATTTGGAAACCGTGGCCTTAGACACCTCACTCCCACTGCACAAAATTATAATGATAATAAGTCGCTATACTTTTCTCCCAACAAAGACTTGGTGGCACTTGGTTTTCAACGCTCTAACTAAAAAGATGCTCAAGTGGTTCTACAAAAGAAAAGGAAGCATATTCAAATGGTAAATGGACCTTCCTTTTGTTCATCAGCAAGTATTTATGGAGTGCCTGTGGAGCTAGACGCTGTACTAGGAGTTGGGCTTCAGCAGCAGACAAGGCAGACACAGTTCCTGACCTCACAGAGCTTACATTCTAGTTGGGGAGAGACAGATAAAAGTAAGTAAAGAAAAAATAAGATAGCTACAGAGTGACGGTACAATGAAGGAAATAAACAGGTGTGACAAGTAACTTAGGAAAAGGAGCAAGGAGGGCTGTGGGGATACCTCTCTGAGGAGGGTTATGTGAGTTGGGGCCTAAGACAGATGTGAGAGAGAGGCATTCAGTCTGAGGCAACAGCCGGGCAAATGCCCTGAGGAAAGAAAAAGTTCTTAGCTCCAGAAATAGAAGGAGGCCACTGTGGCTAAAGTGAATGAATGAGAGGTGGGAAAAGTAGGCAGAAAGTCAGCCATGGTAAGGGATCTGGGAGACTGAAAGAAGACAGGCATGGGGAGAGGGGGGGAGAAGAAGAGGAGGAAGAAGAAGGAGGGAGGGGAGAGGATGAAGGGAAGAAAGAGAGAAGAGGAGGAAAGGGGGGAGAAATAATTATGCAGAAGGAAGGAAGAAAGGAATGCAGGTGAGGAAGAAAGGAGGAAGGGAGGGAGGAAAACGAGGGAAGGAGGAAGCAAGAAATCCTTCCACTCTTTCTAGCGATATCGCATAAATGAGCAGAGCAGGGAGGAGGAAATGAGGTGCTCGCGTGGGATACTTTATGGAAATTGGAAGTGAATTCGTTATCATGGAAGGTAATTAAGCCAAGGGAGGGAATGCAGGTTCAAGAGTCAACACAGTTTATTTATGGAGATGGAAAGAAGGCGAGAATCTGGCGACAATGCCAGGAGATGAGATTGAAATAAATGTAAAAAGCATTGGCACATTGACTGTGTGACCTTATACTGTTCCCAAAATTTAATTTTGTTCAGACTCATATTAAATATGGAAAGTCTGTTGCTGCTTTAGAGTCATCTAATATTCTGAACAATGTCCTTGCAACAATCAGTTCGTTTTAGCTCCATGGCTGTGCTGAAAGCAATGTTCATTCCTTAATTTTTTTTCTCCTCTTGCCTTAGAATTATTGCAGTAACCACCTTTAAGCTTTTGAAAATTCAGATCCTTTCAATAAAGAAAAAATTACTTTTTCTGTTGGGGTGGTGAGGTAAATTCTATTTTATTGTAACAATTACATAATTACTTTATTGCAGACAAACCTGTCCTCACTCGAGGGTTGCATATTAGAGGTTGTAACTATGTCTATTTTCGTTTCCTAAGGTCTCAGATGAGAACTAAGTGGAGCTCGGAGAAGACTGTCAGCGCTGATGGTGAGTTATACAGGTGGGCTGTTCGTGTGAGAGCCCGTGTACTTACCCAAGACAGTGGCAATGTTTTTCTTTTAACATTATTTATTATAGGATGATTTGTGCAAAGATCATTTAAATGCTGCATCTAAAATATCAGTGGCATCTAAAGAAACCTTGTGATGTGGAGCGTTTCAAAGGAGAGATGCTCAGTGAAAGGGCAGGTTTGACGGAAGGACGTGAACTTTTAAGTTAGCAATTACAAACTCAGATGTTCCCAGGGATCAATCAGGTGACCCAAATGTGCGACCCGTGGCTCCCTCTGCCTCTCTTCCCCCACCGCCTCTGCTCTCCACACATATTTAGTTGATGCATGCGTGCAAAGCTTTTGAGTTCCCTTTTCACTGTGTTGTTACATAAAACAACGGCAGTTAGAGACATAAAACTGAGAAACTAACACTTGCCCTAAGTATCTGGAAAATAACAAGGAGTGATGGGAACTGTGGCAAACTGGAGATCATCTGCTCCTTCTAAAGGGACAATCTCTACTCAGCCCTAGCTGATTATTGCCTGGACATGACGTCCATGCAACAGTGCCGGATCATTCCATTTCTGCAAAGAGAAGTTAGAAATCTGTGAGAGAGTGTGTGTGTGTGTTTATTTTATTTTTTTAATGTGAAACTTCCATTCTTTTTTTGGTTAGCACTAAATTCAAACATTTTCTAAACTCTGGTTAGGCCCCACTGTGTGAGCCAAATCAAACACACTTGTGAGACAGTCCAGGCTGCTGTCCTCTGCCTTCCACCTCTGTTCAAAGGGAATAGCTGTGTTCTCCCGTTCACAGTGTTCTGCTTCTCCACCTCCAAATGCAATCTTAGCTTAGTGGACATTTGGAAGCAAATCAAACAAATTTTATGTTTATGAGCTCAAAGACAAGTTCTTGCTGGATATTAGAATTTCCAAGAAAGGTCAAATTTGGAGTCTTACAAAATGTTGTCTCTATTACTCATTCTTGAAGAAGCCTGGTTTTATTCACAGCCGTGGCTCTTAGTTTTGAAAAATACCTCCAGCTCTGAGAAGAGATATTTTATGTGACATGGTAGCAAAACTCGGATATTTTCCTGTTTAGATTTATGGCTATTTCTTGCTCTCGGAAGGGCCGCTGCTGGCTCCATCAGGCAAGTGGTGAATTGTCTCTGACAGCAATGAATTCAGTCGACGTACTCTTAAACCTTCCCAATTACTGCCTTTTTCCTAAGCCTCAGAGTGCATTAATCATAGAACTGAGAAGAGACTTATGATGACCTTCTTTTGTATCAATCTTAGATCTATCCTCCATGTGCAAAAGCTGTCTGTAGATGTGTCCAGTATTTTCCAGGAGAATTAAGGTAAATCAAACCAGAAATGGAAATGGAAAGTTAAGAATGTGAAGAAAGGAAATTAGAACCTTTTGAGGATGAGGCAGGGTGTCATCATATTCCTGTTTAAGTGGGGTGGATTTAGTCGCTATGGGAAAGACAGAGAGAGAGAATGAAGGAGAGAGAATTTTGCTTGTCATTTCAACCTTGTTGAGAAGGGAGTGACGGGAGACATGAATCTCCTTTTGCTGAATTGCTTTATATGCCCCTGTGCTCCCAAGATGAACCTCTCATGGAAAATACAGGGTTTGAAAATGTAATTTATTTGAAAACATGACCCATAGTAGCAAGCTACGTATATCGTTTAATGCTCAGTTGAGAAGATACGGATATCGTGGCCTCATTAGGAGACAGTAATTTGGTACCCAATGTGGCACCTTCCTGAGCTATTTTTCAAGGGTAGATGTGACCTTTTACATTTTTCACTTTATATGGTGACTTTAGAACCTCCGCATGAGATATTACTCTGCAGTATGCTGGGTCACTCTCAACCACCATCATCACCATCATAACCTTCGCTGTAACCCACAGGAGATAGCCTAACTCAGATCTCTTTTTCTAGACTCTACACTGCTGTCACTCACGTTGCAGAAGCAACTGAGGAAACTGCTTTCTTGGGTTGATCCATTGGAGCATTTTAAAAAAAGAGGTAATTACACCAGGGATGATTTTTTTTCTAGCAACTTCTTATATTCCATTTTTTATTCCCCATTGAACATGAACACCATGCTAAGTGCTGACCATTTATAGGAACACATTTCTTGTCTGGTGAGCGTGCTAGGTGCGTCACACCATCTTAGCTCTTCATCTGCTAAAAAAACTTGCCACAGAGAGAAGTAGCCACCCATTAGGTGCTGGAATAGACTTCAAAGTGCCTTCTTCAGGAAAATAGACTAGGTCTTTTTTCCTCCCTTAAATTTAAAGGTGATTGGGAAGATATGGTCAGAAGAGAAAAAGTAAAAGGAAAGCTGTGGAATTTTTAAGGGGAAATTGGAGAGTTCAATGGCACCCAGGCAATCATGAAGCTTTAATTACATACCTACTATCTGCTCAGTGTTGTGTTAAGTGCAGTGAAATAATATGAAAAAGTAGGAGCTGGCAACAAACTTGACAATATAAAAGAATGAAATACCATTAAAAGTACATAGTGGAGTAATTATTTATGCAGTTCCTTAGAGGTTAAAAAGCACTTCAGAATACATTATCTTCCTTGACTCACTCGATTACTCTTAGACAAAGATTATTATCCTAATCTAATAGATAAGGAAACTGAGGCCTAGATGGAGTAAAATACTTTGTCTAGCTAGACAGTGACTTAACCTGGTTTGAAACTCAAATGTTTGAATTCTGAACGCAAAACTCATCCCATGCAAGTTCAGATGCAGCGTAAGTGACTGGCATTGAAAGATGGTTCTCCGTTAATGTCTTGCAAACAGAGGTACTGACTGCTTTTGTTCCAAACCATGTTCCCAAGGATATTTGTAGAGCAAAGAGCTTGAAAGGTAGAGATTGCCCCCTTTCCCAGGAGCAGAGAACAGGCTTATTTACTGTCTGGTGTAATAAAGATAATGTCTTCCTCTAGGGCAAAAGATCAGTCCCATTATAAAAGATTCATGTTCTCTAAGAATCATGCTTTATGGAATGAAGGAATATTAGAAGTTCTATGATCTAACACCTTAAAAAAAACTAGATTTATTGAGGTGTAATTTACATAGAGTAAAATTTAACAATTTTAAATGTACAGTTTGATGAGTTTCAGCAAATCTATATAGTAGTATAACTACTAACACAATAAAGGTAAAAAATATTTCCTTTGCCTTCAAAAGTTCCTTCTTGCCCCTTTGCAGTTAATTTGCTCTACCAAACCTCTTGCCCCTGGTGACTACAGATTTCTATCATTTTAGTTTTCTGTTATTAAAATTTTGCTTCTCCTACAATTTTGTATAAGTGGAACCATACAATGTGTTGTCTTCTACTTTTCTGATCTCTTTCACTTAGCATAATGCTTTTGAGTTTCAACCATGTTATTGTGTGGATCAGTAGTTCATTCCTTTTATATCACTGAGTAGTATTATATGATATATATTAACTTGTTTCTCCACTCATCAGTTGAGGGACGTTGACATTGTTTCCAATTTTTGGCCATTGTAAATGAAGTTGCTATGAATGTACACATAAACATTTTTGTATAAACATATTTTTTCATTTCTCTTGGGCAAGTTTGGAGTAGGATTACTAGGTCAAATGGTAAATACATGTTTAACTTTATTTTTTAAAAAGGCCAAAGTATGTTCCAATTGCTTTACCATTTTTGCATTCCCACTAGCAATGTATGAGTATTCTAGTTTTCCACATCCTCGCTGACACCTGGTATGATTAGTCTTTGTAAATTATAGCACTTCTAGAGGATATGTAGTGGTATCTCATTGTAGATTTGTATTTCCCTAATGACTAATGATGTTGAGCATACTTTCCTGGGCTTATCGGTCATTTGTGTGTCATCTTTGGTGTGATACCTGTTAAAATATTTTGCTTACCTTTTAAAAGATGGATTGTTTTGTCTTTTTATTATTAAGTTGGAAAAGTATTTTTTATATATTCTGGAAAGAAGTTCTTTATCAGATGTATGTTTTGCAATTATTGTTTCCTAGTCTGTGGCTTGTCTTTTCATTTCTTTACAGTGCCTTTTAAAGAGTAAAATCTGTAATTGTGGTGATGTGCAATTTGCCAGTGGTTTCATGTCTGGTCTCTGTGCTTTTTGTTACCTATATATATAAAAAAATCTTTATATAACCCAAGGCTGCTTATATTTTCTCCTATGTTTTCTTCTAGAAATGTTATAACTTTAGCTTTTACCTTTAGGTCTATGATCCATTTCAAGTTAAAAATTTTATATATGGCATGAGCTAAGTAAGGGTTAAAGTTCAGCGATTTGCATATGTGATAATTCCAGCATCATTTGCTGAAATTATCCCTTCCCCATTGAATTCCTGGGTAATTCTGTTGAAAATCTATTGATCATAAAAGTGTGGGTCTATTTCTGAATTATTTATTCCATTCCATTGATCTATCTATTTTTACACCCACACTATGTTGTCTAAATTATTATAACTTTATGGAAAGGTGATATAATTTCTCCAACAAATAAAATGCACTTTCCCCAGGTTACACAGCAAGGTATTAATGGTACCAATCCAGGACTAGAATTGACTTATCCTTACTCCCACCCCACCTCTCTTCTCCCTTACCCTACATTGCTTCATGGTACCTTTGTTCCTGAGCTCCTGCCTTCTATCAGTTCCCCTAAGGCAGAGGAGAGTGAAAATGTAGTGACATGTAATCACATAGTGTTTAATTTAATATGGAGCAGATTTTTTTTATTCATCCTCTTTCTCACCCTTCTCAATATCCAAGTCAGCTTGATACTCTAGGAAAATGAATCCCGTCCATCCTGTGTATACCTCAATTGAATAGAACGAACTGATCCTAATCAGGAATGATCATTGCTCTGTGAAAACATAAGCCAACAGTACCATACGGTGGGCTGGCTGGTGGACTCTCCAGAGTCACACATGGGGAGTTTTCTTTTGGCTTCCCTCCTTCATCAGAACTTCTCTGTGTGGGAACAGATGGCTGGTACAATATGGAGAAAATAGTCACACGAACCTGCTTCTGTTTTGCTAAACTTACTTTCCATAGTCAGCAAACATGAAATTCAGGACATGTGACAAGTCAACCAACATGGGACTCACAAATAGGTGTTCTGTCTCACGTACCCTCTCCACTCTGGAGTCCCTGCTCCAGCCACTGGCATTCTTGGAGACCTTGGGGCTGTCGCAGTATCCGGAATACTGGGCATGAATCCAGCCACAGAAAGAATCTAAAACCATCCTTTATTGAAATGTAAGCTCTAGCTGAGAAATAAGTGCTGTTTGAAATAGGTATCTTAGCCATGTTTTAATCAGATTCCACTATCATTACAGTTTTGTGCCTCTTTAAATTTAAGCTTTTAGTGTAATCTTGCCATCCTTATTATAAAGAATCCCCACTAAAATATTGACTGGGGATTTTGTAGTCTAAAGGGGGAGAGTGTTTGCACGTGTGTGTCTGTGTGTCAGAGTGGGAGGGATGGGGGTGCGTTTGCACTTGCATGCATTTCATTTAGTGAATAGAGTATCAGAATCGTTATCCTCATTTTATTGGAAAGATTTGAAAAATCATAATTAGCAAACCCAGAAGGAGAAAATAAGGGAAATGTCATATAACATTTATAAATATATTGTGTATGTTATAATCTAAGGAATTCGATCACCCTTCCATACCTGAGATAAACCCTTTTCTCCTCCCCACTCCCCAAATAAAGGAGAAAAGATCAATTTAGTATGGAAGCTTTTGGAGTCTCATGCATTGACAATCTATTGTATTTACCTGCAAGCATAGTAAACTCTCAGTTAACTAAAGGGCTCTAAGAAGAACATTCTAGTGATTTTACTTTTCGGTTTAATTGAGGGGTTAAGTAGATCTCCCTCTTCAGCTTTTGTTGAAAAAACTTCCTAAATGCATGAGTATGCTTTCCTGTCTTCATAATTCCAGGGAACATAATTATATTATTCTCATGACTCAGGATCTGAAGATTTAGGGGTCATTTGGAAAATGCATCTCATTATTTAAGGCTGTAAGAGCAGTGGTAGAATTGTGGGTGCTCCACTGAGTAAGCAATGACCCCCACCCTCAGTTTTTATGTAGTGAAATGAGGGAGCAGGTTTCTCAAGCATGTTGGATAGAGCCCCCAGCCTTCTATCTGTCATGCACAGCCTGAGATGTTTCAAAATTTAGTTTCCAATCATCACACCAATCCTAGGATGTAGTTATTATCATCCTCGTTTCATACATGTCAAAACTAAGGCTATAGGGACTGTGTATCTTGCCCAGCGTCATATGGTGAGTAGGAAACAAAGCTGGCAGCAAATTCTGAGCCCTTTCTTTTCCCTGCATGCCTTGCCACTGGGCCCAGAGTTGTCTAATTTCAGTAATTTCTTGCAACTTGGCTTTCTCTTTCCACTGGCCCCTTGGGTCCTGTAGAATTCTGACTTAGGCTTGCCTTTGTTGGGTAATGCATGCTAAAAAATTTTCTCACCTAATGGCTATTATCTCAGGACCCAGTGTTAACTAACTCTAATCTGAGTATATTCCCATTTTGGAAGCTGTCATATGGAAAAGCACAACCTACTTCATTAGGACAAGCTGTATAATCGTGGCAGGAAGGCCAAGGGGATTTGGGGGTACATGGCCTTCCTTGTACCCAAATCCCACCATCTAGGCAATCCCTACCAATTCCATATACAGAATTGGATGGTGCTGGAGGAGCTGCCAAGGCAGCTTCTTGTATGGCAAGGGCTTCTTGCCATACATCATGTCCCAGAGCTTTCAAATTTGAATGGATGTGGCAGACACTACGGCTTTGTCTCCTAGGAGGACAAGGGTCATTGCATGGCATCAGTAGCTCCAGAAAAGGAAACAGAGTTGATGGAGGTCAGCTGTCTCTTCCCATCTTCTCATTAGACCAGCACTCCCGTAGATAGGAGTTTATCAGCATGTTCCTAAACAGAAACCTACACGCATGCAAGAGAGATTTTGGCTGGCTCATTTGTCTGCCCCATATAAATAACTTTACCCTCTGTGTTGAAGGGCACAAGCCAGGAGGTGTTCAAAACTTCCTGCTACGCCTTCCTTTAAAGATCATAAGGTTTGCTCATAATGTTTTTTCCTCCTGGCTTGGGCTTGTTTTGGGGAGTTGTCAAACAGATTGCAAAGCAAGGACTCTAAGCTTATTTCTCATCCTGTTTTGTTTTTTAGCTTTAAAAATTAAAAGTATTACATCTTCATTGTAGAAAACTTGGAAGGAACAAAAACCTATAGAGGAAACAGAGTAATTGTTTTAAAATGCAAATCAGATCCTATCACTGCTGCTTGTAACGCCAGTGGTTTCTACTCACACTTAGAAGAAAATACCAATGCCTTCCTCTTGCTTACGAGGTCCTGCATATTGGTATGCTTAAGTATATTTTTAATGCATTTTTTATAGTTCTGAGAGTACTATTTCATAAGAACTTTACCATTCCACTGGGGAAAGAGGGGACTCTACATAACTTGATTGCATTACATGGGTATATCATAACATACCCATTTTCCTCAAGTTGAATAATTAGGTTAGTTTCAGTTATTTTCTTTTATAAAGAGCACTGCAAGGAACATCTCTGTGGGTAAACATTTATTTGCATTTTTAGATTAGAAAGACTCTTTGTAGCAATTAGGAGATTGAGCAGGCCATTTAAATGAGATAACGAATGAAAGCACTTACTGTACTTAAATAGACATTATCGTAATCAACATAACTTACTTCAGCTTCAGATTGAATTCATTCCAGCACTGACTGTAGAGATAAATGGACTACCTCACAGTATTGCTGCAATCTAACCTTCTAACCAAACTCTTCCCCAATCCTGCAATTTATTATTATAATTGTTATTGGGCCAAGGTGTACTGTGGCCGTGCTATTCTTGCTATGACCTGTGTCCAAGTCATTCGAGGAGGCTAAGTAGGGTTCCTTCCTCCATCTCATTACAGATGATGTGGCATCAACACCAGATGAGTAAGGGGAGTCATTCTGAGGCAAATGTCCCAGGGAGCACAATTTCAGGTGTCTCATCAGTAGTCCCCCAGGAAGGTGCGATTAAAATAAATTATCTTGTACTTTAATCGATGCCTGGAGAGAAGCTTCCATTTTTTTCTCTCTCTCTCTCTTTTTTTTTGTATTTCTAAGCAGAATGCTTTGTGGAAGTTCGTTTACATTTGACAGGGTCAGGGAAAGATGGGAAGGCAAAAGGAATATTGTTTTTTAGTTACGGCTTGTTTCTTAAAAATCCTATTCACTTGCAATTTGCATACAGTTTAATCTTTTCATTTTTATGTTCTTTCTGATTTGAAAAATGTGTTACTCTATCAAATAGGAAAAGAGAAGAACATCCTTATGGTAGGTAGGAAATGTCTGAGAAAGGGAATGCTATGAAACAGCAGGAGAATATGGCAGAGCCCAAAGAGAAACCTAGACCCCTCCTTATCCCCTCAGTCTGGGGTAGTATTCACAGCCTCATCTCTCTGCTGCCATACCCTGCATCTAAGGTCTCAGATGCAAATGTCTTCATGAGCCAGGCAGATAGCACAAATGCAGAGGAAACTGGAAGGACATTTTTAAAGCACTGAACAGGCCATGCAAAACATGTCTGCGGGCTGAGTGCAGCCCATATACAGGTAATACAAATGCAAGTGTTTCCAAAAAATGATGCTAAGCATTCTGTTTAATAGCGCAAACTAAATAAGCTGGTATCAGGGCTAAAATTTGGGGGACCATTCTGCTATATATACACCAAGCTGAGTAACATATGACACACATGTACTCGTGTGTCTATACCAACGTGTATCTGTGCCGTAGCTGGGCTACACTCTGTAGTACCTCAGTTTAGGGCTTTTTCGCTAACAATGGGGAGATGTTTAGAATACCTATTAACATCTTACACTTTTTTCATGGAATACATTTGGAAAATGGAACATGTTCTGTAATATCTATGGCCCCTAATATCCATGTAAAAACATAATTATAAACATCATTCTGCTTAATATCAGAGCAGTAATTTGTTCTTGAGAAATTAGATTTTTTATACAAAAACACTAACCTAGATCATATTTCCCAATTCTTTTAAATGGGAAAAATTATAATATATTATTCATCAATCCCATCTCAGCCGAATTTCCAGACATAATGGAGCAGAGACAGGTTGAATCCATTGTGCTGTGACCAAATTCCTGGCCCATAGAACCCATGAGCATAATACAACTGTGGTTTTACACCACCAAATTTTTGGATGGTAACCAGAACATTGACCTAAGATATTACTGTCATGCAGGAAGCATTATGAACATTTTTGAGACAGTTGAAGATAGGGGTATGAATTATCTCCCTGAGGAAATGAATGTGGCTTGATTATTTTCTACCATGCAGAGATGATTTACTTTACCTAAAAAGGTGTGTGTGCAGCGTACATCCTCTCTCCTACAATAGGACCGGCCTCGATCGATGTTATCTAAGGACATCGGTTTTTAGGAAGTTACAAGGTCTGAATTAGGCTAATAAATTACAAAAGAACTACCCACGGGCCACTGGTTAATAAATTTTCAATAGCTTTCCCCTTTCTAATAGTGTTTGCCTGTGCTTTATCCTTAGCAATCTGCATACATTTGGCTAGAAATATATGTGACCTGGAAAAAAAAATACTTGAGCAGAGATTCTACCTGAGTTAAGCTCTAGATTCTATCTAGCTTGAACACGAGGTGAAGGGGGGGGTAGTTCTCAGGTGATTGGAAATGATTTTTATGTTGGATATGATGTCTGTCACATCCAATCACCTGGTGCCTGTTTAGGATCAGACATATGACAGCAGGTGGAAGTGTGCCTTTTGATCCCGAAATGGCAACAGACCCTCGTGTCTGCAGATTCATCTGACAAATTTGGCAGGAGGGAAGAGGTCTGGAACCAGAAGCATCTGCCACTGAGTTGGGAGAGCTGAAATAAATGCTTTTTGTTAAAGCTGATTCCTCCCGTTGCTATTCCGTGAGCTTTCTCTGGACAGACGATCAGACCCAAGCATGTTTATCAATATTAGGGTTCTGGGATCTTCTGTCCATGATGCATGGGTGCTTCTGAGATTCCATTTGAATTAGGCCACTCCACCTCAATTTAAGATACATTTATATAGCTGCATGTTGAGTGTATGTGTGTCTTTGCTGGGGACAACAGAGGGGGACCTGAGCCAAGTACATGTTCATGCCCTCGTGACAGTCATCTTCTATCCAGTTCATGGACAGGTGCCCCATCACCAGATGTAAAGCCTTTATTCACATTGGATGGGTTACATTTGTGACCAGTTTTGAACATGGATTTGGAAATTCAAGGAATAAATACACCAAAAATGTCAACATAGTTACCTTTGAATGGTAAGATGAAGGGTGATATATACTTCCTTCTACTTAACTCTTTGGTATTTCCTAAATCTCTACAGTGAATATAGAATTAGTTTTCCATTGCTGCCTAACAAATTACCACACCCATAATAGCTTAAAACAATATGACACATTATCTCTCAGTTTCTGCAGGTTGGCTTAGCTGGATTTTCTGCTATGTCTCACAAGACTGAAAACAGATATCAGCTGGGATGAATTCTCATGGGGGGCACAGGGTTCTCACCCAAGTGTATTCAGGTTGGCAGAATTCAGTTCCTGCAGTTGCAGGCCTGAGGTCACTGTTTTCTGACTGTCAGCTATTGTGCCTTTCCAGGTAGTTCCACTGGCAGTTCACAACCTACATGTTTACTTTCTTCCAGTGGAGCAAGAGTGCATGAATTGCCTCTTTTGTGTTCAGCTGGAGAAAACTCACTGTTTTTACAGGACTCATGTGATTTGGTCAGGCTTGCATGGATAATCTCCCTCTCTCAAGGTCAACTGATTTGGGAACTTGATTACATCCACAAAATCCCTTCATAGCAGCACCTAGATTAGTATTTGATGGAATAACTGAGAAAAGGTGTTTCTTTATCAGGGGCTGGAAATCTTGAGGACCATCTTAAAATTCTGCCTATTGCAAGCAAGTCTTACTAGGATAAGCTTTAAGAACAGATTCCTTGGTTTTGAATCTGCCTCTGATTGATCTACTGACTTTGGGCAAGTTAATTACCTTCTTTGAGTTTCAGTTATTTTTAAGATTGGAGAATAAGAATAATAATAATTGTCTCAAAGGGTTGTTGTAAAATCTGTTGCAAATTTAAATGTAATACTGTTTTATAACAATTTTTCATGAAGTCTGGTTTGCAGTGTGAGTATCATTAAATACAAGAGTATACAGCCATGCGTCACAATGACGGGAGTATGTTCTGAGAAGTGCATTGTTAGGGAATTTCACCATTGTGCAAACATCATAGAATGCACTTACACAAACCTAGATGACATCGCCTACTACGCACCAAGGCTATATGTCATAGCCTATTACTTCTAGGCTACAAACCTGCACAGCATGTTAGTGTACTGAATACTATAGGCAATTGTAACACAATGGGAAGTATTTATGTATCTAAACATAGAAAAGATATAATAAAAATATGGCATTATCATCCTATGGGACCACCCTAAATTTAAAAAGTCCACAAAAACCAGTTAGGCAGAAAATAATTTGACCAACTACATAAGAATGAGTTTCTGGTTTTCTTGCTGTCTTTTTCTTTTCCTGTCAATGGCCAGGGGCTTGCTTATTCCCTACCTCTGTGCAGTGCTGGCCTGCAACAAGGTTGTTAAGTAAATGAACACACCTATGGCGCTCCAGTCTCTTTCCCTTTCTTGATACTCTGCTTCCATCTCCAGTAAAAAAACAAAACAAAACAAAGTTTGCTTCCTCTTAGCTTCAGAAAACCTTGTTATCATGTGGATATTGTCTGAAAAGAGAAAACATGCATGGCAGCTAACCATGGCTTTCATTTTGTTGAAAGTTCTGCAATGGAACACAGAGAGACAGGCTCAGAGATGGGAACATTTTGATGTGAGTATAAAAAAAGGGCAAGGAGGTACCTGGTGAATGATCAACCCTTATAGGTATGAGAAAATGAAGAAAATCAGGAGAATATTAGCTACTTGAGGAAAAATATACAAGAGATGGAAAGAATAATAAGATCTTACTTCTAGAAAGACCAGATAACCACAGGATACTACAGTCTCTGCAAATATATCCCACAGAAGTGTCTTCCACTGTCTTTTGGTCAGGTTGCCCACTACCTAGCTGGGGTTCATTTCTGCTTGTTGGATAGTTCTGCTTGTCTGTGGAAACTCCTGCTTCTGCTCTTTGGAATCCCACATGGCATGTCTGAACCTGCTTCTCCAGCCCTTGCATGCTTAACAGCATGGAAAGGGGAAATGAGAGATGCCAGAAACAAACTCTGCCTACTTTAGAGAGCAGCTTACTCTCTTTCCGTGCTAGGATGTTTATGCTCACTGCCACTCAGTCCTATGCTGCTCCTCAGTTCTGCCCACATCCCTATTTCTCGATCACCTTCTAGTGTGAGAACAAGATGACTGTGAGCAGGTCAGATCTGCCTGGATTCCCCGATGGGCGCTACATGCGAGGGCTGGGCTGCTGGATACCGAATTGTACTTTTCATTCTCATCCTTCAGCTGGAGCTACGGGAGTCGTGGAAGCAAATGGTCAGGAGAATGAGACCAAGTTCTCTGACAGATTTCTTTGGATTTTGTAGAACTCATATTATTTAACCCAGAGTACATATTCAGGAAATACCTTTTAGATGAATGAATGACAATGTATAATAGCAACTCCTAAAGGTGAAGATTACAGTAATATGAATTATAGAACAGTGAGTATCTCTTTGTGCATTGAGAATATATGTATTTGACTTTGAGTTGAGAAAAAAAAAATAGTGTCTTGTAAAAATTATAGCACTAGCAGCTTAAAAAATATGTTTATTATGTGCTGGGTACTGCACTAGGTGATTTACAGTCATGATCTCATTTAATCCCCACTAGACTATAAACTGCATGAGGACAGGGATTAAGCCTTTGCTATATGTTGCAGAATCCTCAGTGTCTAGCACAGTGGCTGGTGTATAGCAGCACAGAATCTCTGTGAATTATAATACTTCGCATAGACATCTGGAGCATCATCTACTTTGTGCCAGAGCAACCTGACCAACAGATACTGGATGCTAATTCCTGGTATCAGGGAATTAGTAGTTCACAAAACACGCGAAAATCCCAACCCTCAGGGAAAGTAGTCCTTGAGAATGAAGACTGGATTCAGATAATCCTAAGTTTAAATTCTATCCCTGCCACTTTAACCATGTGACTTTGGGTAGTTATTTCATATCTCTGGGATCTCTTTCCTCATTTGTAAAATGGGCATGATCATACTAGGGCCTAACTTTTGAAGTGGCTTGAAGATAAAAGAACAGTATGCCCTCCATACATGCAAACCGTTATTTTTATAACAGGCACTCTACAAGTATTAATGGAATGAATGTAGGAATAATTTTTCCCAATGACTTAGATAGGAGGTATATTCCCTGTTTCATAAATAAGGAATGTGAACTAGAGAGTGGTTTCCTAGGGTCACACATTTAGTCAGTAGCAGAGCTGGGATTTGTATCCAAGTCCATGACTTCATAGTTCATGCTCTTCCATGCCATTTTTGCTCCTGTCTTCCTGTTAATGATGAATGTTGACAAACAGCATAAACACGCTGGATACAATTCCTGAGAGGAACTAAGGCAAGAGGACAAATGCCACGTTGTTTCCCTGTAAGCTGTGGCAAGTGAGGTGAAAAAGTATTACAGATTCCACCAGGATCCAGCTACCACTGTGAGAGTGTCACCCAATCTAGCTGCAAAGCATTGTCGTGTGCCAGTTGGAAGCGGGCTGCATTTTCCTCATGCGACAGCTGGTCTCGGTAGCAAGGAATGCCTCGAAGTTGGCACCATAATTCAGCCCAGAATTCATTTGACTTGATTCACAAATATGCAGCTGAAAAACTACAACCAGAGAGATGTTGGGCTCGGAATAGGGTAAAGCAGGCAAAGGAGAAATGACACTTTATTATTTTTATTGCCATAATTAAAGGGGATGTGCCTAGCTGTGAATCTCCAGTTTGGCAATGCATGCTTTTAAACATGTGATTAAATAAAGTGTACATTAACTTCTATTGATGTTGCTTTTGACCAACTGTCCTGTCCTTATAGGATTTTTAAAATGTTCCCATGCAGAGTATAATTATTGTAGAGATAACAATGAGTCTCGTTTATGTTTCCTTTAGAATTATCTCCAATGCCACCTACTCCAGGATAACTTCTCTGACTCATTCATTCATTCATGTATTTATAAGTTTTAATTTGTATTTACTGAACACCTGGTATATGCTAGACACTGTTGGAAATGCTTGAACAAGGTCCCAGCTCTTACAGGATTTGCATTCTACTGGGGAGACAGACAATAAGCAAATAAACCAACAAGCAAGTAAATAAAATAATTTCAGAGAGTGATAGTTTCTGTGAAGTGCTAGAATGTGTTGTGATGCCTCTTCGAAGTGACATTTGAGCTGAATCCTGAGTGTTAGAGATGGATACCATGGGTAAAGCTGAGGGAAGAAGTATCATGGGCATTGGGAATGGCTGGTGCAGGGTCTGAAGGAAGTGAGAGGAGGTTTTTGTGGATAGATCTCAGAAAGTGGGGGAAGAGGTGTGGAGATGAGCATGGAGAGAGTGGCAGGGGCCAAATCACTAAAGAACTTGTGGGACTTGGATTTTATGAAAACATTTGTTCACACAAATATTCATACATCATTATTCATAATACCCAAATGTGGAAACAACCCAAATGTCCATCATCTAATGAATGGATACATCAAATGTGGTATATGCATATAGCGGATTATTATTTGGCAATAAAAATGAAGCGCTGTCACGTGCTTCAACATGTATGAACCATTATCTAAGGGAACGAAGCCACTTACACAGGGCCACATATTGTATGATTACATTGATATAAATTGTCCAGAAGAAGTAAATCTGTAGAGATATAAAATAGATTAGTGATTGCCTAGGGCTGGGGGGAATGAAAGTTTAGGGGATTATGGTTAAAAGCAGCAGGGTTTCTTTCTGGCTTAATGAAAAGGTTCTAAAACAGATTGTGGTGATGGATAGACACATGACTCTGGGAATATAAAGCCATTGAATTGTGCACTTCAAATGGGCAAATTATAGGTGAATTATATCTCAATGAAGCTGATTTAAAACAAAAAAGAATTGATTGTCAACGGAAAAATTAGAAACATGTAACTCAATTAGGAGGCTTCTGCTATTGTCCAGGTGGGAAATGCCAGTGGCTTGAACAGGGTCATCTGGTCACCCCATTTGTTACTATTAGGTTGACATAAATATTCCTTTCATTTATTCCCATGTGTCAATAATATTTATCACATTTCTCTGAAATGATCTGTATAGCTATCTGTCCCCCCTACTATTAATACATTGTACACTTCTGCCGAAGGACTTTGCTCTTATCTCATGTTTTAGTTCCCTATACCTAGGATGTCTCCACACAGTAGGAATTGAATAAATGCATAGTGAATTGATTGGAGCCATCAGTTGATGGTACTAAAAATATCTCAGATATCTCTAGAAGGTATAAAGCTGAGTATAATTATAATAAAGTTGTATCCAACTCTTTCATTTTCTCCTATCCACACCTTTATCTAGAATTCATTTATCTTTATATTCCACTGGACCTCTCTGGACTTCCCAACTGATACATAAATTTGTCTAGAACAAAGAGTTCAGAAGTACACTCATATTATTACCTATCCAAGAACGTATATGGCAACTTTGTTCATGATTGCCCCACATTGGAAACAACCCAAAGCCCTTCAGTGAGTGACTGGATAAACACACTATGGTGCATCCATACAATGGAATGCTACTCAGCAATAAATGAAACACACTATTGATAAATGCAACAGTTTGGATATATCTCAAAGGCATTAGCTGAGTGAAAGTAGCCATCCTGAAGGGTTACATACTGTAGGATTTCATTCACATGACATTCTTAAAGAGACAGAACTATAGTAAAGAAGAACAGATCAATGGTTTTCAGTAGTTAAGACTGAGGATGAGATAAAACTACAGGTGATAGCATAAAGGAACTTCGGGGGTGATGGAACTGTTCTGTATTCTGGTTGTAGGGGTTACAAGATTTTATATATGTGTTAAAATTACTAGAATTGTGCACCAAAAAGTCAATCAACTGTAAATTAATTTAAAAAATAAAATAAAGAAGTAAGATAGCTTTCTTGAATCCCAAGAGCTCTGGAGATAGATTCACCTGACATTTGATTTAGTTCTACTACCTATCATCAGGGTAAATTTAGAGCTATCTTTTTACTTCTGTCTTCTCATCTGTAAAATGAGGACAACAGTATTTGTCACATGATAGGGAAAATTAAATGAGATAGCACTTCATTTAATTAGGCTCTTAGCACACGGCAAGAGCTCAGTAAATTCAGCTGTTTTTTCTGTTGCTCTTTCTACTGCTCTATCCTATTATCCACTGTATTGAAAAGGACACGGTCCATAAAAAATTAGTCTTGTATTTTAACCACTAAAATATTAATATCGGGACATTTTGAGAAGCAGCAACCTGGAGTTAGCTCTGTGATGCTTTATTCTAAAATTGCATCTCAGGACCAGGCAAGCACAGGTTGTGCATTGGTGCCCTCAGCCAACACAGGCTACTGTTGTACAACACCCCATTGTAGCTAATTCAGCTACAACTAGAATCTCTGATCCTACTGTTTGTTCCCTTGTTGATTAACCTTGGAAGAAGGTTCAACGCAATAGATTAAGAGAAAGCCTTTTGAGAGATCCTATGCATCTGCAGATAGTTTCCCAAAGCTAATATGAATTACCATTGATACTATATGTGTGTGTGTGTGTGTGCATGCAAGCATGGCAGTCTCTTAAATTCCTCTGCCAATAACTCACAGCCACAGAAGCGTGGGTTTTAAAATGTTTGAAATTCCTATCCTTATCTTCCCCCAATTGGCATTGAGAATCCAGAACAGCTTCATATGTAAGTGCTTGATGTCATGATAATTTATAACTGATAGAGCTGGGTTCCCTGATTAAGTATGTCCAATCGCTTAAGTTAATTGAGGGGCTTTATCATGTGCCTCCAATCTTTGCCACCTGACTTGCAGCCTTTTTGTCCCCATACTCCCTGAGCTGGCGAATTCCCCTCTCCCTGCACTCTCCTGGGCTACAACATCTCTCCAGGAGGCAGCAGAGGGGCAATTCCTGGGCCATCCTGCCATCTTCTAATCAACTCTAGTAGCCCTGCCCACTTGCTACTCAAGAATTTTATTAAATAGAGCTTCCTGGTGTGCAGGAACACATGTGTTTATAAACACATCTGTGACGGGCAGGCCAGCCAGACGAAATGGCTAGCTATAGGGAAAGAAGATACATGACCCTGGACAAGTCTCTTGTCTTTCTCTGGCCTCAGCTTTCACAATGGTAAACTGAAGGTGTTGGATCAGATTATTTCTAAGGTCCCTAGGAGTTTTCCTATTTCAGGATTCTCATTCACAAACAAGGTTTTTTAATTGGTGTTAAAGTTTCTTGCATTCTAAACATTGATTCTGTTTTCTTCTCCCCACCCCCCAAAATGATGATCACATTTAAATGGAATTAGAAGTACTATTATCTTTGTTGCACGATCCAGCAAGGCTACAAAAAAATTAGGTCTTGAGCTATCAATAAATTAACATTGATTAGTGATTACTGTTCAATGCAGATTTGACACAGAGCATGGACTGAAGAGCTTAGAGAACTACATTTTTCTTTTCAGAAGTGGTTGAAAGGCATTAGGTTAGTTAAAGGGTGTGTATTCTCTGTTAGGAGGTGGAGTAGTAGGAGGGGGTAGCGGTGGTGATTGAGGGGTTAGGAGAATAGGATGGGGATTTGCTAACCTCATGTGACAGCACAATTACAATTATACAACCCTTCTCCCTTTGTGCTTCGACCAGAACATGCTAGCTATTCACCTTCCAAATACACTCCAGACACACAAGAAATGATAAATGTTTGACTTGATGAATAAACCAGCTAACCTGATTTGATCATTGTACTATGTATACTTACATTGAACATTACACTGTATTATGTGTCAGTTATAAACAAAAACAAAGCACACTCCTTAGGCAGAAGGACATGCAGAGACAGCATCTTTAAATGAGAAATGACCATCTGAGTGGCCTTGCTGTTGTTTCAGGAGAATACAAATATTGTACCTATGTGTACAAGTCCCAGCACCAGGACATCAAGGAGGGAAAGACAGGATGATAAGGACAAAACCGAAGTTGGCCAACTGGGTCCAGTGCACTTTTTCTTTTTTAGAGTCAAATGGTTTGCAATTGCAAAATCCAATTGTTTGGACTGCAATTTGCAATCCACATTCATGAATATCGGCCCTTCTCAGCATAACTTGCACAACAGTGACATACATCCTTGACCTTGCCCCATTGCTCACTTGGGAAGGCCAGAGGACCAGTGTAGTTAGTATAAGGAACATCAGACTTGTTGGAAGACAGGAAGGTTGGGTCTTGACTTTGTTATTTACCAATTATGTGACCCTGAAGCAGTCATTTTAACCTCTGTCATTCATGTCTTTATTATGTGGTTGAGCAAATATATATTGAATCCTTGCTCTAGCCATCCATTGGACTAAGTGCCAGGGTTACACTGAGACATTCTTCCTGCTTTTATTAACCTCAGAACCTTAATGACTAATGACAATAGGTGACATTTGTTGTGTGTGGTCTATGTTTCAGGCTGTATGCATTTTACATGGATTAGGACACTTAATCCTCACAACATCTCCCAAATAGTTATTAATATCTCTATTTTTTCAGATAGGAAAACAGAGGCTCACATAGGTTAGGTAATTGATTCAAAATTATGGAGCAAGTGGTCAAATTAGTTCAGAGCTTTAGAATTTATGGCACTACACGGTATCTTTTAATTTGCTAATATAAAAATATAGATAAGACTACCTACATAAATGTATTTCACTTCATTTTGTGATCATATCTAGTAAACTATTAGGCATCAATAAAACGAATTTAGTTATTAGAATAGGTCAGCTGAATGGTGGCGTAGAAACAGCACAGGTGTGGGTAGCACCCTGCACTGGTGTGGCCCGAGGCAAGTCACTTTCCCTCTTTGGGCCTCATCTAACACAATGGAGGAGGCAATTATGCCCACCCTGCCTTTCCGAAAGACTGTTGTAAGGATGAGAAAAAAAATGGTCGATGTGAAATTCTGTGTCTATTCAAAGGCTGTAAGAATTTAAGATCTGTATCAATATGTGACATTTATATTTTGATAGGCATCATGTAGAATCTCAAGATGCTCTGTATGATAATCCTATGTTTATTAATGCTTAAGAATCTTAATCCTGTCTTCCTAAGAAGTGAACTTAAGCAGAAAGAGCAAAGACAAAGTTGCCTCATGAAATATTACAGTTGCCAGGTAACTTATAAATTTTGGAGTGCATTCAAATGCAGTTTGCGGGGTCCTCTTCATCAGATACTCTGATTTGTTGGCTCTAGACTGGGGCACAGGTGGCTACATTTTTAACACACACCCTCACCCTCGTGAATTCTTATTCAAGTAGTATCCAGACCATACCTTGGCAATCTCTGATCTTACAAAGACCTTCCCTTTACAGACTGAACATGGGAGCACCTGGCTTCTAGAGCAGCACTCTTCCTGAAACAGGATTAATTCCCTTGAGAATTAATCCATTAACTCAACCAGCAGTTCTGGAGTGTGCACGTGTGCCAGGGAGTTCTTCGGGTGCTGAGGATACAGCAGCACCCAGTCAGACAGGGCGCTTGCCCTTATGGGCACATCAATGAATGACACATATAGGGAAGAAAAGCAGATGCAAGAAAGAAAATTAAGCAGGAGAAGGGGATAGAGAGTTATAGATGGGGCTAGGCCTCCCTCATAAAGTGATGTTTCAACAAAGAGATGATGGAGGTGAGAGAGGCTCTGCAGGAAACTGAGGGAACATAATTAGGGCAGAGGGAATAGCAGATGCAGAAGCTCTGAGGCCAAAGTGTGCTTGGTACGTTCAGAGAATCGCACAGAGGCCAGGGGGCTGAGGCATGGGGAGTGAGGAGCACATATCATGCTTGGTCTCAGTCTGCACCAGCTCCCAGCTCCCAATGTCATAACCTGGCATCCAAAGCCCTGCACAATGTGGCTCCGATCTCCACTTCACTCTTTTCTCAAGTATTCTCTTTAACACCATGCTTAGGTCAAGCTGGCCTCCTGACTTTGCCCAGCCTGTCTCCCTCTGGGCCTTTACTGCCCTGGGGGCTCTCTGATTTTCTCTAAGGTGGTGGTCTCAAAGAAGGGTAGTTTTGCCCCCATGGCACATTTGGCAATGTCTCCAGACTTTTTTGGTTGTCACAGTTGGGGGCTTCTGCTGACCACCAGTGGGTAGAGGCTGGGGATGCTGTAAACGATGCATGAGACAGCCCCCCAAAACAAAGAATTATTTGGCCCAACATGTTAATAGTGCTGAGGTTGAGAAACCCTAGCTTAATGCCTCCCCATTTTTCAAAGCCAGGACCCCTTTTGTGCAGCTTGTGGGCCCATGAGCCCACCCTGTAGGATCCTCTCTCTGAATTGTGTGGCCTTTACATAGCACCTTTATTCATTCTTTCTATTCTGATGTGATTATGTGCATAAATTTTGGAATTATGCAGCATGGACTTCATTCTCAGTTCTATCTATGTTATGTAATGTTAGGCACCTTTTCCTTATCTAAAAACAGGAAAAATGGCAATCCCTATCTCATACATTGTTGGGAGGATTAAATGAATTAGTATATGTAAATCCTTTACCATAGTGCCTGTTATAGGGCTTAATAAAGATTATTATCATAATATGAATCATTTAATTTCCTTAACTGGTTTGTAGGACCCTTGAAGCAGTGATTATATCTTATAGTTATATAGTTATATCCTTTATACTTCCTGGTATCTATAGGGCCAAATGAACTAGAGTTTTTTTTACCAGAATTTTCTTGGTAATGATGAGATATGAGTAAGTCTTTGGTATATTTCCAAAAGATGGGCTCCAAAACTCTGGGAGTACAAAGTCCGTCTGTCTCTCTTTGAGAAAATAACCTGCTTGCCTAGGTCAATGAATAAACTCTTCCAGCTTACCAAATACCGACTCGTGTTCTAGAACAAATCCCTCTGGGGCTGTACCTGAGTTACAAAGGATAGCTTTCCTCCTTTGTGTGCTAAGATAAGGAAGATAGAAAAAGAAATGGTCAGAGTAGAAAGTTAAGCACAGGCTGAACTGATAAGAAACAGGACTGTGTGAGCCGCTGGTGGAGGAAGCCGTCCAGGGAACAGATAAATGGTCTGAAGACAGCTTGAGAGATGTTCATTTAGAGGCTGCAATCCTGCACACCCATTTTTTTTCAAAGCCCTGGTCTAACTTCAGTGGACTCTTGGTTGAATATGTCTCCTTCTCTCTCATCTCTCTTCTTGAATCACTTGCTGATTTTCCAACTTGCAATCTAGAGATCAGAGCAGTAAAACAAGACAAGCAGGGGATAACATATTTGTGGGAGCAAATACTCGTTATTTCACCGTCACCTAATTTATTGTTTAAGCAAGTCCAGATTTCCACCCATGGTACTCACTTAAATTGAAAGATACTTACAGAGCTCTGGACAGAAGCAGGGAACCCTGAGCCCATTTCCACAGCCCCCAACAGCGCACTTCCAAAAGATATCAAGAGGGGGTGAACTTTTTTTCACATGGGCAGAAACAAGGTCCAACAGGAATGCTGGAGACAGGGAAAGAACTCTCTTAGTGGAATGAGTATGCTCCAACCTCAGTGGCCTGTTTTCAAGCGTGAGAGGTCTCTGTACTCACTCACCTACCTCCCTGCCAGCCCTTCTTCTCCTGCCAGAGTCTGTTGGCCCTTCAGTAGCAGGCATTGGCAGGAGGGAAATCTTCCCTCGCTGCCGTGGCCCAGGTTAAGTTTCCGCTCATACAATTTCATAGTGCCCTCTACTTCTCCTCCCTAAAATTGATCACAATTGTAATAAGTATAAATTCTATTTCCCTCCCTAAATTATAAGCTCCATTAAGAGCAGCGACCAAGACCATCTTGCTTGTCAATCAATTTCTGTGCTCACTCTAGTGCCTGAAACACGGCAGTCTCACGATAAATATTTATTGAGTGGATCTGTGAAGTAGAAGTTAAAAGTCTTGGGTTTTAGGCCCAACTCTGTCATTGACTTGCTGTGTGACCTTGAGCAAGTGTTTTCTTCTATAATATTGTTTAGAGCTACAAACCTTATACAGGCATGATACTTTTTAGTCCTCACCATAATCAGGTAAGGAGATGGGTACTATTTGTTATCCTCGTTTTTTAGATGGTGGGAAAACTAAGGCTCAGAGAGGTTACATAGTGAGTCCAAATTTATACAATATTCCAATCACCATGTTGTAGTGATATCTTATTTTCCCTACCTGTAACATGAAGGTGGTAGGCTCAGTAACTTCTAAATCCCTTCTAACTCCTATTTTAAAGGAATTTGCAATTCTAAAATTAGACTGGCACCAGTAGGATAGAGTGGTTGGCAGTGGGGATTGATATAGAAAGATCAGTTACAAAGTGACTATTAATGATCAAGGTCTGGGGACACAATGGTCAGGGGACAGAGCCAGCCGTAAGGAGAAGCTCCACCAATAAAAGGTGATGCGTCTGTTCTTGTTCCCACTTATCCAATGAGTTAAATGACTCCAGCAAGCGTTAGCAGCTGGCATAGCACTTGCTTTATACAATTTGACAAAGATCAGGCAGGAGTCAATAGTTTGCCAAAAGCTCAATGATACATTCTGACTGTGGCATATCATATACAGTCACTCTCTCTCTCATTCCGTTTTCCCCAACACCCATAATTTTTTCCCCCTCTCTTTTCTCTGGGATTTCTTGCCACTTGACAGCAAAGCAAATGAGCTATGCCCAGTGAAGAATGAACGCTCAACTCCGGTACCTCATTTTGCTCTCTGCTCTGTTTAATCGTGCATGACTTCCCAAGTAATCGGAGAAGACATGGGGTATGAAGTGAGGCATGTGCAGATCCTCCAGCTCTCTGGATCGTCTCCATCTGGCTTTAGAGAAGTTTGGATTCAGAGACACCATGGTAAGCAAGGACAGTAATGATGTTGAAGGGCAAGGGGAGAGTGAACCACCAGGAAAACGGGCAGGCAGGGCCTCCCTTGAATGTCTAGGTCTGGTGGCACTGGCAGTAGAAAATGCGGATGCCCGGATTGAGCTGCTGATGCTGTAGACTCCTTCTCGGCTCTGTCACCAACTCCCATGACCTTGGCAAACTCACTCTCCTGGGCTCAGTGCTTCCCCATCTATAAAGAGAAGATAATGGAGCATCACTGGGGTGCAGAGGCTTAATTATTGTTTGCAGAGGACTTAGGTATTCTTGGATGAATGGTGCAATCAAGGTGCTGTGCAAAATATTATCATTTTGCATGTCAGTTAGCAACATGGCTTACACCTGTCACTGCATATTGGGTGAGTCTTAATCAAGGAAGAGCTGTAGATACAGAGAAGAAGAAATATGAGGCTGGAGAATGGCCATTCCATAGCTTTGCAATCCAATTGACAATACTTTAAATTTCTAACTATTTCTAATGTTAGCTACTGTGGCAGATGAAAGATGGCCACAAATTCTGTGATTATCTTCCTACCAAGAGGTGAGGTCTGTTTCCCCATCCCTTGAATCTGGGCTAGCCTGTGATCACTTCAACCAGTAGAGTATAGCGGAAGTGACGTGGAGGCAAGCCCAGCCTTTAAGAGGACTTTTGGGTTATCTGTCTTCATTTTGCAGATTAAGGCCCAAGATCACCTAGCTGGCTCATACCAGACTGAGACTGAGCTCAAGGGTCTTGTTCTGACAGACTTTTTAGGATAGGTGTGACATGAGTTTGCTGCCAAATCAGTTGTCTTCAGACCCTGTTGGTCTAACGTAGCTCATAATAAGGGGCTGATTTTCACAGATCCTGGACAAATTGCTGCTTGTGGTGCTCAGGTCAGTCATTCACTTCCTTTGTGGCCAAACCAGCAACACCCTGAGAAGCAGGTTGCTGAAGGATAAGAGACTCTGCCCCTGGCCCCCTCTAGCCAATTACAAAATTGATCACAGTGGACAGAAAGAGGTGGTTGGTGCCTACTGACCCTTGCTCACTGGAGAACAAATGAATCTAAGGCCACATAACTTCCTCTTGTTTGGTGAGTTATGTTATCTTCAAATGGTCTCAGAGCTAAAGGGACATTAAGACATGATTTATCTAGCCCCTTAATTCCAGATAAGTGAACTACTATTAACATCCTCTTGTGGATGTTTTATAGATCTCATCAACCACTAGCTTCTCCTTTGTTTACTACTCTTTAATACATTGGCCTTCTTTCTCTTTCTGAAAATACCCAAATTCTGAAATATCCAAAGCTTAGTCCTTGCTTACAGCCTCTGCATTTGCCGTTACTTATACTACCTAGAATATTCTTTCCTCAGTTCTTCCCAAGTTTTCCACCTTTTATTTGGCAGTCACTTACAGAGCATTTACTATGTGCCAGGTACACTATCCTAAGCTCTTTACATATATTAACTCATTTAATCCTCACAGTCATATGAGGAAATTGAGGCACAGAGAAGTTAAGGCATTGGCCCAAGGTCACACAGCTGGTAAGTGATAAAGCCAGGATTTGGACTCAGATAGTTGGCTCTGGAGCTTAGGTTCTTAACTCAGACACTGTTTCTTCTTCCTGATATTGGGGCTTCCAATCAAAAATCACATTACACTGGTTTACATTCTCCATGGCACGTACCACCATCTGAATTTGCCATATTTGTTTGGTGTGTGTTGCTCATTTGTTATCTGAACTCCCTTCCCCAGGCAAGTATGCTCTGCAGGTAAAGTTACCTTGCTTTGTCCTGTTTACCATTTCTAGTGCATGTGTGGAGTAAATGCATAGATAGAGATCTAGAAGATTAAGTAACATCTTGGGTAAAAAGGCAATTGGGCAGACTGGTAGCCCCAAATTTAATCTTATCCCTAGTTTCTTTCCCTTTCTTCTTTACCACTTTTTCACTTGTGCTCTTTCTTGAAAAAGTGCACATTTGAGCAGGAAGAGCACAAATCTTGAAAGAACGGATCTGGCTTTGAGTCTGTTAGTTTCTGCCAATTGCTAGTTATGAAACCTTGGGTAGATCATTTAGCCATTCAGAGTCTTTTTTTTTTTTCCTGGAAAATGGGTGGAGGGAGGGTGAGAAATTCCCATTTTTTCATGGGGCCGAAGAAATAGCAATAATAGTGGTAACAGCTATAGCTAATATGCTAAGCCCCTTATCTGGATGATCTCATTTAGTAGTTCTCAAAACTCTTTGTTATAGGTAGAGTTACCAGCCCAGTTTCACAGGTGAGGAAACTGGGGCACAGCAAGGTTTAGCATGTTGTTCAAACAAGAATAATATTTTTAACCCGTGTAGTCTGATTTCAAAAATTGAGTTCTTAACCACTATGCATGTACGTGCAAAGTACAATGAAAAATGTCAGTGATTATCATTGTTATAAAGTGCTGCATAATGTGGAGTTGGTGAATGCTTCTTGGGCTTAAATCTATAGCCAAAAGCAGCACTGTATTTGGCCTGCTCTGGGTGGAAGTTAGCACCTTGTAACAGATGTGATTCACCCTGGCGGGGGGCTGACAGGATGATAGAATATTGCTCCCAAGTTGGCAGGGTGGGCAAGGATGAAGCAGAAGGAGAGAAAAAATGAAGGTTAAACCCTCTGAAGGTTTCCCAGAGCAAATGCCTTCCTTTCCCACCGAACATTAGTTGGCATTTAAGAAAAATTATATAACTGCAACTTCCATGTAATAAATTGGCTTACAGCTGATGCTGTATGTTTCACATCTTTTTAAAAACTAGAGCAATATGTTGGTAGAATAAACACAGTTATACTTGAGCACATAAAAATCGAGATTGATACTAAAATGCCTGTTTCCTGTTGTGTGTACGAATAGAAGATATTAGAACCATTATTACTGATTATAATAATACATGTTGCTATTGAAATGAACAGCCTCGCTTATAAAAAAAAAACATGAGTGTTATTAGCTTCTTTGCATGATAGTGGTTCCTCATACATTTTTAATGTTTTAATCTGGAAAACTCATTGACATTTCATGTTGGAAATACATGGAGCACTGTGTTGCAATGCGGCTTCTTAGGGACTAGAATATGTCAAAATACTGGGTGAAGAAGATCAGAGGTAGAGGAAAAAGCATGGATTCAGCTCTAGTAGGCCGAGTCTAGTATTTCAGAACTTAACTTTTTATTTATAAATATGATACCTTAGGAAGTAATAAAAGCTAACATTTGCATAAGTTGTTACAGTTTATACTGGGTTTTGCATGTCTTCTTTCATTTGACCTTGAAGTTTATTATCACCATTACAGATATGCAAATCAATGTTCAGGAAAGATATGTTACATGCCCATGTTTATATCATATATAGGTCCTGAAAGATTGGGGATTTGAACTGATGTTTTCTGACAACAAAATTTTTGCTTGTCCTATTATATACAGCTTTCTCTGATATTTTGTCCTATGTAATAACAAGGAATAAAAACAAAAGATTTGGCTTATGAATCCAGTGGTATTGCTAGAATTTTAAATGTCATCTTAAGTGACAAAAATAATGTAGTTTCTCTTTCCAGAATAGTATGTAACATCCTTGGTATTCCTTCATTCATTTATCCATTCATTCATTCTTATATTCCATGATGTTATTTATTTAACATCTATCATGTAATAAATGTTTTGCTAAATAGTTGAATTACAAAGCTACATTAATCAAAACAGTATGGTACTGGCATAATGACAGGCATATAGATCAATGTAACAGCGTGGAGAGCCCAGAAATAAATCTACACACATCAGTCAACTGATCTGCAAAAGGGATGTCAAGAATACACAGTGAGAAAGAATAGTTTCTTTAACAAATGGTGTTGGGAAAACTGGATATCCACATGCAAAAAAAATGAAAGTGGACCATTATCTTCCACCATACACAAAAATTAACTCAGAATGCGTTAAGGACATAAACCTAAGACCAGCAGCTATAAAACTCCTAGAAGAAAACATAGGAGAAAAGAATCATGACATTGATCTGGCAATGACTCATCGGAAATGATACCAGAAGTAGAGGCAACAAAAACAAAAATATGTAAGGGAGACTGCATCAAGCTAAAAATATTTTGCACAGCAAAGGAAATAATTAACACAGCGAAAAGCAGCCTATGGAAATCATATATCTGATAGGAAGTTAATCTCTAAAATACATAAGAAATTCCTACAACTCAATATTAAACAAATAACTTGATATGAAAATGGGCGAAAAATCTGACATTTCTACACAGAAGACATATAAATGGCCAATAGGGATATGAAAAAATGCTCAATGTTACTAATCATCAGGGAAATGAGAATCAAAACCACAATGAGATATCACCTCACATCTGTCTGGATGGGTATTATAAAAAAAAAAAAAGATTACAAATGTGGATGTGGAGAAATTGGAACCCTTGCACACTGCTGAAGGGAATGCAAAATGGTGCAACCATTATGAAAAACAATATGAAGAGTCCTCAAAAAATTAAAAACAGAATGACCACATAATACAGCTATCCTACTTTTGAGTATTTACCCAAAAAATTGAATCAGGATCTAGAAGAGATATTAACACTCCTATGTTATTAATAACTGCAACACTATTCACAATAGCCAAGATGTGGAAACAACCTAAATGTATGTTGACAGATAAATGGATAAAAAAAACTGTGGTATTGGCATACAGTGAAATATTATTGAGCCTTCTAAAAAAGGAAATTCTGCAAAACATGACAACATGGATTAACCTTAAAGACATTATTCTAAGTGAAATAATCCAGTCACAGAAAGACAAATACTGCAGATTCTACTTTTATGAGGTATCTAAAATAGTCAAGTTAATATAATCAAAAAGTAGAATGTTGGTTTCTGGGGACTGGGAGGAGAGGGAAATAGGTAGTTACTAATCAATGAACATAAAGTTTCAGGCAAGCAAGATGAATAAACTCTAGAGATCTGTTGGACAACATTGAATAAATAGCCAACAATAATGCATTGTACACTTAAAAATGTGTTAGGGTATATCTCATGTTAAGTATTATTAACACAATAAAATAAAATAGTTACTATATTGGATACAAAATGATTAACCTTTGATAATTTTGAGAATGAAGATAAAATGTTATTCAATGTAAATTAATGAGTACATTTTGGAGGATATTTTTAAAGTACATTAGAGTTTTGAATGCAGAAATGCTTGAAGCCAGAAATTTCACTTCTTGCTACCTATCACATGAAAATATCGGCATGTATGCACAGAGACTCATGTAAAAAAGTATATGTTGCAACATTGTTTATTATAGCAAAAAGCAACCTAAATGTTCTTATTAGGAGAGTGGTTAAATAATCTATGTTAAATACAAGGGAGAGAAACAAAAATGGAAGACTTGAAGCAGCCTGCCAGCACACTGCTCCCAAGAAAAGAAGTGAAAATTGCAAGCAGCTGCCTATGTATGGATCAGATCACTTTTTTCTGAAGCAACATTGTTAAATACCAGAGAAGCAATGTGGGATGCTAAGTGTGGAAAAAACAAGGTGATGGGGTGATATATATATATATATATATGGCAAGATCAAAGTGTGCACAGGGAAGATAGGAGGACAGAGTTGCTGGGGTGCTGTGACAGTTGTGAGATGGATCCCTCCACCACCACAGTCCTCTACCTGGTTGGACCAGGGACCTGCCTGGAGTTTCTGTGGAGTCATTGCACCAGACAACAGGTACAGTGGGGATCAGGCAAGAGCTAAAGCCATTCTGAGCTCTCAGGTGCACAGTGCCAGGTTAGCACCAAGCTGGGAAAGAAGTGGGCTAACTGAAGGCTTCCCTGAGCTGTAGCCTGTGACTAGAAGCCAAGTGCCCCACCCCTACAGCACAACGCGATCTGATCATGGGAACTGACTGGGATGCAGCAGACTCCAACCTGGGAGGCCTTTGGCAACCTGGGAGGCTTTGGGCAACTGCTTTGGCAAGCCTTGGGTGGGGCAAGGAGAACTCCATGGTCCCTGAGCCACTGGAACCAACCTCCTCCCATGGGACTTGGCATCTGCACAGTCCCCAAGGCTATAAAACAATCTGCCACTTGCTGGGTTCCAATTCCACCCTCCAGATACCAACTGTCTCCTGCTTGCTCGGCCCTGACCCCATTCTTCAGTTCAGATCAGCTCTGTGTCCTGCACAGCCCTGCTTCTGTCTCAGAAGACCCTGCTTCGATCTCCTCCCTAGTCCCGGCTCTGATGCTCTCGCACTGGACCCCATGGCTCTGTGCCTCCAGAGTTCCTTCCAGGCCTAAGAGACCATCCCCAAGACACCACCCCAGAGGCTCCACCACCATCACAGGACCAGAGGAATTTCTCCAAAAGTCAAATGTTCCATGGAGACCTCCCCCCCAGCTTCTAGCTGCCAGTACACCATGACCTGGCTTGAGCAAACACCCACAGCCCAGGAACCCAGGACAATTGCCTAGATAGCCTCACCCAGCTGCTACTGTTACCTCTGTGGGGAGACCCTGGGTAGAGCAATCACCACAGCACCAGCCTCACCGAAGAGGGTCTTGCCCAGCTCCCAACTCAAACATCCTACAGCTATCAGGTGAACAACCCAACACCCAGCACCAACAGCATTCAGCACAGGCTTGAGCAGAGGCAATCACAGGTGAACACAACAAATCAGAACAGCTGCCTTATAGACTTCTAGTTCATACAACCCTCCTCTGCTGCGTCAACATCCCAGAGTAGGGAACAAAAAACACCATCTAGGGACCTCCCCTTTTTCTATAAAACAGAACAAAAGAGATTTAAAGCTATGAGAAAAGATTTATAAATTAGAGAACTTATGTAAGAGGACTAGCATCTGGCTGGCATCAATGAACTCAGAATGGGAGAATAAATAAATTGAGGAGAGCACTTTAGAAAATAAATAGAGGATGCTTTTCCAGAAAAGCAGCAAACATGACATTCCATATTGGAAGGGCCCCTGAGTGCCAAGCATAATAATGCAAGAAACACATAAAGGCTCTAGAACACCCGGGATGAAGAGAAGACTATTCACAACTTTCAGAGAGAAGTTGGAAATCCTTTGACTATAAGGCTGCACATTAACATATGTGGAAGCTAGATAACAATGGAATCATACGTTTATAAATCTGAGAAAACAATGATTGACAACCTAGAATCATATACCCAATGAGACTACAAATGAGGGTGTAAGTTAATATTTTTTGTGAAGCAATTCCTCAAAAAATTTACAGACTGAGCCTCCTTTGTCAGGAAGCTGTTGGAGTATGCTCCTCCAAATGAGAGAGTAAATTAAGAGAAAGAGAAAATAAATCAGGGAATCCAACATAGGCATAAGGACTTCCCAGATGATGAGAAAGTAAAATTTCAGGATAACACTTATGTAGCTGGCTCAGGGTGAAAAGTTTCAGGAAGAATACCTCCAAGACAAAAAAAAAAGTGAATTGAATAAATTTCATGCTGTGTTGGACCTTACTGAGGATCCTAAATTTGGGGGCAGTATTGGAAATACGTATATGCAAAACTAAGCACACAAATCAAAGGTAGTTATTCACTTCTGGAAACACAAATTTTGTCTCCAAAATTAAAACTATAAAACACTGTGTGGTGCAGCTGTTAACAAAGAACTAGAGTCATAATGATGTGAACACTACTATTGATTAGCCTAAAAAGTATTATATGATACTACTGGGAAGATGAGGGTAGGGGAAATTGGCGTTGGAAGAAAGAGGAGATATGAAAGCTAAATCATCACGTTCTCTAGTAGGAAATCAATAAATAATATCAGAAATGGGAAATAAATCAAAAAATGGCAGTATAAGCATGTTACTTAGAAATAGGGAAGATAAATACAGAAGAAACATCTAAGTAATTTAGAAGGGGCTTCTTACAAGGAGCTGGAATTGAAGGAGGGAAAGAGTGGAGGAGGGGATGGCTTTTGTCCATGTATAAGCCTTGTATTTTTTGTTGTTGTTTACTTTGTAAACCATATGGAATACTACTTTAACAAAAATTAAAAATAAGTGGTTTAAAAATCATGGATTAGAAAAATGAGAATAAAAGTATGCTTCTCTGCCATAAAGGATTTTTCGAGGTAAAATTTCCCAACTTCCTCATCCCCTCCATTTATCTTCTTATGTGCTCTGGGAAAGACAGTAAAACAGACACTTTCAAGATCAGAAGTTCTGAATTTAGCTTCTTCCCTTTGTTTCTAAAACCCATGAAACTTTTTGTGCACTGTTTGATTTTTTTGAAGAAAAATCTTTTAGTTTTTGGTACAAAATCAATGATCACAATCATAAAAATAGAAGGGCTGATCTTACACAATATCCTGTATATGTAAATAACATTTTGGTAATGCAATAAAAAAGATTCAGTAGTAATTCAATACAATATGACTGCAGAGGAAAAAGGCATAAGGTCAGTGAGGGAGACACTGAGGCAAGCACTTTCTACATATCATCTCACTTAACCCTTAAAACAATGCCAGCAGGTGGATACAGTTGTCATTCTCATTTTACAGGTAAGGGCTAGCCAAGGCTCTTAGGTGTCTAATTTCTCACCTCTTATCTTCCAAATGCTGTGTAACCTCCCAGTTCCTGTGGGAGTAGTGGCCCAAAGAGGCAAGCTTCCTTAGTCTAATTAAGGAAGTTTTGTTTACCTGATTTGATCCTCACAGGAACTTTGGAATGCACACAGGGCAGGCATTAGTTTCTCCATTTTACAGATGTGAAAAAGGAAGTGTAAATGAGAAGAATGATTTGTTAAGATCCCAGGGATAGTGGGTACTAAGAGATATTGTTGGAAAAAGCTCCAGTCTTTCTATTCTGAGCCCAAAGGAAATTGATCAATTAGAGAAATATTTTTACCTTTGTTATGGTGAGCTTGCTTATATCTGCTCAAACTATGATAAACCTAGAGAATCTGTGTACCCAGCTCACACACTTTCATTCTTTCAATGCTCAGACCAAGGATAATTTGCATCTATTTAAGTTATCTGGACCTACTTTTTTTTTTATTACTGAACATATTTATTATTTTCTCATTGGCAGATACTTTCCAGATATCTGTAATTTATAATGTTATCAGTAATAAATGAGTTTGCTTATTTTCCCCACCACCCCGTGAAGATTTTATTATTAAAAGAATAGCTTAAAAAAAAAAAGAACAGTTTTGCTGAAATATTTGCTAGTATAATTCCTTTTACTTCTATTTCTTTAATTATTAGCAGTGTTTTCCTGGCTCCCCCCACCCCCTTTCTGTGTTTCTTCTTTAATTAAATTTCTGAACTTCTTACTTATCCATTCAGGTTTTGATGGTGGTTTTAAACATTTTTAAGATTTTTTTTATTTTACTAGAAACCTACTTTTGAAAAAATACACACACATTCTTTTACACAATAGTGTCCCATTTTTATATATTTGAAAATCAGAATTACTTCAATCAGCTTGGGCTCATTTCTGGTAATTTATACTCCTAAACACCCAAATGTCACAGTTTTAGCAGGAACCTGAGATTGACAATCACATGTAGAATCAGAATGCTCTCCAGGTCCATTGTGTATAGCTGGAGAGGAGGGAGCTTCGTAGGGAAGCTCTTAAATTCCAGAGCAAGACTATAATTAGCTGTAATAGGACCCAGAGTAACTTCCCTGCCATAATTCTCAGCAGGAAAACAATTATATTGCAGCTATATAACTAGACAGACATGCTGTAAATATAAAACATTCTCTGGAAATATAAGCTCTATATTTCTAAATACATGGAAATTTAAGCCAGACACTTCTGTGCTAATAGTAATACAATGTAGTATCACTCCCTTTCTTCTCCTCAATGTTTTTCCTTTCCTGTCCAGTTATAGATTTTCCATTTTGATGTATATGCTTAAGAAAGGCATATCTCCCTTAGAAAATATGTTAAAGGAAATAATAATGAATCTTAAGTCTGGTATGTTCTAGAGAGGCAGTCTGGGACAAAAAGAGCCCTGGCCTGGAATCTGAGACACTAGATTCTTTTTCTAGTCTAGTCCTGTCCTTAAGTGGGCCGATCATCTTACCTGGAAGTCGGAAGCCATAAAATGGCCACTTACACACCAAGTCTGACGAATAGATGACAGATGTCTTTGTTCTAACCTGTGTAGTATCTGTTAAGAAAAAAAAAAAAAAAGAGCCAACATCTAAAAATCAAGAGATTTCACATCAAAATCTGGAATTATGGCTTTTAATGAAAAAATAAGAAGATGTGGCACCACTGTGCCCACAATTTCTAATTACAGCAGTCAACGGTAGCTGGTGACTACTGCCCCCTTTGAAGAAGGCATCCACTCTCCAATTTGCTACAGAATTCACCTGTTCATTTTGCTCTTTTAGGTTGTCTGCTTTGTGATCAGTTTCCTCACCTGTAAAACAGAGACTTTGGGTTAAGTTTTGCAAGCCAGACATCTTAAGTTTCCATTCATCTTTTAATACCCAGAGTTCCATAGCGATACTAACTAAAAGACTGATTTAGAATTGACTCAGTGACATAAGAACAACAAAAAGCCTAAATTACATATTTTCCCCTCCTTTCAGTCTGTGTTCGTAGGATGCTGATAGCCTGCTTTTACCCCTGGGAGAAAAATAATGACAAATCACAGATGGCTGCAAAAACTATAGTCTCTCTTTGCAAGAGAATTTACACCAAGTTAAATGGATCGTTCTTTACACATAAAGCTGTTTAAGCACTCGGAAATTTCTGGGTTTAGTGGGGTTAAATCAGAACCTTGACATCATTTTGATGCAGTTTTTATTTTCCTATGACCTCCGTGACTCCTATGTAATCCTAAAATCATAGCTATTCCAAAGGAATCATTTCCTCCTGAATTCTGCTCTACAAAGACTATGCAGCAAAGAGCTCCACAGGCACAAAAGAGGGAAAGAACAAATTCCTGAGTTCAAATGTACTGGGTTCTGTCCCACCTACAAAGGCTTGGTGCCCTTGGCCCTACCTTGGCCCCACTCATGGCTCCATACTGAGAAAATGGCCAATGAAACATGGAATTAGATTTTATTGAATAAAAGTTATAGTTTCAGGGCTCTGAAACTACCACTTTCTACCCTGGCATGACTTGCCTTCAGGGTGAGGGCATGGATACTTTCTTGAACCATCAACACTAATGTGAACATCTTTGGTTGAATTATCAAAATGAAATTTTCAATATTCAGGCGTTCTTTTTTAGCTGAAAAAGAATTGGCCTGCCATGATAGGATTTGGATGAAATTTAGTATTTCCTAGTTAATTAAAAAAATTTATCTGTAGATTATTTAGGGTTTTCTCTGTAGACAATGATCTTATCTCCAAATGATAATTGTTTTGTTTTCTTTTTCAACCTTCATACCTTTGTATACCTTCTGTGATTTTTTTTTTAAATCACTGCTATGGTTTGAATGCATCCCTTCCAAAATTCATGTTGAAACTTGATCCCTACTATGGTGATATTAAGAGGTGGGGCCTTTGGGGGGAGTGATTAAGTCATGAGATCTCCTCCCTCATGAATTGATTAGTGTCTTATAAAAGGGCTAGAAAAAGCTAGCTTGAGCTCTTTTTAACCCTTCTGTCTCTTCTGCCATATAAGGACACAGCCCTGTTGTTCCCTCTGGAAGACAATGTGTTCAAAGCATCATCTTGGAGGCAAAAAGCAGGCTCTCACCAGGTACCAAATCTGCCAGCACCTTGATTTGAGCTACGCAGCTTTCATAACTGTGAGAAATAAATTTCTGTTTTTCATATATTATCCAGTATCAGATATTTTGTTGTAGTAGCACAAATGGACCAAGACAATTACCTTTGTACAAAGGGTAGGATCTCTAATACCATATTGAATAGCAGTGGTGGTGTTCAAGATCTAATTTTAAATGGAATACTTTAACAATTTATCAGTATCTAAATCTATCCAATCTAATCTTTGTTGTGAGGCTTTTTGCTTGTTTGTTTTTTAATGTTTGCTATCAGGCTAAGGAAGTTCCTTCTATTCCTGTATGCTAAGAGTGTCTAACATGAGAGGATGTTAACTTTTATCTAATCTTTTTTTTTTCCTGCATCTATTAAGATGGGTTACATGATTTTTCTCTTTTAATTGGTTAATATAATCAACTACATTAATCAAAGTTTTAATGTTAACTTTGAATTCCTGGGGACATCCCAACCTAGTCAGGGTTTCCTAATTAAACTGGATATCTAATTCCTTTACTTTTATCCTTTAATTATGAAATATGTATTTAAGGCTAGTTATATATTTTCCTGTAACTGTTGTTTTCACTGCTTCTCACAGGTTTTGATATATAGTATTTTAATTGACATTTAGTTTTTAATATTTTCTAATTTATATTATGATTTCTTATGTGCCATTTATTATTTTTATGTGCTTTTGAATTTTCAAATGTATAGGAATTTTATATTTTTGTACTTTTTGAAATATTTTGAATTATAACTTAGTTACCTATGGTGAGAGAATTTTTTTGACATACTAATCCTCTGTAATTTGAGAGTCACTTTTTAATTGTATTGTTTAAATCTTCTATGTGCTATTTTTTTGTATGCTGATCTCCTCGTTTTTGCTTAATACATTTTGAAGCTATTAATTAGGTTCATATCAGTTTAGAATCGGTATGACTTTCTGGTGAGTTGAGCCCCTTATCAGTAAGTAGTGGCCCCCTTTATCTGCATTGTGGCCCCCTTTATCTGCATTGATACTTTTTACCTAAAGTTTAGTTTGTCTACTATTAATATGGCTATCCAAGTTTTATTTCTTATTTTTTTAATGTCTATAGTTTTCATACTTTCACTGTTTATTTTTAACTACTTTTATGTTATCAAATGTAACTTACGTTAGAAAGAGATCATACAGCCGGGATGACCCCTCAAAGATGTTCAAACTAGGTTAAGGGTACCTGACCCCAGGATCCTGCATCTACCAGGTTGCCCCAAGGAACAGGTCATTTACTTGAGCAAGAATATTCCCTTTGGTTGAGGACAATTCCTGGGAAGGGATACAGCTCTGAGCCATCAGCAGACAATACTCATGGATGCTGATGGAATGGAGGGCTTGGTGGTACGCCACAACCACCACCGTAGTCAATTATATGCACTATTCAGACCTACTACCTTCATATAAGTTCATCAAATCTGGCACCAGTTTCTCCAGGATCTGTTGTTTTCCTTCCTGGGGAAATTTACAAGAGAAAGATTAGTAGAGTGGACCAAAGCCCCTGATAGTATAGCTAATCTCAAAGCTATATGGACACTCATTTCTTCTCTCCCTCCCATTACCCTTAGATAGTAAGTACCTCATTTGCTTTAGGTAATTATCCAGTGAGATGGCTCAGAACCTGTTCTCTGGTTAGTCTGAGCCTCTGATCACCATTTTCAGGCTGTGCCAGCTCTAGTCTTTCATTTGCTTTCAACATTGTTGAGGGAGTACCAGGAAATTCTCCAGGGGATTATCTGGGTGCCAAATATATGTCCTACTGATTGCTACTTCCAGAATGGTGATATTTTTTCCTTGCCTGCTACTTTGTTGGTATAAGAGGCCTAACGTGACAGTGTGGCAGTCATAACTTAAAGATTGATAGAACTGTAGCTGTGTCTTCTGGTGGAAGCATTGCCTCTTTGGCACCAGGACTTTAAGACTTGTAGAGTTTTAAAAATGGCCAGCACAAATTCCCTAAGCTGGTCACGATAGTAAGCAAGACCACTCCTATTCCATTTCTTAGTTCCTGGACCCATGTATTCTACCTGTTGTAGACATAGCACCATAAATGATCATTAATTTAAAGTGTGGTATGGTTTGAATGATGATGTCCCCTCCAAAATTCATGTTGAAACTTAATCCCTAATGCAACAATATTAAGAGGTATGGCCTTTTGGAGATGATTAAGTAATGAGGTCCCTCAGGCATACCTTTAAAGAGCCATTTTATCACTCTATCAGGCCATTAGCTTCTAAGAGTATAGTATGTAATAGGGCCATGGTCATTTGGCCACTGCTTTACTCTCTTGGTCTAAGGCAGTGTTACATGGGACCCCTTGTTGGTGGACCAAACACTCTTTGAGTCCTCATATAGTGGTGCCTGTTGAGGACCTATGGGAAGGTAAGGCAAATCTACACCAAGGATTTTTTTGAATTCGCATCAAGGTGAATTGCTAATACTTCCAAGGTAGAAGGATCCAATTTAATCAACATGCCACCAAATAATTGGCCGATCTTATTGAATGATGTCTGGATTGGGGGCTCCCTATGGTCTCTTTTGCCGAGAGGTTGTACATGTGGTATTGGCAGTAGCTGGGTTAGCCTTCCCGAGTGGCTGCCCTTACTACTGGGCTCATGCCTAACCTCCATCCCAGCCACTATGGCTACTCCATTTGTGGTCATGTTGTGCCAGCATTGAAGTGGCCAATGATAAAGGTTGGATGATGTCAACTTAAAAAGTCATCATGTCTATTTGGTTGATAATGCCTCTTCTGTTGTTGATGTTCTCTGGTGGTCATGAACATGTGAATCAAACATCTTTTCTATTTGTTCCTACTTCAATAGTTTATCCACATACCTCTTGCTCAGAACTTTTTCTTTTGACCTTCCAATATTTCTCTTTCCAGGCCACTTTGTTCTCACACGAAGTAGATGACTACACACATCACTTGAAGCTCTGCCCATTGAGAGTCTTTCTTCCTACCACTGCCTTTCTGGAACATTTCTGAGTGTAGCTATAGTGAAATTTTCAGTCCATTTTTAGCTTGTATTCATGTATTAAGCTATTTAGTGCATGAACCAAGCTTGCCCTTTTTCTTCTCTGCTAGCTGATCACAAGGGACCTCGCTGCAATGTGGTCATACATGAGAGTAGAGGGAGAAGCACTAGAGCAACACATGTGGATGTCATGGGGATCTGGGTTACCAGCTCGTACCTCTTACATATGTTCTCTATCCCTGTTCATCCTGTTCATGCTTGTTCCGTGTATACTACTTCCATCTTATGATGGATTGTTTCAGGACCTTTCTGAACTTATGACTGGATGGGTCTGAAAGAACTTAGCTCATGATGGACAAGTTTGTCCACATAGTCACTTGGTATCTCAGAGTCCTGTAGTATGCCAGGAGAAGCTTTTCTAATGGTGTATAGTTGTCTGCTGCAAATGACATAGCCTTGCTCTACAGCCCTAGTGTCAATCATGTTCTTCTTTGGGGTTTATAATAACACTGTGTCAGTTTCCACCCAAATATCTTTAAAACTCTAACGATGCCAGGAAAGATAGCCCATGCATAAGGAGGGCTGTTTGCACTGCATCTTGGATCTGCTATAGAGCCCTTTCCAGCTCTGGGCCCCACTCTGAGCAGGTATCCTTCCATGTTCTGTGACAAATGGTTCAAAGCAACATTTGTAAACATGACAGTGATCACTTCTTTACCTCATATCTCCATATCTACTCTTCATCTCCCTGCTTGTGGTATTGGAGCTGTATTTTATAAATGTTTTTCTTTTGCCAGCATGCAGGGAGTGAAGCTTTTCCGGTAGAGGGAGCTGAGAGGGGGTTCTTTTCCTAGTTCTTGTGTGCTTTCCTTGCTTCTTGCTCCTGTGGTTCACAGCTGCCATGTGAGATATCCAGTGCTCTCCTTGATTTCAATGGGCATGATGTTATTATGGAGTAGCAGAGGCCAAGTGGAAGCACTTAACTTTTATAAACAAGGTGAGCACATCTTGCTACCATAAAATGCAGCAAGGACATACTGGTAATCAGAATGCCTTGGCCTGCAGAGACCTTTGGCAGTGGTTAATTGATTGTGTTGTCGCTAATAACAAAATTTATGGACAACCTACTAGAATATTGCTTGACCTATATAACCAAAAACCTTCTCTAGCTCTAGTAGCAGAAAATCTGACTTGTGTCACCACAGTGGTGAGTTACAGCCTAATTTCCAGACATATGCCAATTCACAGATCCATAGTTCCTTGATTGAAGGGAAGTCTGGGTCCCCTTGAAGAAGGACCCTGTAACATTGCCACAGATATTTGCTATAAATCTTCCTCCACACCTTCTGCAAGGAACCTGTGGCCATACTACAGTGACTGTGCATTGGAGGAAAAGGAAATGCACATGGCTGTACAGGATTACTACACACTGGCTTTGAATTGATGCTAATTCCAGGTGACACAAAGTAAGTGGATTATGGCCATCAAATAAGTGAAGTCTTAGTGCAAGTCTTAATCATGATAGGTACAGTTCACCCCCAGGCTCGCTCATTCCATGGTTATTTGTCCAGTTTTTGAATGTGCAATATGAAAAGATATACTGAACAATAGGTGGAATATCCACATGTCTCTCCGACACATCAAATGTGATCCATTATGCTTAAAGCGGCCAAGTGGAAACCCTTGAAACTTTTTCTCACTATCAACAAGCAATACTCACAACCCTGGGAGAAATGCAGAGACTAGGGACACCATCAAAGACTTGAAAGGTCAGGGGACGTGATACCTATCATACCTCCATGTAACCCATCTGTTTGGCCTGTGTAGAAGCTGAGTAGGTCTTGGGGAAAAACTGCGAACTATCATAAATTTAATCAGGTATTGACTGTAATTGCAGCTGCTATCCAAGACATAGTGTGTTTACTAGAGCATGCAGATATGGTCCTTGACATTTGGTATGCAGCCATTGACCTGGGTAATGATGTTTTCTCCATACCAATTCTCAAGGACCACCAGAAGCATATGTTTCTTTCTAGCAGAGCCAACTCTACACCTTGGCATTTTAGGGCTGCTTCTGTTTCGCTGCTCTCTGTCATAACATAGTCTACAATGGTCTTGATGATCTTGACCTTCCATGAAACATCACACCACATTGATGACATTATGCTATTTAGATCTGGTAAGTATGAAATAGCAAGTACTGTGATGCCTTAGTGAAATGTATATGAACTAGAGGATAAGAAATAAAGTACATAAAATTTCAGGGGCCTACTGCCTCAGTGAAGTTTCTGGGGGTCCACTCATCTGAAGCAAGTATAGATATCCCCTCAGAGATGAAATATATGTTCCTACACCTTGTGCCACCCACCATGAAAAAAGGACAATTCTTGGTAGCCCTTTCTGGACTTGGGAGTCAATATATACCACATCTGAGTGTGCTATTTTGACCTATCTAAAAAGTTACCTCATAAGGTTTCCAGATCCTGCCTCCAACAGTTTTTGCAATATCTGAGTATTCCTCTTTTCTTAGCTTATTGGATTTTGCGATAGGTTTATTTGGGGAAGGACTATATTCACTTCCTATTATGTTACCCTGTCCTACCTCCTGGGTACTAGGCTCTGTCCTGCAACAGATTCCTTTGTGAAAGCTGGTTTGGATCTGGAAACTAGGCAAGACACAATTTAGTTTATATTTGGACAGTAAATCTCAATGGGTCTAGGTCTCCTTGATATCATTTTGAATGCATAGTGTAAGCCAGGGGTTGGCAAACTTATTCTGTAAATGGCCAGATAATAATTGTTTTAGGCTTTCTGGGAAACAAGGTCTCTTTCAGAACTACAGCTCTTCCCCTGTAGCACAAAACCAGCCATAGGTAGTATGTCAATAAATAAGCCTGGCTATGTTCCCATAAAACTTTATTTGTGGATACTGAATTTGAATCATATAATTTTCATACATCATTAAATATTCTTTGGATTTTTTCAGTCATATAAAATGTAAGAATAATTCTTAGCACCTAAGTTATGCAAAAACGCGTGGTGATGGGCTGGATTTGGCTCAGAGGTTATAGATTGTTGACCCCTGATTTAAGCAATGCCCTTGTTGGCTTCCCATCTATCTTGTTCTTAGGCATGCTGTGTTCTTTGAATTGTTTGTGTAGCTCTCTGCAGGCCAGCCCCCCCAACTGCCAAAGACTATAATAGCAAAAAAAATAATTGTGCCTTGTAACAGTTAAGCACCACCACTTGGATTTATTGTCGATATTCTAGCATCCCCACTGCTATTAGGGAGCCCAGTCTGTAATAGCATTTATTGGCCATGATCTACAAAGGACAATCACCACAGAGCTTCTCAATGATCCTGGTGGCCTGCTCACCAATGTAGTCCCTGTTGTATTGTAAAACGTAGTATCTCCCTGCTGCCTCTATCCTGCCGCAGAACATAGCTGGCCATTGGGTTTTCAGCCTTACATAGTCTGTACAGCCTTGCGTGCCTACTCTTCTGAGCCTTTGGATCTCTCCTTTCACCATCTACCATCACAGTTCTGGCATTTCTACTTCACTTAGTGTGAGCCATGCTTTCTCCAAACTTCTAAGGGCAATCCTGGTCTGTGTTACCATTGTCTGGTTGGACTTTTGCCAGCATATGAAGTATTAAATCATAGGACAGGCAGTCTAGGACAATAAACTCCCCTTTATCCAATTTTATGTTCTACCCTCCCTTATTAGCAACCCCAGGATCCGTCTCCACACATATTCCCCTTGCTCCTGCCAGTCCATGTTGGCTAGTGTGTTGGTTGTGGTCCTTTAAGTCATGCCTATTTCACCCTGTTGTGTATTAAATCACCAGAAGTTATAATTCCTTTATTCTTTCAGAGTCTCAGCTTTCCCATGTATAAAATAAGGTATATCCTCCATGATATTTATTTGTAAATAGCATTAACTCTCTATACTTTTGGCAGAAAAGGGAGTTTATTAAAACATAGAATATAGGGAGTAAGAGCAGAGGCTCAGGCTTGGAGGATATACACCTGAGAAAATTCCCTAATTTTACTGTCTCTCTCGGGGGAGACCCTTCTGTTGCCACAATGGCTGGACACAGACATTACATCTAGCATCACGGATGTGTGCGGTACTACCCATGGGCCACTGTATCTTCCACTTCTGGGACTTGTCTGTTTCTTCTTCCTGCATGCCAGAAAGTGGATTCCACGGTATGCCTATTCTCACACATTTCTCCCTTCTGAATAGAAGTCCCCAGTGAGTGAGTTTGATTGAGGAAGCCTGGATCACATTCCTATGTCCTAGTTGCCAGGAAGTCTGGAAAAAATGATGTTGTTTTCTACCTTGGGAAGGCAAGATTTGTAAAGTGAAAAAGCTCCCAAGCATAGCAAGACTGTTTAAATGCTGCCAAGTGGCCACACGGAAGACAAAAGTATACTAGAGGAGAGCTATGAACAGTAGAGGCCCAATACTCAGAGTATGAATTCCAGATGGTCTTTAAGCACCCTCCCAGCTCTGACGTTCTTTGCTTTTATGATCCTAACAAGAATATTTGTACTTAAAGCACATAGAAACATAACATAAAATTAAGACATGTGCAAAATTCTTTGCTATGACTTTGTAAATTTGACTGTCTCATTCTGTATAGTACCAATATGCACATGTACACACATACACACACACACACTACATATACACATTTATATAACTAGCTTGGATTAACTGATTTTCAAGCGAAAAAAATAAATCATCTAACTTTCTATTTCTAAGAATAAGGAGAAACTTGGGTTCCGCAAATAAAATTATTTAAATATTTTAATTTATAACGTGAAGCAATTCTAGCCTCAATTATTTTCCTAGACATATTCCCAAAACCTTCTTGGCTACCTATTCAATCAAAGGATTTGGAGATGGTTCAAGGAACTTAAGTTTTAGGTTATTTTTTTCACATATTAAGTTTATTTGAATTGCAGCTCAATTTCACACATCAGGGTTACTTGAATTTCAGATCAGATATATTTTGTCTCCTCACCAAGACAACTAAAGATTATAATTTATTCCTGTAAGAAACATACCTTCACAATTCTCAGTTGGGGAAGAGGCATGCCCATCAGTTGAAGATCATTATCTTAGCTCATCCTAGATTCCTCATCCTTTAGCTCCATGAGCAGAATGGCATGGATTATGCATCTAGGGCAGACCGTTAGTTGCCTACACAATATCCATTTTCACTTTCTTCCTCCACTTTGATTCTGGCAGCAAAGTGTCCAGCCTCCTTTGTAGCTAGAGGTAGACAAAGCAAGTGGGGTTTATTGAACGGTGCTTCTGAGAAGATGCCCTAAAAGGTATTGACTCACCTGAGAGCTTTACCCTTTTTATACCTTGCTTTCCTTTTTTCTTCCCTGTTTTTTGGCCACTGTCTGCATTCCTATTAGTCACCAATGGTGAGGTGTTGGGCATTGTGGTAGGCCAGTTATGGACGTATTTTGGACGAAGAAGACCCCTCAGCTAACATTTTTATATAGCTGAAGGCTATGTTTCAGCACCCCCATGGAGAGTGAGGGTCTTAAGTCGACTGGCGTCTAACTAAGAATCCTGACTCTCCTACAGCCTTTGTGTTCTTGGGTAAGTTATTTAATCCTTCTGAGTCTCAGTTCCCTAATTTTCAAAATGGGGATAAAATTAGTGCCTATATCAATAGGTTGCAATAGAGATCATATAAGACAATATAGATTAAGTGTATGTATTCCAGTAACTAGCTTTTGTTGAACATTCAATAAAGGCTTCTTCTTTGTATGCATTTGGTCAGAAAAGTAAGTCCTTTTTTATTTGTCTTCTCTATGCTTCCTCCTCCATCTTTCTCTCCATTTGGTGGAAGAGCAAACTTGGACTTAGGAACAGCAGCAGCAGCAGCATCGAGGGGGATGATGATAACCATCATAACCACTTTCTTTAGCATTTTCAGAATACATTCCCTGGGACTTCCATGGAAGCCCACAGCTCAGGCCACCCTTCAGGAAAGAACCTGCTGCAAGTTGAGCAGTGACCTGTTGGATCCTGATAGGATCCACACATAGCACTGGAGCCAGGCCATTCCAGCCCCATGGGGACCTTCTTTAAAGGTAGTCTGTACCCTGGGCTCCCTGGCAGCTTGGCTGAGACTTTCTCAAAGCTATGCAGCAGGATAAGCTCTTTCTACCCAAGTCTCCTTCCTTCTTTCTGTCCCTTTACTGATGTTAGACCTGCAGTGCTGCCTGCAGGTTCTCCTTGACTATTCATACTCCTTCTCCCCTGCATCCTTTTGTCTTAGTCTGCTCGGGCTGGGGCTGGCATGACAAAGTACCACAGCCTGGGTAGATTACACAAGAACAATTTGCTTTCGGTTCTGAAGGCTAGAAGTCCAAGACCAAGGCATCAGCAGAGTTGGCTTCTTTTGAAGCCTCTTGCCCTGGCTTGTAGATGATTCTTTTCTCCCTGTGTGTTTCCCTGGTCTTCTCTCCAAGGATTATTTCCCCTAATCTGCTGAATAACCCCATTTTACAAGTGAAAGGTGAAATGACTCCACCAAGCTACCATTGCTATTAATAGTGCAGATTGTGACCAGAATCTCTATCTTCTCTCAGTCTAATGCAATCATTTCTGCATTTTCCTGGAATCAACCATTTGTTTCACGTAATTGAGCAAAGATGTAAAAATTTCCCTCCAGGTCTTCTTATACCGAATTGGCAATAACATTGTATATTTTAGTTCTTTCTTAACAAACTCACATTTATTTGTCATTTGCTTTACTTTAATTATTAGTAACCTTTTCTTCTTTATTTTAAATGAATAACATTTCTAGGCTACTGTAATGTAATACTGCTGAAGCCTGGGAATTTGTTTTATTCCTCATCGTTGTCCTACAGTGTCTAGTAGAGCACCTTGTGCAGAAGATGCTTAATTTAACAACCATTCATTGGAAACACAGGCTAGAATAGGCCCACCAAGGACTGACATATGGTTCTCAATGTATATGCATTAAATGAAAAATAAGGGTTAATATTTATTAATTGCTGTGTGCTAGACATAGCGTTTTCTCACTTAAAACTTATAACAGTCCTTTGAGGTCTTATTATTATTTCCATTTTTAAGATGTGGCTCGGAGAAATTCTATGTCTTGCTAACAGCACACAGCTAGTAAGTGATGGAGCTAGAAGACAAACTGAGGCTGTCTGAATTAACAACTACTGTACACTGCAGAATATCTTTAGCTGGCCAAGAGGTTGTGCCAACCCAAAGACTGCAGAAAGATAATTATCTTTCCAAAGTTTGAAATGACTCCTTAGCCTACATTTTCTAGTTGCACAAAGTATCATGACTCATTAGCAGCAGGAGTCCTGATGTTGTTTTTGGAAGATTAGTTATGGTTGTGTAAGGCATCCTTGAAAGAAGCTAAAAGTAGCTCTTCAAGACTTTAAACGAAGAACTTTGGGGCAGAATTTAGAGGAGACAAAGTTAACTTTTAATTCTTATTTTGGCTTTTTGGTCATGTACCATTTGATTTAGCAGCTGATGAAAAATTAAAACAATGATCAAATATCAAGCTTTTCATAAAGGGTTTCCTTCTCATAGGCATTGTGGAACATTATCTGAGAGAGGGGATATTTTTCACTCAAAACAGTTTTTTTTTTTTGAGGTTCTAACTGTGAAAGGATAGAGTATGGAAATTAACAGGATTACAAAAAGGGATGAATTATAGTGGCTGCCTTAAGAAGTTTGAAGTGGTGTACAAAAGACTGATATAATTTAAACATAACATAGGGGCTGATGTTGTGTGCTTGCTCTCTATGAGTAGATACTATGCTAAGCACGGCAGGATTGGGATGAAACAGGTTCAGGCACTCACTCGGGTGCAAAAGTTAAGGAGGTGACAAAAAATTGCAGTTTTCAAGACAACTGTTTTATGTAATGTTTTTAAAAAATCAAATAAATGCTGCAAGCCTGTCCACAATGAAAAAATACCAAATTTTAAATAAACACAAGATCAGTATTACTGATTTTTCCTTTTGCCTCAGGCTCAGCATGGCTCTGTAGCACTTGACATACACATCAAATGCATGTGTTTCTGCCATCCAAACCATTTGCCTCCAATTAATTTCCCAGGGAGACAACTGGAAATTTGGAGAGCGTTTTAAAAATACAGTAGTTAAGAGCACAGGTTTCAGGCGCAAACATCCCTGAGTTCAAAGCTCATTTCTGCTGCTGCTCATGCTCTATACTCTTGGGTCGGGCCCTTCATCAACCTGGGCCTCCATTTCTTTTTTTCTAAATTGAGACCAATAGTACTTAGCTGCTAGTGTTGTTATTTTAAATGAGCTAATGCATATATAATAAAATGCATAGCCAATGTTATTTGATAAATGTTATCTACTATTTTTATATCACCGAAGACAGAATGTAAGAAGCTATAGAGATACAAATGTTATGCATTGGGATCACAACATAATAAGTCATTTAAACCAGCATCTGGGGCATCATTAAAGTTGGGACAGAGGCAGTTCTCTTGAGTCTTGAGGAACGAGTAGGGACTTGATAAGTGAGGAAAAGCATTTGAGACCAAATCCATATTAGGAGAAAGGCATGAAATCTTGAATGGAAATGGCGGAATGTGAGTAGAACATGTGATGTGGGCCATAGAGGGTAGTGGGAGGGAGTAGGAGGGACTAGGGCTGGGATTCTGACTCTTAATTTCATGGGGAGTGTTAGAAGGTTTTTGAGAAGGGACATATCGTACACTGACCTGGCTTTTAAAAAGATAACTGGCCCCAAGGACGAAAGACTGATGGCAGAGTTGACGTTTTCAGGAGTAATAAAACTTAATATATACAGAGACAGAATATTTTATAGATTATATGAAAAAAGAAACTGGTTTGAAGTTACATTTACAGCAAGTGCTATTTTTGAATGTTCCACTGAGGAGAACAGTGGATCATATTTTCAGTATTTTAATATTAATTGGAGAATTCAGAAAGACTCAAAATTCCTGTTTCATAGAGATATGTCATATATTGAAGAATATACGGTACCCGAATTGTCATATAATTATCCTGAATCTACAACCCAGGGCTCACAAGCAATGATTCTGCCTAAAGCAATCAGTTTGTAGACACATAACAATTTGTTTTATTACACTTGTATTTTCTTCAATTCTTATTTAGTCTTAAAATAGTATTACAAGAAAATTTAACAAAATGTTAAAAAAAATTGTCCATAGTCTCACCATTCTTATAAAACGGTTTTATTTTCTAAGCGTCCTGCCAGGTTGTTTGTATATATGGGAATTTGTACACAGTTGTAATCAGAACACGCATATAATTTTGCATTTTTTTAAAAAACTTAATATTACAATTTTCATTTTCCCTCTTCCAAAAAGTACATAATCACCCATCCCTCCTCGCTAAAGGACCAATAATCTATTCTAGAAAATAGAAGAGGTGTAAGCACCTGGGACTTAGGATCATAGAGATTAGGGTTGGAAACCCAGTTCACTTTTTACTAGATGATTAAATTTGGGCAAGTTATTTAAGCCTCAGGCTTTTTGTAATATGGGATAATAGTACTTATTTGCTGGGAGGTACAAATAATATATAGACTTTATAAAATGTATATATTCCCTAGCCAAATGCTTGATATATGGTAGCAATTATTACTATGATCAGTCACTATACCAAAGGCACAGTTTTATTTATTCATTTATTTAAAAATATTTATTAAAGGGTTACTATACACCCGACACTATATTAAGTACTGAAAAACTCAGGGTTTCTGCCTGATAGATAGCAACTTTCAGTTTATTAGGGGTAATAGTGGTATAAATAGGTAATTGCAATAAAGTATATTACTGGTATCTCTTTCTCTCCCGCTTCCCACTTACTAGCATCCTGGTTTTCATGCTGCCTTCACTGGTTAGCTTCTGGTCTTTTGCATATTTCCTCAGAGTCAGATTATTGCAGGTCAAAGGCCCGCTAGGTTTAACCAGGATGCTTTTTCTGTGAGTATTTCTGTTACCGAAGGTGCATCTGTGATGATAAGAGCAGGTGGTGTCCTCAGGCTCCAAGCTTCTGATCCCTAGTTCAGCCACTAGTTAGATAGGAGACTTCGAGAGAGTTCCCTGACCTCTCCAGACCTCAGTTTCCTCAAGTCCTCATCAGATGGGTACACCATCTGCCCCAAGGGGTAATGGTGAGTGTTAAATGAAGCAGTCCATACGATGCTTCTAGCACAGTCCTGGCCCTTAGTTAACACTAAGCAAATGGAAACTGCTTTGATAGTCAGCTATAATGTTATAGCGCTGAATAAGCACTGGCTTCATCTCATTCAGGAATTGCTTTTTGGGGGAATTTTTAAAAGTGTGGCTCATGAAATACTAGTGTCTTGAGAGATAACAAAGTCTACCACGTCCCCAAAAGAAACCCGAGACCAAATGTGTTTGGCAAGTGCTCCTTTACCTTGGCCTCTTTCATGATTTCCTGCTTGCACCCTGCATCCTTTCTCAGGTTTATGCTTCTCTGTTGATCAGCTACCTGTCTGTGGCAACTCTAATCACGTTTCATCCCCACGGGTCTGCTAAGCATCCCCATCTGTAGTCTGGCCACATCTGCCGTTGGCTTTGCAGACCATAACGGACACACTGGATGCATTTTGCAGAAGCATCTAGTCATGGTCCATGACTAGTGCCTATCCACCACAGTCTGCTCCTGGCCTGATAGACCCACTCAGTGTTCAGCTGCTCCTCCGCCTGATGGGAAGTTGTTTTGGTTTTTTAAATGTCTACTTCTGATGTTTTAGATAGAACAGAACAGCTAGGCAGAGTATCCATAGGGAGTTGATTCCCCTGGGAGCCCTTTTCCCCGTGCTGTTTTGCGGAGGCAGGATCTTCACTTCCTGTTTGCTAATCCCCCCACTTTCCACATGAACACTGCAGGCAGTTACAATTATACAAGGCTAGTGTTTCAGTCTACAGGTGCTTTCCAAAGCGTGTCCTCATGCTATATATACACATATCTTTTTCCTATTGAGTAAATTTCACATAATATAAAATATACCATTTAAACCACTTTAAAGTATACAATTCAGTGGCTTTTAATACATTCACAATGCTGTGCAGCTATTACCACTGTCTAGTTTCAGAACATTTTCATAACCCTCAAAGGAAGCAGTCACTTCCCACTCCTTACTTCTCCCAGTCCCGGGCAGCTGTGCTTTGTGTCACAAGGAATTTGCTTATTCTGGATATTTCATGTAAAAGGAATCCTACAATATGTGACCTTTTGAGTCTGGCTTCTTTCAGTAAGCATAATGTTTTCAAGGTTCATCCATGTTATAGCACGTATGATTTCTTTTTATGGATGAATAATATTCCACTGTATAGATATACCACATTTTGTTTATATTTTCATTGTTGATGGACATTTGAGTTGTTTCCATCTTTTGGCTATTGTGAATAGTGCTGCTGTGAACATTCATGTATAAATTTTTGTTTGAACACCGGTTTGGGGTACATACCTAGGAATAGAATTGTTGGGTCATGTTCCATGATATCTTACTTATTTTCTAATCATTAGGTTTGCTAAATTCACAAAATTAAGATCCTACATATGTAATGTAATCTCTTAATATTCCAGAGTGCTTAAAAACAAAGTTTGGTTATATTATTCTGCTAGATCTCAAAATTTTATTCTGGAAACATTTTCTGGGAGAAGAAATATCCCGCATTGAAGTAATATCTGTGTTGCTCAAAACTACAATAACAAAAGGAATTCACATAAAACGTATTTTCCAAAGAGACTACTGTACCTACAGAGTATTGGTGAAAAAAATTATACAGCTTTTGAAGTCCAAAAGAATAGTTCAATTCTGCCTGGTTTACTGTAGGGTATGAAAAATAAAATGTAAAATCTTTTCCTTTTGTAATTCTGAACTGGCTGGCAATGTTCATTTTGCTGTTCTGCCCTCCAACAAGCCAATGAAAAGATGAGAAAAATGGATGGAAATTGGGATTTGAATCACCTCCTAATTGTTTTACTCAGTTCAAATGGCCATAGTTACCATACACACATTTTTCTCCACTAAGTAATCTCCACATAATATACAACAGTCATCTTTTGAAAGGATTCCCTCTACTTTTCTTTCCAGAAATAAATTGGCAAATGGTCTTCTAAATCCACACTTGCATATCGTTATTGGTTTTAAAACCTAAATCAAACTCTCTTCATGAAGCTTGACTTTATCTGCTTAGTGGAGATTGAATCTTATAGCCACCGAATACATGCTGTTGACAAAATAGCATTCCTGTGTGCTGAGGCAAATGGCTGTGTAATGAAGGGACATTTTAATAGTGGCACGCATGCTGAATAATCAATTCCACTTTAAGGCACAGATCAATATTATCTTTGAGATGTCTAAATAGCCATTAAATATGAACAGAACAGGCCTAGCAAGCAGAAAAATGAGGAGGAGGATTGTTCTTGACTATAACATGAGGCTTCTAATGATTTTGAATGGGGACATTGACCTGTCTGAAAAATTAACTGTTACATTTTTTCTCATTGATGAGTCTAAATTAGTTAAGTTCTGTTTTCATTTTTGGTTTGTTTTGGATATTCTTGCTCTAAATGTTTTATTATTCAAAGAAGGAATACTATGTAGTCCCTGTAGCACATCTCCTGGGGCTTTATAATTAATTGTTACTGTTATTACTTTTTTACATTAAAAAAATAAACTTGTTACTTTAGAATGGTTTTAGATTTACAGGAAAATTACCAAGCTGGTACAAAGAGTCCCACATACCTCATACCTGCTTGCTTCTATTATTAATTTCTTATATTGGTATGGTATATTTGACAAATGAACCAATATTGATACACTGCTATTAACTAAAATTCATTTTATTCATATATCTTGGTTTTTAATCAAATGTCCTTTTTCTGTTTAAGATCTCATTAGAATACCAAATTACATTAGTTATCATGTCTCCTTAGATGTCGCTTGGCTGTGACAGTATCTCAGAGTTTCCCTGTTTTTTTATGATTTTGACAATTTTGAGGAAACTTGTATTTTGGTCAGGTATTTTATATGATATCCCTCAACTGGGATTTGTTCTATGCTTTTCTCATGATTAAACTGTGCTTATGGGTTCTGGGAGGAAGACCACAGAGGTAAAATGCCATTCTCATTATAACGTATCAAGAGTACCTACTATCAACTGAACTTATCACTATTGATGTTAACCTTGATCACCTGGCTAAGACAGGATTTTTTAGGTTTCTCCAGTGTAAGAAGTGGAGAAGTTCCTCTTCTTCCATCTTTACATAATGTACTCTTTTGAAGGAAGTCACTATGCCCAGCCCATACTTAGAGGATGGAGAGTTATGCTACACTTCATGGAGGAGGAAATATCTACAGGAATTATTTGGAATTCTTCTACATGGGAGATTTGTCTCTTCTCCCTCATTTGTGTATTCATTCAATCATTTATTTCTATCAGTGTGGACACATGTATATTTATTTTATACTTTGGGTTATAGCAAAATGCTACTTTATTTGTTCAAATTGTTCCAGTTTTGGCCATCGTGAGCTCTTTCAGTTAGCTCCTTTGTCCATTTGACACACTGCATTACTGTGTGCAAGTGTGTGTGTGTGTGCACACATGCATTTTGGGCACTTCTTTACTTCCTGGCACTACAAGATGCTTCAGAATTATTTTGAACCTTTCTTTCCCCAATTCTACAATTAGCCATTTTTCCAAGAAGCTTTGGTTCCTTTTGTTGGAGAATGGTATTAGAAACTAAGATCTGGGTGCTAGGTGGGTGCAGTTACTGGGGTGTCATTGCTTTTAGGCCTTCTCAGATGACGGAGTAAGGAAATATGTGTCTGTATACTCACCTGTGTATGTTCAGATATCTGTAATTATTTCCATATGAATCCATCTGTATCTATATTAAGCTAAACCTGAGTTAACACTGATGTCTCTAACTCTAATCCATTGCCACATGGATCATTCTAGCCTTCTGTCAGTGCTGATCTGTAACCTCCCACTCCAACAGTGAGAAACCTGGCTCTCACCATTTACCATTCATCTACATGATTTTTCATTTCCAGTATATATGTATAATGGTTTCATAATTCTTAACCTGTACCCCCATAAGAAATAACTTTATCAACTAGAATACAGTGATTATGAAAAGATTCTTTGACCTTTGGTCTTACAGATTCCACTCGTTTCCAAATACTAGATAAGTCCTTTTTTCTCCATTTCCTTCATTAAGGGTGTCTCATACATTTATAATACAGTTAGATGTTCTTGTCAAAGTCTGCATTCTTTTCTGGGATCCCCCAAACTCCTAAATGACTTTTTAAAATTTGCATACATTAAGGTTCACTCTTGTGCTGTAAAGCTATATGTGTTTTGACAAATACATAGTGTCATTTATTCACCATTACTGTACATACAGAATAGTTTTACTACCCTAAAAAAAATCACCTATTCTTTGCTATTTGATCTTCCCACAGCCCCTGGCAACACTAATTGCCTTTTTAGCATCTTTATAGTCTTGCTTTTTCTAGAATGTCACATATATAAAGTCATATGGTATGGAGCCCTTTCAAATTGGCTTCTTTCACTGATCAATATGTTTTTAGAATTCATCCATATATTGTATGGCTTGATAGTTTATTCCTTTTGATCACTGAATACTATTTTATTCTACATATTATGTGGATATACTACAGTTTGTTTATCCATTTACCTATTGAAGAACGTCTTTGTTCTGCCTAGTTCTTGGGGGGGGGGGTCTATGAATAAAACTGCAATAAACATTTGCATGCAAGTTTCTGTGTGGAGATGTTTTCAAATATTAATAAACCAGGTAAATACCTAAGAATTCAATTTCTTGATTTCACGTTTAGACTGTTTAGCTTTCTAAGAAACTGTCAAACTGTTTTCCAAGTGGCTGTCCCATTTTGCATTTTCATGAGCAATGAATGAATGTTCTTGCTGCTCAGCATCTCATCAATAATTGGTATTGTCATTTTTAGCCATTTTAATAGGTGTGTAGTGATTAAATTAATTCAGTTTTGCTTAGTGATCATTCATATCCAATGGAATAATATTACACATCAAAAACATATGTGGATTCATGGCTGGATAGTTTTGATTGTTAGACACTTTCCTTTATATAATACTGTTTTTCACCACTCACACTTGGCATTTATCACATATTTCTTCTAACGATATAAAATACAGAATAGTGTATTGGCTATTTAACGTTGGATTGAAGTAAACTGGGGCTTAATCTGTCTTCTTCTACCCACTTGTCCTCTTTGACACTGTGGGTAAATTATTAAATCGCCCCGCTCCAGTTTCCTCATCTTTAAAACGGAGACAATAATGGAGCGCAGCTGAGAAGATTATGTGAATTTAATAAGCTACAGCCTGGAGATCATTTAGCACAATGCCTGAACATGGCAACCATTTGGTTAGTATTGCTGTTATTGTGTTACTATTACTACTGCCAATGTTATGATACGGCAGAAGGCTCTAGCTTTTTCTTGAGAATTGTATACTTTTCAGTCCTTCACTTTTGAGCCGCACTGATGTTTTTCACCCAACCATGCCTCATAAAAACAGAATAAGCACACTTCACATTCATTACATTTCTCGCAGTCTGCTTTTTTCTACTCCAAAGAGCATGGTGGAATAGATATTTGCAAAGGTAACCTCAGTGCTACAACTCATTGGCTTCTTGTTATTTCTTGTATTAATAATAATCCCTTAAATTTGCTCAGTGTTTTAGATTTTACATAGTGCCAGCTTCACAGATATTACATTATCTCATTTGCTTCTCAGAACAGGTTTCTGAGGTAGGCAGGGCTTAGTAGCCTTTGATTTTGATGAGAGGAGGTAATTTACCCAAAATTGCCTAACAGGTGAGGACAGAGTTTGAACACAGGTTTTCTGAATCCCAATTCAGTGTTTTTTTTCTAGGAAATCAGGCAGAGGGTGAATCTTAATATGAAATGGCAGATCTGAGCTGCCTGGGACATTCATTACTTCCCATTAATTCTGGTCCATGTGCTCAGGGTCATGGGTGGCAGGGATCTTTAGAAGGGGATCCATTTGTACTTTAGGGCTTCAAATCAGCTGTAACATCACCAATCTTCATGTCCCCCTGGCTTGAAATCCTACACACAATCTAGTGTGTGTATGATGAGATCCCTAACACCACGATTTTGTATTCTTTCTGGGACTTATCCCAATCACCTTCTCTACTTTATATCTGATTTGAAAAGGTAAGCTTCTAGCAGCTTTGTTAACACTGTGAGTCCACACCCCTGCTTTTGTATGATTGTCCAGAGGTGGACATTTGACACAAGATGAACTAATAGGATACCCTCTCCTGGTAAGACTTGGGGTCTAGAGATAGCAAGTTAAGAAATGATTGTGAAATTCATGGGATAGACATTTTCTGCCACATAGGAACATAGATGCAGAGGGTTCTTTTGTAGCAAGAAAAGAAAGAGTAAGCATAGCAAGACAATGAGATAAAATATATATATATATATATATATATATATATATATAAAGAGAGAGAGAGACACTATATGATAATGAGGAGTTTATTCCCACATTCAGTTCCTTCTAGAGACCTTCATTACTTTCTTTCTTTCTTTTTTTTTTTTGAGGCAGAGTCTCACTTTGTTGCCCGGGCTAGAGTGCCATGGCGTCAGCCTAGCTCACAGCAACCTCAAACTCCTGGGCTCAAGCAATCCTTCTGCCTCAGCCTCCCAAGCAGCTGGGACTACAGGCATGCGCCACCATGCCCGGCTAACTTTTTCTATATATTTTTAGCTGTCCAAATAACTTCTTTCTATTTTTGGTAGAGATGGGGTCTCGCTCTTCGAGACCTTCATTACTTTCCATGTGTTTTTTAAGCTGCTTCTTTAAAAATTAATTCCCTACCCCCTTTAACTAGCTTAAGTTGGTATGTATCTGTTATTTGGACAAAGAAAAGAATCCTAATTTACACAGGAAGTAAAATTCTCTTAATGCAAAACTGACTATTGAGCTGCAGCCAAATGCAGCTTTCAACAGCATGTTAACATTCATATGTGATGAGCCACCACTTAGCCAGTTTGTGGATTCTGCACACCAAGATGTACTCAAATTATTTAATAGCATTTCTACTTTGATGCAAATAACCCTTCCAAGCATCCCAGCATCTCAGCAAGAGGGGGTACTTCTTAGGTGAGCTATTTCAATCCTCTTCCCCAGTCAGAATGCTGTCTTTCTATCTTCTAGCCAGATTTTGCTTAAAATCTTCCATGGCTTGGGAAGCAAAGCATAGGAGAGTATATGAATTTAGGAACAACACAGGCCTTTGTTCAAAACTTGCTCTGAAACTTTATAGCCTTAAAATCCAAATTATTTAACCTCTATGACCCTTCTTTTCTTCATTTGCAAATAGAGATTTTAAAATCCTATTTCATGGATTTCTAAAATGGGGATTTTAATGGGATTAAATATGCAAAACACTTGCTACAGTGTCTATGCCATAGTAAATAGTCAATACATGTTATCCACTCCCAGCCTTTTAAGGAAATGCATCAATCATTCTACTTTGTGCTTAAGCAGGGACTCCTGTGTAGTTTGTAGCATCCCCATGTCGGATGTAACAGTCATGATGACTGAGTCTGAAAACCTGAGATCAAATCCTACACCTGTAGCTTTCTTGTAGGACCTGTAATAAGAGAATCTGGGATGACTTTCACAGATTCCTTTAAAATGAGGAATTGGACTAGTATACACTTGAGATCTCTTTACAGTGTGAAATACTGTGACTCTAATATTCACCCGTTAGGTTATGATTTTATTTATATCGAGTAACTCATAAAACTCTTTGGTCTAAAATTCTATTGCTTGGTAAACAATAAGCACTTTTCCGTGGTATATTTACTGTGGCGGGGAAATTACTACCTTCAAAGAAAAGGTATTTCGAATGTTGAAAAGATCTAGTTGTCAAGTATCTCTGTGAAGTCAGACAAAATGTGCCTCAATCCAAGTAATGAGTCTGAGTTCTTCCCTTTCTTTGGCGAATAGCTCTGGTCCTAGAATGATACTATTACAGTAAGATGTCCTTTTTTCATGGCAGGTATGGCCTAACTTGTCTTTGTCACTTCCCCATTTCTTTTACTCTTCTAGTAATGTGAGTTAGCTATTCAGCTGCTTTCCTTCGTACTCAAGTCCCCAAAGTTTGGAATTTTGTGAAGTGACAAAGATGAACTTTATTGGAAAATAAGATTCTGGTTGACAGTGCAACATTTGGAATGCATGATTATTTTCGAAATGACTTATTCTACTAATAGTCCATTGATAATGCTTTAGTGGACTGCAGTTTGGGATAAATATTTTCTTGGCTTAGCCCTCTTTTACACTTTAAGCTTCACCCCCATCTTCCCTCAGCCTGATCCCAATCCCTAGCTTTAATCCATTCATGCATTCATTGATGGATTCACCCCTTGAATATATGTTAAGTTGCTACTACATATAAAACCCTCTGTTAATTTCTGACTTGTATTTCAAAGATAAACAGTATCTGAACTTGCCCTCAAGGAACTCACGGGCTAGAGAAGATACACATACATAGGCAATCAAAACCCAAGGAAGAAAGAATTAATAGCACAGCTCAATATTTTTCAAACCACAATTTGCAGCCCATCCACAGGCCATGGAATCAATTAGTAAGTCATGACCTGCTAAACTAAAATAAATCGAATAAAAAATATTTAAGTGAGTCATAAAGAATACATGTTGTTTTGTGAAAATTTTACTTAAATTATATTCTTGTCTGTGTGTAGGACCATGGTTTTACTATGATGTGTTTTTACTATGCATCACAATCAAAAGTTTGAAGACACTAGTTTAGGAGAGGAACAGATAGAGAAATGCTTATCAAACTTAACGTGCCTATGGATCAGCTAGGAATCCTGTTAAGAAGCTTTTAATTCAATTGCTGGGTGGTGGGGCCTAAGTTCTATTCCTGATAAATCCCAGGTGCCGCTGGTCCACACATGGCGACAGAATGCCAGATGGAGAGACTATTTTCAGAAGAAAAACCTGAGGAAGTCCCTGAAGTCATTCATTTGTGACTTCAAGTGCCTGCAACGAATAAAAGAAAATAAGAATTTCCTTCCTTTTCTGGTTTTTGCTTTTGGCTGATTGATAGAAATCCTAACCTACCCCATTCTTCATTAGGCTTCCAGGTGCTGAATGTTGAAACCAAGAGACCAGATACACTTCAGACCACGTTACTGTGAAAAGCTCCACTGTTGTCCCTGAGGGTTAGCCCCCAGTTTCCCAGGGTGTCTTAAATACCAGTGTCTTTTCACAGTGTGTCCCCTGCAATTAACAGTGGGTACTTCCTATAAAGCAGGCTTTATAAGAACAGGCGCAGGAAGAGTTTCACTTATTTCAGCTTCTACCTGCTACCACATCTCATTAGACTTCCATCACCTGCACCCAGATAGCTGCCTTGACTTCCTAATGGTTTTCTCTGCCTGTAATTCCTTTCCTCCCTGCCCCCATCTCTTCCTCTTCTAATCCATTCTGTACAGGAATATATTGATCCACCTAAAATGAAACTTTCATTATTTTCTTTTACTGCTTAGAATCCTTCAGTGGCTCCCCAATGCCTAGGCAAGCTCTCTGCTCCTGCCAAACGTGTTTGCTGCTGCTCCAATGCATCCCTCTTCATCCTCCTTTATGACCTCTCACTTCCTCCTCTTGAATGATCTCACTTTTCCAGCTATTCGAATCTTGCCTACTCTTTAGAATTTCGCTTAAATCTCACTTCTTTCATGAAGGCTTTTTTGGAAACCCCAGGGGGGATGAACTCTCTCCTCTTTTGCTGACATCTCATCTCAGTAATGCTGAGCATCATTTGTGTACTGGCATGTGGCAGAAAAAGCACAGGATTGATAAGCAGAGGACAGACTGGGGTCTGACCCAACTGGATGGTGTGTGACAGTGGGCAAGCCATTTGTCTTCTCTGAGCCTCAGTCTCCCCATTAACAGAGGGTTGGAGACAATGATCGCTCCGTGACTACGCAGAGTGCCCAGTAATATGTGCATTTTGCAAATCTTATTTTTCCTTAGAGTTCTCATTTTCTGTTACTGCAGTTTTTTATTTTAATCATGTTTCTTGTTAGTATCGAACTATTACCCATCTTTTGAATTGTCTTCTAATTTTAAAATTCTCACATGTATTTGTCTGTCTTACTGGTATCAGGAAGGAACCTTATTTTATGGTTGGGGCAATGAGGCCCAGGGAGAGCCTGCCTAAGGGCACACAGAGCAGAGAACACAACCTCGTTCCCAACCCGGCCCTGTGCTCCTGGACACTGCCCGGCGTCGCTCAAAGTGGGTGCTCACGAATTATTTGCCAACTGATTGGAGGTTGTCAGGCCCATCTTGCAAGGCAACTGCCTTCCCTCTGGAAGGAGGGACGCTTGGAGTCTGTTGGTTAACGGGAAAAGTGCTTACTCTGGGAGGAAGGCGGGGCAAGCCGGAACCCGCATACTCCTTCACGCGGTGTTTCTGAACCCCATTCTTGGAGTTGGGGTTCAAGGATACTTGGAAACTGTCCCCTTGGCGGACACACGTAGCCGCCGCCTCCGGCCGCGGCTCGAGCTCATCCTGCGGAGTGGAGCTCCCCCACCCCGCCCCGCCCGCGTTCCGCTCAGGCTTCCCTCCGCTCTGCACGGGGAGGGAGAGCTGGGGGAGCCCTGCTCGCCAGTCTGTCCGGAGCCGCAGACGAGGAGCCCCGCGCCCTCGGGAGCCTCTCGGCGGCTTCCCCTCTGCCGCACGGGTGTGCAGGCTCTCCCCGCCGCCCCCACCCGCGGCTCGCCCTCGCTCCCTCCCTCCAGCCCCGCCAGCCGGAGCGCGCACACCGGGGCTCCGGCACGTGGGCGCGCGGGAGGCGGCGGCCGCTGCTGCCGCTGCCGGAGTCCGAGCTCCAGCCGGAGCCGGCGGGATCGCCCTCCATGCTGCGGGCGCTGCGGCCGCCTTCCGCTCAGCCTCCGGTCCCGGGCGAGCCTCGCGAGCCGGCGAAGCAGCGGAGGGGAGGAGGACACGGACAGGAGGAGGGGCACGGAGGGCTGAATCGAGCTGGGCTGTGAGCAAGGGGCGCCCGCAACCCGGAGGAAGCAGCCGGGTTCCCTCGCTCCTCCTCTGCCCCAGCCTCTACTGGGGGCTCCAGGCAGCGCGATGCCGCTGCGCTCATTCTAGGCGGCGGCTGGCCGAGGCTTCCAGCAGCCGCTTGGCCCGCGCCGGCCCCCATTCTGCGGGCGAGTCCCTTGTCTACCCCGGAGGACGCACCCGGCCGCTGGAGCCGGAGCGAGCGCGAAGTCCGAAGTCTGCCCCCAGCGCCACCAACTTCCCCGAGAGCCCCTCTCCCCGCCGCAGCCTGCACCAGACCTGGGAGCGATGCGCCCCCAGCCGGGCGGCGCGCCCTCTGCCAACTCGCCACCCATGGGATCGACTGCCCTCAGCTGCCCGGCTTGGAGCGCGTAGCCTTCGCCGCGTGGCCCAGGAGCGGAGCGAGACATCAAGGCGTTTCGCGGACCTGGTGTGCTAGGGTCTGCTTGGGTGCCGGCGGGGGCAGCCTCCATACCCAGGGGTGAGTAGCCGGCGAGTGGCAGCGCCCTTTATTTCCTTGCAGAGATGGCAAGGAGAGGAGAGAAAGTTGGGTCTCCTTGCACCCATCCTGGGATTGACAGCGGAACGCAACATTGGTTCCCCCAACCCAGTTGCCTTCTGGGCTTCCCCCAATTGCCTTCATCTCTAAGCCAAGGGAGGAGCCCCCTTCCGCTTCCCAGGGAGAAAGGGGACTCCCTAGAGCAGAGCAGGTCACTGACTATCACCCACCAACGTGCCATTTGGGGCTTTTCAGCCGCCCGCGCATTAAGCAAGCTCCAGCTTGAGCGCTTGGAGATCCGCAGCCGCCTGGGCGCGCTAGGAGATCGTGGGCAGCCCTAGCCCCTAGGGGAGGCTGCGCGCGCTTCATTAAAGAGACTGCTGGAGTGCTAGGGAAGAGGGTGTGTGTGTGTGAGAAAGAGGAGAAAAGGGGCGGTGGTCAGGGAAGGTAGCCGCGGAGGAGACGAGGCGTGAGTGCAATTAATCTGTTGCTGATAGATCCAGCACCCAAGGTGCCTCGTTGCGCTGTGCGGGTTTGGGGGCGCACGATACAGGGCATCCCGACAGAGTCCAACAGGTGGCCTGTGCGGGCTTCCCGTGGCTGGGCGCTGGGGCGGGGGTGGGGGGACTGTTCTTTCCCCGGGGCCCAGGCTGCCTCTGCTGCTTCTAGGGGCGCATCTGAACATGGGTAAGGAAATGCACTCTCTGCTCTCAGGCCCCGATTTGGGGTGAGTGTGTGAGGCATCCAAATGCCTCCTGTCGGAAAACAGCGACCTCATTGTGTGCCTGACTGAGATTTCAACTTGCAGGCAACTGAGGGGCCATTCAGCTGGGCGGCGCGGACTTGGCTGGTCCTCAGACTTGAGCCCTGGCCTTCCCCGCGGTCCTGGCGGCGGGTGTTCCAGCTCCCCGGGCTGGGCAGCAAGCCAAACCTCAGAGTTTGTGTCCTCTATCCTCACTGAGGGGAGGGGAGTTGCGGGAGCACCAGGAGCCCTGCCAGAGTTTATTCTTCTTTACCTGTCTCCTGTACTTTTATCCTGAAAGTTAGACTCGCGGGCGGGTGTGGGTGTCAACGCGGTGTGTGCGGGTGAGTGTGGGGACAGGTGGAGTTTGAGAGCTGGATGGAAGAAATGAGAGAATCCTGCACTTGCCCAGGGAGACACGAATTAGGAGAGGGCATGGCTGCGCTTTGACAAAGTTTCTTCGGAACTCACCATCCTTCATCCTTCAGTGACTCAGGTGACTTTGGGTGCGCCAAGTGCAAAATGCTCTGGGCCCTGAAAGCCGTGGACACTCCAAAGTAGCATTTTCCAAAATTGCTGCTTAACTTCTCCATCCCTCAGTGTGCCCATTTGTAGGTGGGGCACAATTATCCTTGTTTATGGGAGAAGTGCTAGGATGTCTATAAAGGAGGTCCTTAGAGCTAGTTGTTGGGTTGGAAGACAGAGGAGCAGCCTCTGCGTTTTGGGGAGAGTGTGCCGGCAGAAAGGAGTTGTCTCGAGCCTGCATGCTAGCAGGCTCAGAGATTTTATTTAGATTTTGTGTTTTGAGAGGGTTGGTTGGCTTTGAGACGACTGATGGAGATTTTGGGAAGCTAAAGTTTTCCCAACACACACGTTGCGATGCCACCCCTGTTCACCGCACAGTCAGATGTTTCTACTCGTGAAACAAAGTGATGAACATTCCAAAACACAAAAGAACCCCCTTTGTTACAAGTGCTGGCCCCAGCAACTTCTCCTCCAGAGGAGGCTCTGGGTACTAGAGCTGTTTGGTCTTGCTGCTTCTACTCTGGATTTGCTGCTGCATCCTTCTAGCCCCGTGTACTTTCCCTGCCAATGAGAGCCGTCCTCACTCCTCACTTCCCGACTCTGGCAGCAGATTGCCAAGGACAGCTAAGTAGAGCGAGCCCCTGGACATGCAGCACACTGGCTGGTTTAGCATGGGCACATGCCTTTCCCAAAAAGTGCCCCATGGAGGCTTAGTGTTGGAAGGGGAGCCAGGATCTGGGGGCCCAGAGGATGAATGGGCAACAAGCTATTGTGTATGATGGAGAGACAGACAGAGACAGATGGACAGAAGTGCAGGGCTAGAGAAGGCAGAAAAATGAGAGAGAGAAACAGGCATAAAGAGAAGAAGAGAGAGACAAACACATATAGAGGCAGAAAGAGAGAGGGAGAGCCCAGAGATAGGAAAGCTGCAGAGTAGACACAACAAAGAATAAGAGAAGAGTGGGAGAGAGAAGTAGAAGGAAGGGAAGAGAAATCTGAAGATGAGTGTGAGAGAAGAGAACAAAAAGGGAAAGGAATGGGAACAGGGGTGGAGAAGTCAGGTGCAGAGGAGAGGAAGGGTGAGAGAACAGAGGAGGCAGAAGGGGCCTGAGTAGTATGCTTTTGTATTTAATTTTTATAAACCACACTGCCATTCTAAGGAAGTCAACATAATCCACATCCTTAAGTAGCCAGCCTTTGGTTAGTGTTTGTTTCTCTGGGGAGCCATGAATTATGCAGAGATTAGACACCCGCTTGGAACCCAGCTGCATTAGAGATAACAAGAGTGTAAGAAGTTCAGGCTCTTGGTAAATGCACAGATGCACGTTTGCCTTCACTGTTTTTTTGTTTGTTTGTTTTTGTTTGTTTCTGGGTGAACACAGGGCTGGAGAATTGAGTTGAAGGATTGTTTCAGTAGGCGTATTTGCCAGTGATTCTCTAACCTTGTTTATAGAAGAATCTGCTGGGTAGCTTCTGAGAAACACAAATTACTAGACTCACCCTAATAGGAGTCTGATCCAATAGAGGCAGAAACATGCTTCTTTGAGTGCCCCAGTTGGTTCTAAAGCTTGTTGTCCCTGAACCACATTTTGGTAAACCTGGTGTAGATGGTATAACACTATTCTGTAATTTGTTCCTGTATTTTCTCCTGAGAGATACAGTGTAACACCTCCCTCTGGTATCCCATTCTTCCCAGAAAATCTCATTTCTTGCAAATTTCTCTTGATAAAAGGACAAGCCCAAGGAAGTTGCTCAGCCAGGGTTACCTTTCCATGAACCTCATTAATCACAGTAGCTCCAGGGGAAGGCAGATGGCTCCTCTGGTTGACCTTGTCAGGGGTGTTCACACTAACAGGTATTGAGAGCTCGGCAGGGCATAGTCTTGGGCATTCTTTGTGCTCTCTCTGCCCATTTAACACTCACAAAAAACTATCCCATAGGCACTGTTACAATCATCTGCATTTTATAGTTGTTGAGACTGAGACTTAGCGAAATTATGTAACTTGTCCCAGAAACATTAGTTGACAGTGGTCCAGCAACTAGAAAGCAGCAATGTTAAAATTTGAGCCCAGGTTTAGATAACTCCAGAGTCTAAGGTCCTGATTCTGCACCATGCTAGCTCCTAACTTTAATACCCCATTGCAGACTGATGGAACCAAAAGATCCTTGGAGATCTTTCCCATGCACTCTCCCTGCCCAGTTTACCATTTCAGGAAAATGAGAGTAGTTAAAGAAATTGAGAAGGGAATTGCCAGGGATCCTACAACCAGTAGGTGCCAGAATTGGGACCAGAACCCTGGCATCTGAAGTCCCTGTCCAGCCTTCTCCCCACCACACCAATAGTTACCATATTTGGCTAATCATCAAAGTCACATTTATCTTAGTCAAAACACAAGTTCCTGGGACCCCCTAAAGGCTTACTGAATCAAAACCTTGGGACAGAGAGCCCAGAGATCTGTATTTTTAGACCACGCCCCAAGCTGCATCTGTGCATTACCATTTGCCCCAGTTATTCCATAGATCCTGGATTCTGACACTGCGGATCCCTTCCAGACAGCTTCAAGAGGAGAACTCTGTGTCCCTCCTGCTTTCAGCAAAACAGACACACAAAAAGTATTATAGTAGATGTGCCATGGGTAAGGAAACAAGCTGGTCAACCTAGAGGCAACTTTCAAAGCTCTTTGAGAAGTGTAGCAATCACATTGATGTTTGTTATACTCATTTTTTTTTCCTGTGCCAAGTAGGAAAGCATTTAAGGAAACATCAAATGCTCCTTCAGTGCATTGGTGTCAGTATCTGTGCTAATACTTGACACAAAATGACACCGTGAGCCAGGGCAATGTGACAGTGTCACAAGTGTCAAGCTCAGTCTCCCAATTTAGTGGATCTAGCTGTGGTGTGAGAAAGACCCCTTTCTTCCCCTTCATTATTATGCTTTTGATTTCCTCAGAATAGATCAGTGCCTCATTCTGCAGGTTAAAGGGAGCTATCACATACACCGTCTCTTTCTGGCCCACTTAAATTGTTTTCTCGGTGACCTCAACATCTTTTCTCTTCTATTTCATTGAAAAGTGGCCAAAGGTGCCAGACATCTTGTCCAGCAAACTGTTTTGTCATCTTTCCCTTTTCAGATCCAAATTTATCTTTTGAATCTGTTGCTTTTAACCCTGACCTCTTACTCAAGAATGGTAATTGAGCCTTAGGTAGCTTTGATAAGCCACTCTCTTGATACATGTATTTTAAATAACCACAGTCATTTGTGAATAGAACCAAGGAATACCTTACATTTACAATGTCTGCATCTTAAATATGCTGGAATTTTTTTTTTTTTGGCCATTTCAGTGGTGAAAACCTATTTTTCTGGCATGGCTGGAAAAGTATAAAGTAAAAAGAAACATAGTGCTTGAGACTTGGGCACTGAGCACAGACATCTAGGGGTCAAAACCTACCCCCACCTGGCCTGCTTTTATTGCCTTGGTCTGGTTATTTCCCTTCCCCGGGTCTCCCTGTCTTCATTTGGAAGTTGAAGACAGTAACAGGCTGTCTGTGTATATTGCAAGAATTGACTTTCAGGAGTGATTGAAGTTCTTAGCACGGTGTCTAGCACACCTGTTAGCTAGTATTTTTACTGCTCTTTGCTAAACATTTGCCATGTGCCAGGCTTCCTTTAACTGAGCATGAAACTGACATTGAAGCAGTTAAGCAACTTGCCCACCTCACACAGACCCTAAGTAACAGACCGACACTTAAAATCCAGATCTGTCCTTTTAAACTCCTGCCTACCTTTACTGTTGCATTGCAGTGAGTCACTGTTCTAAGTGTTGCATATGAAACATATTCTGATTTATGATTTATTTAAACCCATTGCATAGAATGTTGAATATAACAGTGGGAATCTTTTGATCTTTGGGTGATAACTTCTAGGTGGTTAAATCACCTCCAAATATTTGCTTTTATTTTTCCAGCAGTTGGGAAGAATTGTCATGGATCCATCCCCTGCTGCAATTGCTTGACTGGCTCCCACCTGTTTTTAAGCACAGATATTGCTTATTTTGGAAAATATCTATCTTTTGAGTCCTCAAGGCCTGGGTTAGATGTCTTTATAACTGTCCCTCCAACTGTACTATACTTGTCCATTTATTTCTCTGTATCTACTGCTCAGTCTATATAACCTTCTAGGGATGAGGGGCCAGTTCTTATTGGAAGTTGTATCTAGAGTGTCCAGAACAGTGCCTGACATATAGAAAGCTCACAAGAACGGTTTTTAAAATATATTTAAGGATATTACAGGGGTAAAAATGTTTTGGTCACATGGATTGCTTTTGTACTGTTTGAGTCAAAGTTGTTAAGTGTGATCATCACACAGATAGTGTACTTTGTATCCATTAGGTATGATTTCACACATTCCCTTCTCCCTCCTCCCACCTGCATGATTTCCATTGAGTTTCACTTCCATCTGTGCACATAGTGCTGATAGTTTAGTTCCAATTTAATAGTACATATAGTGTTTGTTTTTCTATTCTTGCGATACTCACTTAGGAGAATCTACAGTCTCCAGTTCCATCCAGATTGTTGCAAAAGATGTTAATTCATTTTTTATGGCAGAGTAGTACTCCATGGTATACATATACCACATTTTATTAATCCCTCATGAACTGATGGGCATTTGGGTTAATTCCACATTTTTGTGATTGTGAATTGTGCTGCAATAAACATTTGAGTGCAAGCGTCTTTTTGATAAAAATACTTTTTTTCCTTTGGGTAAATACCCAGTAGTGGGATGGCTGGATCCAATGGTAGGTCTACTTTTACTTCTGTAAGGAATCTCCATACTATTTTCCATAAAGTTTTCAATAGTTTGCAGTCCCACCAACAATGTGTCAGTATTCCTTTCTCTCCATGTCCACACCAACATCTATTGTTTTGGGATTTTTTAATAAAGGCCATTCTCACTGGGGTTAGGTGATATCTCATTGTGCTTTTGGTTTGCATTTTTCTGATAATTAGTGATGTTGAGCATTTTTTCATATGTTTATTGACCATTAGTCTATCCTCTTTTGAAAGCCTTCTGTTCATGTCTTTTGCCTACTTTTTAATGGGGTCATTTGATTTTTCCTTGCTGATTTGCTAAAGTTCTTAGTAGAGTTGGTTATTAACCCTCTATTGGATATATAGCATGCAAATATTTTCTCCCTTTCTGTAGGTTGTCTATTCACTCTGTAGATTTCATTGGCTATGCAGAAGCTTTTCAGTTTGATCAGGTCCCATTTATTAGTTTTTGTTGTTGCTGTGCTTGCCTTTGGGGTCGTCTTTACAAATTCTTTGCCTAGGCCAATATCTATAAGAGTTTTTCTAACATTTTCTACAAGATTTTTTATGGTTTCATGTCTCAGGTTTAAGTCTGTTATCCATCTGGAATTCATTTTGGGGAGTGGTGAGAGATATGGATCCTGTTTTAGTCTTCTACATGTGGCTATCCATTTTTCCCAGCACTACTTATTGGATAGGGATTCTTTTCCCTAGTTTATGTTGCTGTCTACTTTGTCAAAGATCAGATGACAGTATGTGGATAGTTTTAATCTGGTTCTCTGTTCTGTTCCATTAATCTGTGTTTCTATTTTTGTGTCAATACTATGCTGTTTTGGTTACTGTAGCCTTGTGGTATAAAGTCTGGTAAAGTGATACCTCCAAATTTGTTCCTTTTGCTTAGGGTTGCTTTGGCTATTTGGGCTCTTTTCTGGTTCCAAACAGAGTATAGAATTATTTTTTCTAGATCTGTGAAAAAATGATGTTGGTATTTTGATGGGGATAGCATTGAATCTGTAAATCATTTTGGGTGGTATGGACATTTAACAATGTTGATTTAGCTGATCCATGAGCATATTATATTTTTCCATTTGTTTATAGCCTCTACAATTCCCTTCCTTAGTGATTCATAATTCTCTTTGTAGAGATCTTTCTTCTCCTTGGTTAAATGTATTCCTATTTATTTTCTTTGTGACTATTGTGAAAGATACTGAGTCTTTGATTTGATTCTCAGCTTGACTGTTGTTGGTATACAGGAATGCTACTGATTTTTGTACATTGATTATGTAACCTGAAACTTTAATGAATTTATTTATAAGTTCCAGGAGTCTCTTGGTGGCATCTTTAGGGTTTTCTAGATATAAGATCATATCATCAGCAAAGAGCAATAGTTTGACCTCTTCTTTCCCCATTTGGATACCCTTAATTTCCTTGTTTTGCCTATTTGCTCTGGCTAGGACTTCCAGCAATATGTTGAATAGAAGTGGTGACAGTGGGCATCCTTGTCTTGTTCCAGTTATGAGTGGAAATGCTTTCAACTTTTCCCCATTCAGTATGATGTTGGCTTTGGGTTTGTTGTATTTGGCTTTTATAATTTGGAGATATGTTCCATCTATTCCTACTTTGTCAAGAGCTTTTTATCATAAAAGGGTGCTGAATTTTGTCAAATATTTGTTCTGCATCTATTGAAATGATCATATGATCTTTGTTTTTGCTTCTGTTTATGTGATTTATAGATTTACGTATGTTAAACCATCCTTGCATCCCTGGGATGAAGCTCACCTGGTTGTGGTATATTATTTTTTTGATGTGCTAATGAATTCAGTTTGCTAGAATTTTATTGAGTATTTTTGCATCTATGTTCATAAGGGATATTGTTCTATAGTTTTCTTTTTTTGTTCTGTCCTTTTTTTTGGCTTTTGTATCAAGGTGATACTGGCTTTCTAGAATGAGTTGGGGGGGATTCTTTCCATCTAAATGTTATTAAATAATTTCTCCAGTATGGGTCCCAATTATTCTTTGTAGTTCTGAGAAAATTCATATGTGAAACCATCTGGTCCAGGACTTTTTTTTTTTTTTTTTTGAAAGATTTTTTTATTGCTGCTTCGATTTTGTGGCTTGTAATTGGTCTGTGCAGGAGTTCTATTTTTTCCTGATTGAGCCTTGGGAGGTTTTGTGTTTCCAGGAATTTGTGCATTTCTTCTATGTTTTTGTGTTTATGTGTATAGAGATTTTTATAGTACTCAGAAATGATATTTAGTATTTCTGTGGTATAATATCTCCTTTTTCATTCCTAATTGAGTTTATTCAGGTCTTTTCTTTAATATTTCTGGTTAATTTAGTGAGAGGTCTGTCAATTTTATTTATCTTTTCAAAGAACCAACTTTTGGTTTCATTTATCCTTTGTATTATTTTTTTGTTTTTGATTGCGTTTAGCTCTGCTCTGACTTTAGTTTTTTTCTTCTGCTGGGTTTAGGTTTGGTTTGCTCTTGCTTTTCTAGTTCTGTGAGATGATTCATTAGATTGTTAATTTGTGTTCTTTCTGTCCTTTTGATGTTGACATTTAAGGCTATGGATTTTCTCCTGGGACTGCGTTTGCTGAATCCCACAGATTTTGATAACTTGTGTCCCCTCTGTCATTTAGTTCAAGGAATCTTTTGATTTTCATCTCAATTTCCCCATGACCCAATAATCATTCAGAAGTAGATTGTTTAATTTCCATGACTTTGTGTAGAATTAAGTGTTTCTATTGGAGTTGATTTCTAATTTTATTCCACTATGATATGAGAAGATACATGATATAATTTCTATTTTTTTGAATTTGTCGAGACACGTTTTGTGGTCTAAGATGTGATTGATCTTAGAGAATGTTCCATGTGCTGATGATAAGAGTGTATATTCAGGAGTTTTTGGATGGAATGTTCTGTAAATATCTGTTAGACCCATTTGTTCTGGAGTCTACTTTAAGTTCAGAATTTATTTATTTTCTAAATATTTTATTTTTGGAGAATCTGTCCAGTCTTGTCAGTGGGTGTTGAAGTCCCTGGGTATTAATATGCTGCTGTTTTTCACTTTTTTTGATCTAGTAGGATTTGCTTTATGAATCTGGGCTCACCTGTGTTAGGTACATAAATATTTCAGATTTTTATGTGTTCTTGATGAATTGCTCCCTTTACCCTTATGTAATGAGCATCTTTGTCTTTCTTTACTATTGTTTATTTGAAGTCTATGTTACCTGATATTATAATGGCTGCACCTGCTTTCTTTTGATTTCCATATGCATGGAATGTTGTTTTCCATTCTTTCACCATGAGTCTGAATAAATCCGTGCAGGTTAGATATGTTTCCTGGAGACAGCAGATACTTGGTTTATATTTTTTTTTATCCATTCAGCCAGCCTGTGTCTCTTGAGTGGAGAATTCAATCCATTCATGTTTATTGAAAGAATTGATGAGCGGGATACATTTCTTTTCATCCGTTGGGTAGAACCTTATTGCTTTGTTTTCCCTCTTGAGCCATTATTACATATGGGCTCTGAAATTTAGGTTTTGGGCAATTTTACACTGGTGGGTGTCTATTGTGCTGACCAATGTATAATGCAGATCTGAGTACTTCCTGCAGGCCTGTCTGGTCTTGACAAATTCCCTCAGTGATTGCTTGTCTGAAAAAGTCTTTATTTTTTCCTCAGATAAGAAACTTATTTTTACAGGATACAAAATTCTAGGCTGACTGTTCTTCTGTTTAAGAAGACTGAAGAAGGGGCCCCCATCCTTTCTGGCTTGTAAGGTCACAGTTGACAATTCTGCTGTTAGCCTGATAGGTTTTCCTTTGTAAGTTACCTGATGTTTTCACCTTTCAGCTCACAGGAATTCCTCCTTCCTGTTAACTTTGGCTAGTCTGATAATTATGTGTCGTAGTGATTGCCACTTTGCAATGAATCTCCCAGGTGTTCGTTGAACTTCTTGTACCTGGATATCTAAATTTCTAGTAAGACCAGGGAAGTTTTCCTCAATTATTCCCTCAAATAGGTTTTCCAACCCTGTGTGCTTTCTTCTTCACTCTCAGGGATGGCTATAATTATTATTATTTGGCCTCTTTATATAATCCTGTATTTCTTGTAGGCTTTGTTCTTTCCTCTTACTTCTCAGTTCTTTATCTTTGACTGACTTATTTAATATGAACGTATTGTCTTCAAGCTCTGAGATTCTTTCTTTTGCCTGGTCTTACCTATTTTTGAGACTTTGCACTGTGTTTTGTATTTCCTTGAATTAATTTTTCATTGCCAGAAGTTCTATTTGATTTTTTAAAATAATTTGATTTCTTTAGTAAATTTGTCATTCATTTCCTGAATTTTTTTTGTGGTTTCTTTGTGTTGGTTGTCTGTTTTCTCTTACATTTCATTGAGCTTACTTATAATCCATATTTTGAATTTTTTATCTGTCATTTCAATATTCTGATTTTGGTTGGTATCCATTGCTGGAGAGCTAGCATTCCTTTTCGGAGGTGACCTTTCACTCTGATTCTTCATGTTTCTGGAGTTCTTTTGGTGATTCTTTCTCATCTAGGATAGCTATTATTTCTTATTTTGGGGTTCTCTTTTGTTTAAATAGTGCTTTTCCCCCTCCCGTCACTCATATGGGTGTGTTTGTATCATATGTAGAAACTTTGCCTTTCCTTGTTGGTGCTTTGATGGCAATCTAGGTTCTGGATGGATGCCTTGGTTTTAGATATCCTTGGTCATAAAAACAGTTTTGAATTAGTACTTGGAACTTTTAACTAATTCTGTGTGAACCAGAAAAAGTGGCCATGTCCTTAAATGCTAAAAGAAAAACCATCCAAACGTTCGGAATTGAAAACCATGAGGTATAATGTGTCCCCAGAGGCACCAGTTCTTCACATAGGGATATAATGGTATCAGTAGTTGTTGATTAACTATGTTGGTGGCTTTGGGCAAGTTCCATTATGATGTAATTAGAAGGGACATTCTGATTTATAAGTTAATGTGATTTTATCTGTACATTTAATTAGTTGCTCAGAAAGACACATTTGTTTCTCAACCCAAAAGTTTTAAAAATTAATAGCTTTCTGGAGTGAGAACCAAGCTTAGAGATAATCTAGTCCTACCAGCTTGAAGTAGAGATGAAGAAACTGAGGCTCAGAGAAGGAAAGGGACGTGCCTGAGGTTACCTAGCAAGGTAGTGCCAGAGCCAGTGTGAGAGCCAATGGTTTCTGGCTTCTAGCCTAGGACTCTTGATGTACTGCTGAGAGTGATTAGCACATGCATGTTGAGCCACTTGTTTGGTTCCAAGGTATGCTTGAAAGCCTTCTCTATATGCATACACACAGCTTGCTCCCCACGCCCTCCACAGACACCCTCTACCCTGCAAAATCCCAAGATAAAGCTCTTGCTGAAAATGAAAAGGAGTGAAGCAGGCCTGAGATGATTTGCTGATGGGGCAAACTCCAAGTGTTAAAGAACTTTGTGGGAGAGCATCTTGGCTGCTCCTATGTTACTAAGGCCTTGTGGACTTCTGGGATTTACATCTACTTTTCAAACAAGGAAATGTGGCTTAACCAGGATATTCCTTTGATGTTATTGTGTGTGATATTTCAAGAATTAGAGACATTTAAATGTTCATTGTTAAGCACCCGCACAGGGTCGTCGTTGACAAAGTAGTGAATCAGATTGTGCTCCCTTTTCTTTCTTAATGCTTTTTTAGATGGGAGCAGTCACCTTGGGACCCTTCCTCTACCTCTGGGATGCTTTGGAGTATGACTAAATGAATCAGCCTAAATACATCCTCAGACACAGAAACATGTGCAGTGTACTTTGACGTTGTTAACACACAGATCTTGTCACATGGCATCAATATTATGGAGACAGTAAGACACAGATCATTGGTGCGATATATTGTGCATGGTCCTTTGGAAACATTATAATCAGCTCTGACAAGGCAGCAGAAACATCTCAACCTAGCACCTTCCCTGAATCCCGAAAGGCTTGCAAACCAACCCAAAGTAACAAGACTGTGATTATTCAAGGAGAGAAGGCACAGATGATGATTCTCTTTGCCTCTCAACAATAATTAGTCTGAGATTATTGGTGGTATTTTTGATTTGGTATCCAAGGGTCAGGTGCAAGGGAGGGGTACCTCTCTTTGTACCCCCAGAATCTCCCTTTTCTACTTGTCTAAGTTCCTTAAATTCCTCCATTAAAGACTAATTCTTTGGGCTTCAAATATTTGAGATTTTTCTATAGCTCTCTATTGAAATGCAAAATTTCCTGAGTAGGATATCGTAGCTGTCTAGACCTGAAATCTCACCCTTTCTTTTCACCTTAAGGAGGCCTTTTGACAGACATTGAGGATAAATACTACCGACACCATTGCCATCCCCCAACACCTACTGTTCCTGTTGCCATTTCTTGAGTACCTACTATGTGCCCACGTGGTTCTCTAAGTTGTGCACATGTATTTTTCTCATCTCGTATTCCTAGTAACCCAGTGTTGTAGTTATGGGTAGGAGAATTAAGAAATCACCACAGAGATGACAAAAATAATGAGAGAAGGAAAACATTGAGAAGCAATGTAGGACGACAGGAGGAAAGGTAACATCTCTTTCCTTTTCCCACTTCCCAAACATCCACATCTCCAAGCGGGATCTGTAGAAAATGTAAAGGAAACTGAGGCTTGAGAAGGTTAACTTGCAACTAATCCTCACTTCTCTAAGTGGCAGAGTGGGGCTTTGACCCCAGATTTTTCTTAGTTTCTAACTTCATTAGGTAATACGGTCTCCAATGGACTTACAGAACTCCGAGCTTGAAAGGAGCTTAGAGAATATCTTCTCCTAGGGCTTTCAATGACTATGAAGTATCCTAAGAAACATGTTTTATGTCATTATCTAGTACATACCCACGTGCACAACAGACACCAATTCCCCCTTTCCTGGTACAAGCATGTGGCCAGTGTTTTCTGCATCCTCCCGTAGACATATGTGGACAAAAAGCATGGTTTTTCCTCTTTCACAAAAATGACAGCATACAATATACTTTGTTTTTCAATTTAAATGTCACATCTTGGGGATGGTTAACATAAGTTTATATTGAGCTGCCTCATTATTTTTCTGAGCTTCTCGATGTGTCATTATATATTACGTATATATAAAATGTATTGGGATTTATTTAGCTGTGGTCAAGTGTAGTGATTAAGGAGCTAGATTCTGGAGCTGACCTGCCTCTGTGAGTGTGTGTATGTGTGAAATGGGGGGAGGGAGAGTGCAGTATTAAAAATATGGGGCCAGGGAAGGCCTCACACATAGAATCGAAGCAAAAGTTTTGGGAAAATAATAGTTGGCCTTAGTATAGTTGATACAGTCTGATCGTTTCCATTCTATTCCAATTCATTCTTAAAATCATGCTATGGCCTGCAAAATTGATGTCATCACTCTAATGGGTTGGAAACCACAATGTGAAAAACACTTACCTAGTCTGATGGTATAGACTTTGACGGGAGGGGGCGGGAGAAACAAGAGCTGAATTGTACTTCATTTGTGCACAGCTTAAGAATTCAGTTTTTACTATTGTATGAACTTTTTTCACTCCATGAAGCCACCAACAATTATTTGTCCAGAATCTTTTGTGTTTGGGATCCTGGGAAGGTAGGGGGCAAGTAGGACAATGTTTCCTGCCCTTGGAGAATATGGAGACAGCATTGACTTACCCAGAGCAGGTTGAGAATGATAAATAACTGTGTGCAATTGAGATTTAAAATGAATGTTGTCCAGCAGATATCTGCTGAAAGATCATTCCATTCAAAAGGAAGGACAAGTACAGAGTCTTTGACACGGGACTGTGAGCTTCACATTTGAGAACCAGCAAGGAAGTCAGCAGAAGAATGCAGGAGAGCATGTTGAGTTCTACGAGAGAGCAGCTTTGAGGCCAATATATAGCCATGTAATAAAAATGAAATATTCCATCTAGCCTGTCTCAGCTAGGGTTCTGTAGTACGCTTGAAGAAAGCTGTATGGCTATTTCTAAATTATAAGAAAATAGCTTTTCCTTTACAGAATTCAGGATATTTTAGTGAAACTCTTTTACCCATAATCTTGGCGAGTTTGAAAGAAGCCTAGAAATGTACTCATTGAACATTTGTTTGATGAAGGAACATACACTTGAATAAAGGAATGAATGAGGGAGCGAACCCACTAGTTTAGCTAGTGTAGAAATGAAGGGACAGACTGAGGCAGCTCCATCTTGCCTGGTGGGCAGAGACCTCAGTGAAATTTACAAAAGCATCAAGTTTTAAATGATCAGCTGGGAATTTACATGCCGGCCAAAATAGGGAGGGGATTTTACTTTATGCTCAAACATACAGGTTTTTGTTTTAAAATCAATTTTGATGGAAATAGAAGACTGAAATTAAATAGCATAGAGAATTACTACCAGACAATTCTGCCTTCCCTACTCTATCCCAAAGACATTTCTGGTGGGATTTGCCCGGTGTTTTCTCCACCAGCTCAGAGAAGTGAAGGGAGACTGCGTCCAAATGCTTGAAGTGCATTACTACGTTTTTATTGAATGACACACGATTTTAACAACAAAAGTACCTCTTAACTCCTAGCAAGATTTGTATTTTTGTACATCAGAGTATTAAGAAATATATCTAGGACTGCTTGCTGTTGAGAAAATATTTATCTTGGAGTTTTTCTGTGCATTTATTTCTGTTAAGGAAAAAAAAATAGCAACAACAAAACATTCTCAGTCTGGGTGGTTCTTTTTCAGATGCAAAAAATCACTCAAACCGAAATCCTTTTTGTACTCAAATTGGGCCTGCCAGCCTTAAAAGAGGGCAGTCTGGATAATATGATAAACTGGCCCATGCGTTCAATCTTAGCTCATCAAGGCCGTGCCAGAACTGACATTTTCGTACAGTATGGCTTGATGCTCTGATTACAAATTGGTCTTGAGCAGCTAGACTCTTTGTAATTTTATTCACTGAGGATTGTGCTTGTATCATTAGGTCTGTTTTGGAATTGAAACCTGAGGGAGGAAATATATCCCTGGTTCCTGTCTCTTCTTTCAGAATGTAATAGAGAGAAAGGTTTGTCCAGAAACAAGTGTAATTTATTATATGCCAAATTAAGAGTTTCATTTTCCTTCAAGGCAGGGATGATAATATTTCCCTTCTCACTTCCCCTGGAAACTTTGCTGAAACAGCTTAAGTTGTGGTTTTAGGAAGGGTGCTTTATTTATATTTTTTATCATTGATTCTACTTATAATAAATAGGTAAATTATTTTTGGAAAATAGAAGATCTATAATTGTACCTCTTTTGTTGCTTATTTTGAAGAATTCATTTGTGATGCAACTGTATGAAGTTTTTTCACTCAATGAAATTATCAATATTCATCATTTGATCAAGGACCTTTTGTCCTTGGGTTCCTGGGAGAACAGAAGACAAGTAAAGACAATGTTCTCTGTACCTGGAGAATCTAGAGACAATACGTTCTTAACCAGTGCAGACCGAGGATGATAAACTGTTGTATGTAATTAAGACTTAAACTGGATGCTGGAGACAATGCATACACTACAGTTTGGAGAATGAAGTGATCATCTGTGTTTGAGATAGGAAGAAACCAAACTGTTTTCCGTCTACACTCAGACATTACAACACTCAGCACAGACTACTTTACCTCTGGTCACCAGAATGTGTGGGGTTTTCCCCCTACTCACCAAGCTAGCAATTCTGCACCAGACACCAACTGGGTATCCTATAATTCAGTTCTCACTCTGGCTACCTGGAAACAGTGTCGGATCATTCAAGTTAAGGGCTCAGTCCCAGAGGACTGCCCCCACTTCAGATACCAGTTGCAAGCCCCTGGTTGTGGCTTGTGCTTCTGATGGACTGGCCATAAATCGTGGTTCCCGTGTCCCCATCCTAAGGTTTCATTAATTTGTTGGAGAAGCTTGCAGAACTCAGGGAAAAACTTATGTTTACCAGTTTATTATAAAGGATATTAAAAGGATACAGGTGGACAGCCAGATGAAAGAGATGCATGGGACAAGGTATGGTGGCACAGTGCATGCTTCTATGTCATCTCTGAGCGTGCCGCCCTCCAGCCAACCTCCACGTGTTCAGCAGTTCAGAAGTTCTCTGAACCCAGTACTGGATTTTTATGGAAGCTTTATTAGGTAGCCATGATTGATTATAGCATTGCTCATTGGTGATCAACTCAACCTTCAGCCCCTCTCACCTCCCCTCTGGGCAATTATAAAATTCCAACCCTCTAATCACAGGGTTGCTTTCCCTGGCAACCCACCCCCATGCTGAGGCTATCCAGGAGCCCAACACAGGTGGCCTCATTGGAACAAAAGATGCTCCTATTACCTAGGAAATTACAAAAGTCTTAGGAGCTCTGTATCAGGAACCAAGGTCAAAGACCAATATTAGAACAAAGATTCTCCTAGCACCTTGATCCACAAGGGTTTTAAGAGTTCTGTCTCAGGGAATTGTGGCAGAGACCCAATATGTATTTATTGTATTACAGTATCACAAGGTGAGAGTAATGTATTTGGGTGACATTTCCAACATGTCATCAGAAAACCATACTACAAATAGGGTAGTGAAAAATTTTGTATGACCCTGATTGCGTAAACTGAACTCTTACAATAATAAATTAAAAATAATTGGGCCAGGCACAGTGACTCACACCTGTGATCCTAGCACTCTAGAGGCCAAGGTGGGAGGATCGCTTGAAATCTGGAGTTTGAGACCAGCCTGAGCAAGAGCGAGACCCAATCTCTACCAAAAATAGAAAAAAAATAGCCCGGCATGGTAGCATGCACCTGTAGTCCCAGCTACTAAAGAGGCTGAGGCAGGAGGATAGCTTGAGCCCAGAAGTTTGAGGTTGCTGTGAGCTATGATGACGCCACTGCACTCTAGACAGGGTAAAAAAAAAATACATGCTTTCACTTACAGACTACCTCAAAGTGCCCAGGTGCTATAGAATACCTAGATCATAGGTAACCCTAAGTTTCAATGCATTGCTAGGCTTGGAGCAAGGAAGGGAATTCCCCAGCCCTCTATGTATGCAAACACCCCCTTAAAAGAAAATAGAAACAAACTTTGAACTGAAACCAAAGTGGGAAGTACAGAGTGAGGAGAAAGTGAGAAAGACCAAATTGTTCTGACTGCAAATACCCATGTAGTTCTGCATCTAAGAATCAGCCTGGAGCAAGCCAGTTGTAAGCTAGCGAGTAAGAAATCTGAACCCCAAACCCCTGCATGAACTCAGGACCTGGAAGCGAACCAAGTGGCCCTTGGTTGGTAGCTTCCTTTGGCTTATAGCAAAAGCAATCACAAATTCTCTCTGGAGGAAAGCATGTCCTGTTTAGGCCTACAGTAATCCCACAGGTGAAGATAAAAAATGATACAATTGAAGATGACAAAAAATACACTAGAAAACTAGCCAATATCAGTCAGAGATATCAGAAAGAAAACAACAGAAAACAGACTTACACCCCTGAGATTTTCAGGCATTGGAATGAATTATCAGATATAAAATATAAAATTACTATGTATGAATGTCTAAAAGAATAAAAGGCAATTATTCATGAGCATGCAATAAAAGACCATAGGAAATTATTAGGAAGATTTTACAAAGAACTAATTAGAACTCTTGAAAAAAAGTTGGTAGAATAAACATTGTACTGTGAATGGCATAGCATTGTAGACACAGCTGAAGTTAGAGGAAGATAGGTAGGGAGGCAGTACTCCAGAATTCAGGACAGAGAGAAAAGGAAATGGACAATATGGAGAAGTTTAGAGACAGGATAAATGTAAAGTTAATTCTATGTTTAATCAGAGTTCCAGAAAAAGCGCAGGTAAAGGAGACATAACATTTGAAGAGAGAACGGTTGAGAATTTTCTAAAACTGGTGAATGATGTTAATATAGAGAGATAAGAAGTACAGACAAGATAAATAAAAAGTAAACCCTCACTTAGACACATTGTAGTGAAACTGCAAATACAAACTGTAAGGAGAAGATCTTAGAAGCATCCGGAGAGCAAAGAGGCATCACCTACAAAGGAACCACAGGTGACACTGACAGCAGGTTGTTCATTGACAAAAATGGGAGACAGAGGACCTGGGACAGCATCTTCCAAGTTCAGGGAGAAAATAACTATCAAACTAGAATTGTTTTCCTTTTAATAAGAAGAACAAAATAAACACGTTTCCACATAAACAGACCTTCACTAAGGAAACTTCTGGAGAATGCACTTAGAAAAGTAATCCCAGAAGGAAGATCTGATACAAACGACTGAATGGTGGTTAAAATAAATTGGTAAAAATGTGAATGAGTTTAAACGTTGTATAATATGATATAATGATAATGTTCCGACTTGTGTATTTTTGTGCAGAAAAGCAGAACACTAGACAATAAGAGCACGTTTTTAATCAACCACAGAATCCTAAACTCCCAAACTACTTTATAATAGGGCCATTTGCTATCCTGCTTCCTCTCCCTCGCCCTCTCTATTTCTCTCTCTTTTTTTCATCATTCTCATTAGGAGATTGTTAATTTTATTGGATGTTTCAAAGAAAACAATTGACTTTACAGGTCTTTTATTTTGTATTTTGTCCTTCAAAAGACACATAAAGTGAGAGACAGCTACAACAAACTGAAAAGTTTTTTTGACAACACATACACATGATGAAGAAGTAGTGACTAGAAGAATATATAAAAAGCTACTACAAAAGAATAAGAAAAGATAAACAACCTAATGGAAAATGGGCAGAGAGCTTCAACAAAAGTTACTCTGAAAAGGAAAAACATGAAAAGTTGTATAACCTCATTAGTAACTGAGGAAGTGAGACACCAGTGAGCTATCTTTTATACTTGCTAGATTAGAACAAATTAAGAAGTTTGACGATACCAAGTGTTGGAGTGAACTTTAATACATTGCTTCGAGGAGTGTAAATTTGTGATCATTTAGGAGTGTACTTTGGCATTTTCTTGTGAAATAAACATTGGCCTACCCTATGACTCAGCAGTTCTTCTCCTTTGAATATACCCTTTAGGTATTCTTACACATGTGCCAGGGTAGACACATAGCAGAATATTCATAAAAGCATTGTTTCCAATAGCAGGAAAATGGAAACAACCCAAACGTCCATCTTTAGGAGAGTGAACCATCAAGTTGTAGAATATTTATACAATGGATTATATGACAAAGAAAATGAATGGGTTACAACTATATATCCTAACCTAGAGATGAATATCAGAATCAAAATGTAGGATAATAGTAAGTATCTATGGTATGATATTATTATGTTATAATAATATTTTTCATTTTGATAAAAAACAAGCAACACCAAACACTTTTTTTTTGTTTATACATATGTATTATAATATAATATCATATAAATTTGAAAGGAAAGAAATGTAAATACAATTTAAGGTAGAGCTAATAGGGGTTCCTGGAGGGGGAGGCGGAGGGATGGAATAGGAAAGGAGCAGTTAGTTACCTTCAGAAGCAGCAGGTTTAGGAATCTGGTTGCTCTTTAACTGTGGGAGTAAGGTTTCTGCAGTTGATTGGCTGACTGTTAGCAGGAGGGACTCTCACTGAATAGTTGGCTTTTAGAAGCTTGTGTAGTGGTACAAAACTGCCATCAACCCATTTGTATGGGTTGAAAACCAGTTTTTTGTGCTGATGGCTACAGAACAATCAGCCTTTTCCTTGCGGATAGGAACCTTTTATTCTCACTTATGAAGCAAGTCTTATTATTTCCATTTGAAAGATGACATGGTTATCTAACTTGCTCAGGAGTTGCTAGCTGCAAAGCGGTAGAGCTGGGATTTGCACCTTGACATTCTGTCTCTGTAGTCTTCTATCAACGTAAGGTAGTTAGAGCTGGATTATACCACCTACCATATTCCAAGTTAAAAGATTATATTAATAATATTAAGATAGTATTTATGGGAAGTCTTAGAGTTTTATTCCTGGCTTACTGATGCTCTTTCCTACTTGTGTATCTTGGCAAAATGGCACCGGTTGTGCAAACCAGAAACCTGGGATTATTCTTGACACTTCTTAGTATTTCACCCTAGCTCTTCTAATCAGCCAGAATCCTAAATCCCTAAACAACTTCATAGCCTGACCATTTATCTCTGTCTACACAGGGTTGCCAGAAGAACATTTTAACAAGAGGCATATCTGATCTTGTCAGTGTGGACCACCTTAAAATTATCCTGTTATTTTCAGTTAGTCTTAGGGTATGAATCTCATCCTTTCCCCACGTCCCCATCTTCTCTCACACCACTCTTCAGCTGGTCTGCGGAGAGCCATCCTGCCGATCTTTGTTATTTTGCTCCTTCCTGCCACAGGGCCTTTCCATGTGCTGTTTTATTTGAAGTTCAAACCCCCAGACCTTATTACTGGCAGCTGTTCCTTGTTATGGTCATCCAGAAACCCCCAGTTCATGCCTCCTAAATTTTTGAAAATTTTAGCTCCTGGTTGATGCTCTCTCCTCAAAACTATTCTGGTCATATTTCTTGATTTTTGCAATGTTTATGTAGATAATTTCTCTAATATCCTGGTCATTTTCTTGAATTCTCTTTCTTCAATGATCATGTCTATCCTACCTAATCCGATGACTACCCTAGACATACCTGAGGCTCATGGTTCTCACATTTTAGCATGCATCAGAATCACCTGGAGGGCTTTTTAAATCACCAAGTGCCAAGCCTCACCTCAAGGGTTCCCACTCAGTAAGTCTAGGACAGGGCTGTTGTATTGGTTTACATTATTACAGCATCACTCAAAATCAGGGCAATTTTTCAATATGTTTTGAGGCTCTGCTTGCAATGATGTGACATAGCATGTAGTCTATGTCACATGCACATTAAATTAGCTTTGGGAGACACCATAAGAGACTGAAAGCCATTCTCCAAGGTGGCCCAAGCTTATGAAGATCAAGAGGCTCATGTGACCATCCATGGAGAAAGACTTGCATCGTTCTTGAGACTTCATGAATGAACCTAGAAAACTAATAATAGTTCTGAAGGAAAGCCCTTTTAAAGGATCTGTGAATTATAGGCATGATTTGTGATCAAACTGGTCCTCACAAGGGCAAAACGCCCTGGAACATGCTCTAGATTCTAGACTCTGCAATGTAGAGTGTAGGGTAGGGAGCTACGGGGAAATTTTCATTAAATGAGCATGAATGATTATCCCAGATAATGCTCAGAGGCCAACCAGTTAATGAGGAGAACTATAGTCTATTTGAAACCTGTGTGCCAGACACTGTGATAGGGCGCAAACATATGTGATAATGCATGTAGATACTGTGTCAAGTACTTACACAGTATCTAGAAGTTAATGATTCAAGTAAGTGATAGATGTTACTATCATTATTGTTATTATTATACTATATGTTATTTAGTCCTTATTACTCCTTAAGAGGTAATTATTACTGATATATCATAGAGGGGAAAACTAAGACTTAGGGACATTAAGTTCTAGGATCACACAGCTTATAAGCATCAGAGCCTGGAGACTTATCAAGTGCTAAGTCACATGCTACTCTCTATATATCATGCTATCTACTCTTTTGCAATCTAGGAGGAGTTTGACTTCAAGGTATATAACTCTTAGTTCCTTCTGAAGACTGTCAAATTATTTCTCTGCCGTATGAATATGCAGGGGATTCAATTTTGAACTTAGGTGCAGAAACACATGTTTATCCTTGTCAAACATTTATTATTATTGTCCCTATAATCTTGTGTATTTACATCTGTTTGAAACTCAAGAATTTCATTCAGTGTATTCAACTTGTGAGATGCACTCACTTGACAAGCATGGCTGACTTTGGACTTTTTCATAGTTTTTTATTAAAAGATACTTAAAGAGAGCAGCCAAAAATGGGGAGGCAGCAACACAGACAGAGCGTGTGGCACATTCTGGCTGATGCCTTCATTCCTTTAATCTCCCCAATTTCATATTAATCATGCATAAAAGTTCTTTGTATACAGTACATAATGGGTCAACCTGGTATACATTTATTGTCGTAATCTTATAATCTCTCTCATATTTTTCCATCTCGTTCAAGAAATATTTTTGGCAGACTCTTTACCTGCATATTCCACAGTTAGGGAATTTTATCAGTCTGCAAGATTCACAAGTTTAGTTAAAATTTGGGTGATTTTGTCATACTTCGTTTTTGGTGAACCCATAATGACTTTAGTTATCATTGCCTTCTGATAATTGAATTGTTCTTATTGTTGGTCTGGGAGAAGTAGCAGTTCTTTCATTGAAAGGTTCTAAAATGATTTCAACTTTTAAACTAGCTTTGGGAAGAAGAGTCCTAGGAACCTATTAATAAAAAGCAAATTATAAAGCAAACCATCATGTTATAATTAGAATCTGGGTGCTTGTAACAATTTTGCATAATCAAATGCCTTCGAAATGAATGTACAGATGTGCTGCAGATAGAAAAGATATTTTTGCATGATTTAGATAAATAATAGTTTTGATGTAGGAGGATTGTTCTAAGAATGTACCGAAAGTTAATGCATTACTCATTCCTTTGCATCTTGCCCCTCCATGGGGAGAGAGTTTATTTAAACAGAGACCAGAGCCTGCATATTCCATATGTCATTTTCCCTTATCTGATAGATAGTTAAAGGAAACCACCCTGGAGAGATGCATGAAAGGATGCATTTAATTTGGGAGGAAAAAAATAACCTGTATTTGTCCCTTTTAATTACTATAGGAAGAACTAGATTTCCCTAAGGATTCCCTTTCTCGTCTATATTTATAGAACAGCATCTTAAAATGGCAGTTTCTCAGAAGAATGAGAATTTTTTAAATGTTCCATACTTTATATCATAAAACAGATTTTTTTTTTCAAATTGTATTGCATGTCATATTTTGTGAACAGTTAGAGATCTCTCTCTGTGGAGTAGTAAACAGAGTCCAGTGTGTTGATTTTGGCCCTTTGGCCAAAGTTATGCGCAAGTCCTCATGTCTGTATGGGTGTAGGTGTATTTTAATCAAACTCCATTGCCATTTACTAGTTCTTAACAGCCCTTGCCCTTCCAGGGTGCTGTGTACATTTGCTGTCCCTAACTGACTTCTGAAAGCATTTGGATTTGTAAGCCCTGGGGCAAAAGGGAAAAGGATGGTCATGAGGATGGTAGAAGAAATTTAGATGAAATGATTATTCCTCCTTGGAATTGCTACAAAACCCCTTAGGTATTTAGGATTTACTTTTTTTAAAATTTTTAGACAAAAAGTGATTCTTTGCTTATTTTATATTTGCTCTACACCTATGTGTATAAAAAGAACTACAAAGTGTTTTGATTGAATATACACACAATGAAGAAGTGGATACATTTACTTTCAATAATGATAATCAGAGACTGTTCAAGAAAGTTTTAGAAAAGTGGATGGTAAAAATATTTGCCATTAGGAGTTCTACATTCTTGAGTTTGACAAATTATTAACGGATATGAAAGCGCATGTTTTTATATATTTTGATCTATGTACCTGAGCACTCAGACAGCCTAAGTCTCAAAGTTACCGTGCTAACTCTGAAATGATTCTGTGTGTTTGTGGCCTAGATTTCATGTCAAGACTCTAAAATAAAAAAAAATAAATAAAATCACATCTTTTGCTCACACAAGAGCCAAGGTTCAACTCTTTCGTTGCTACATTTCGACTCCTGTGCTGCCATCTTTTAAGGCGTTACTAATTTTATGGAGTAGTCTGATCGTCCAAAGACAGTCTGGGATAGTACAAAGTGCTCTGAAGTCAAAACTATGGCCCACCATGTGGCCCTGGGCAAATCACATGACTTCTCTGGGACTTTGTTTTCTCTATGCTACACAAGACCAGTAACTTTCCCTACTGAGATTTTTTTGGGAATTAAATGAGACGATGTGTGCAATATCTGTAATAAAAACCAAGTTATTATTTATATAACGTTTACTAAGCACTATCCTTCCATTTCCTCCATCTCATTGCTAATGACCTGGCCCATTTGTGTCTCATCTGGAGAAGTGTAATATTCACTTAAGCGTCTCTCCCCTGCCTCCTACTCCCATTATCTTGTTCTCCATATGGCATGCTCTTAGGGCAGTATAGTTAAAAAGCAAATATGATCTGATCACTCCATGCTAATACCCTTCCAAGCCTTTCCCTTGCTCTTAGGATATATGGTCTAGAAGTTTCTGTATGGTACAGCTCCTGCTGCTGCTTCAGCCTCGTCACAGTCACGTCCCCGATAGAGCTCGTCATTGAAGGCATCCCACCTTTCTTGCATGTGCCCTGCTCTGCCACACAGTCCCCTTCTCCTGGGATCCTTCCTTACTCTAGCTAGTCTTTCTGCTCAGAGGCACTTCTCCTGTTCCTAGCTGGTTAGTTCCTACTCTTACTTCACATCTTTACTCTTTAGTCACCTCTCCAGTTACTTCCCTGTTTTCCTGATCTCCCACTGCCTAGCCCCATGGTACCATATATATATCCTTCAAAACACTTAGCACAGTTACTATTTTGTATTTATCCGTGTGATTATTTAACCATATTTATCTTGTCTGCTGGAATAAAAATGCCATGAAGTCAAGGGCCAGATATTTCCAACGCCTAGTAGATGACCCTCCATCAATATCTGTTGGCTGAATTACTTTGTGAATGTCAGGACCCCTTAACCTTTTTATACTGAACCCCTATAATGACATTGTGAGGTAGGTATTACGATCTCTGTCTTCTAGAAGAGGAAAATGAGGCTCAGAGCATTTCAAAAGCGTTTTATTTAAGATTACACAGCACATAGGTAGTGGTGCTGTGATTTGCATGCAGGTTGCTGCGTGCTGCAATCTTGTATCCTCAACCATTGGCCTTTGTCTTTGCTGTATCCTGAAGAACCAAGTGTAAGTGCCCAAGATGCAATTGTTCTCGTTGCAATTAGAAACTGTCTCAGCTCAACTGGTTCTATTCGTTTTGTTTGTTTACCCTCAAAGTACGTGGGTTTTATGGAAACCTTCTATAGTTCATTGTCAAACATTTATTGAGTACTGAGAAGAATCAGACACCATGCTATTGTAAGGAAGTCAATGTTTAGTAGCAAAATCGCTACACAATTTCTCTTGCTTTGCACATGCAAGTCTTTCTCATTGCAATGTGCACAAATGGCCATGAGCACTTAAGAGAAAGCCTGCCTAACTCTGATCTGGAAGGGGAGTTGAGAGGCTTCACCAAGCTGTGATGTTTGCATAGGAATGTTTGCCATTTTCCAGTAGGCAGTGAGGCTCTCAAGACCAGAAACCCAGTTTCCTTTATTAACTCAGGTCTCAATCATGTAGGGATATGGTTCCCAGGTGTGCTTCTGTGTCTAGAGGCTCTATTACTCTCTAGCTATGTGTTGACATGTATACATAATGCAGGAATCACCAGCTCCCCCAGCTCCCACCCCAAATAAGTGCGTTTTTTGACCCATGTCACATTTAAAATTGTTTTGAATTATCATACTTTTAGGCAGAGTTCCCCAAAAGACCACCTTACCACTTTGTCATAGTCCCCCGTCATTTCCTATTGTTTTGCACGAATGTGATTCACTCACTAATATTACTTGTCTGGCCCCTGTAGCCTTTGAATACCAGGAGGAAATACTGGTTGAATTGGGGATCGGGAAGCCAGTAACATATTGTGGAAAGAGAACTGAACTAGCATTTGGAGTCCTGAGTTTGCTTTTGACCTGGCAGGGACCTGTGACCTTGACTGTTTTGTCTGATCTTTTGTTTTCTCATCTGTACCCTGAGAATAGTAATCCCCTGCCTTGTCTCTCTTGCAGGGATATTGTGAAAATCAAATGAAATAATGGACGGGAGAACATTTTTTTAAAATGGAGAAATGCTGTTCAAATATAAGGGACTATAATTAAGAGTGAGTTTGGCCTTAGACAGTGAGCAGGCTGGCCATGAACAGCCTGCCCTATGATTTCTGACACCTGCCACAGGAAGAGAGGACTAATTAAAAGGGCAAGAGTTACGGAATCAGGACACACAGGCACACAGAAGGTTCCCTGCTTCCCATCACCAGCTTGGAAGAGGAGGAGAAATGAGATAACGTTACTTTGAACTGAGTCACAGAGAACTATACAACAATTACGCAAATAATTACATTACGTTGTATTGCATTGGTCTGCAGCAATATGTTATGGCATCAATTATAAAGTGGAACATTAAACACCCTATTTTTAAACCACTTAATAGTGTTTTTATTTTTTTAAACTTCGTTCAATAGTGAATTCTATTTTTTTCAAAAGACATGAGGGAGGAAATGTAGGTTTTTTTAGCCTTAATTTATAACTGAAAATTTATCGATAAGGCATTTCATTTCATGAGGCTTAATTTCATGCTTAGCAATAGTTGCAGAGTTGTCTGGTGACAATTTATGCATTTGTAATTATTTCTAACCTCTACTTATAATTCCCCCTCAACTTTCTATATTTGATGCCTTTCCAGATAACAGATGCCAGCTTAAAGGCAGCCCAATTTTGCAGCCATGAAGGCTGGAGAGAATCCAAAAGAGTAGGTGACGTGCACATCAGCCACCTGCCCTCCTCTGCCTTCCCACCTCCACACCTTGATGATAACGGACATTAACCCTTGTTGCTACAAGTCAAAAGCCTGCCAAGGTGTAAGAGGCCCCTGTTGCTACATTTCCCTAGAACTTGGTGCATTTTCTTTGTGATTCACCATGAGATGTTATCATAGCTCATGGAGAAATGTTATTAACTTTAATTTACCACAATTGAGTGCTCTATAAAACATTGAATCAAGCTGCTTTCTCCTAGCTGGTAAACACATTTATTAAAGCAGAAAGATTAGTAACTTACTGTGCCCTACCTGAGCTGATTCACATAAACCATGAAAATAATATTTTCATAACCTGGGACTCAATGTTTTATTTTATTTCTGTTTGTACTGTTCTGAGACCTATGCTAGGAGACTAATAGAACTTATCAGACCTCTCAAATCTAACATCATAAAACAATTTGTCTTGGAGTTATTTACTTTGTGGGGAAAAACATACACTTGGTCCTTCCTTGTAAATCAGTATATTATCCAGCATGTTGTCATAGCTAAGGGTTTTCTATCCAGTGCATAGTGATGGGGAAATTAAAAAAAGACTGTTTCTTAGGATTCTTTTTTTTTTATGGTAAGAAATACACTGTCCTCTTCTTTTCCTCATGGATTCCCAGGCTTGCCCATGGGATGATAGGCCAGATCCTTCTGTGTTCTTGTAACTCTGACAATGTTTCTGAGAATACACTTATTGTATTTTATGTAACTTCTATTTTTCAGAAATTTCTCCTTCTTCAAACGAAGTTACTGAGGAGCTGCCCACCAATTTGTTAATGTTTATCCTATAATGAGCAGAGTGTTGGACTATGTAGTAGGTATGCAATTGATGGTGGTTAAATACATGAATGGTTTCTGTCTTTTGTCATTTTCCTTCTCAAAGTTATAGGGGAAAAAATTCAAGAGACTACAGTTTGGTGATTTAAAGTTAGGAATAACTTTGATCACATTGCTGGTGTTGGTATCTTGACATTTGTTAAACTACAAAGTATATATATCATGGGTAAGAGCTTGTGCTGTGGAGTCAGCCAGACCTGGCTTTAGGAGGTCCCTCTAATACCAGCTGTGGGACCTTGTGAACTTAATTGCCTCAGTTTTCTCATCTGTAAAATGGGGGTGGCAACAATAGGGAAAGCTGCTGTGACTTAGATATAGCAACCCTGGTTAATCTTAGTTCCACATGCAGAAGTGTGAGTGGATTGAGGAACTTTTCTGAGAAATGTAGGGGATTAACTATAGGGTGCTGTTTAAGACACATGTGAAAGTTACTTGGAAGTCCAGAGGAGGGGAGAAAGTTTAAGCTGTATCTTTCATGAGATTTATTTTCCTTGTAAAAAGCTTTCTTCCTTGTTCCTAGAGGGCAGACAATTTTTTATTGCATAAGTTGATCTTTCCTCCTCTTCCCACACTCCCCACCTAAGTTTTTGCTATCTAGGCCAATAAAAGAGATCTGTTCTGAATGTCATGCAAAAGCTGGGTTCCCTTAAGGACTATCCCTAGGGTTGTTGTAAGGATTGAGTGTGATTATGTTTGCAAAGCGCTCAGTACCGTCCCTGGCACATAGTGAACTATTCAATAAGCATTAGCTGTTGTTTTTATCATTGTTGCCCGGCCAGGGTTGCAATGGCATGTGACTAGAATTAAAATAAAAACATTACTGGTTTCCGAGAAATGCCAAGGCATTTTGCAGGTATGGCTCATTAATATTAACCACTTCCCCGAGAAGCTGTCCAAGGAATGGCATTCACTTTCACCGCAAATGGTAAGTCTGAAAGCTGAGTCTGAAATCAGGATGAATTGTACACACCGGTGTTCGGGAGATGTCAACCGCAGATGTGACACGGCTTTGGCATCAAACTGACCCCTCCTCAAAGCATCTGAGACCTCGATTATGTCTCGGGTTTCCGGGGCAAATGCCAAGGTTGGGTGTGTGTGTCTGTGTCAATCATTCACCACAGTAAGTGACGGGCGACACCAGGTTTGTGCGTCGGCCTTGGACCACAGGCGGGGGCGACAGGCTGTCTGCTGGGAGAAGCTGGAAGCCGCTGCGTGGCTCTTTGCTGGAGCTTCTGCCTTGGCATTGTGTCTTCTGACTCAGCTTTGAGCAGAATGGTAGTAAACATTGTGGTCTGGGAAAGAGGAAACCCATGTTTAGTTTAAGTTATAAGAGATAGAGGTCATAGAATCCTAGGCAGCCTAGAGTTGGGAGGAGCCTAATCTGTAATAACATTGAACTAGTATTTATTGAATAGGTAGTATGTGTCAGGCACCGTACTAGGTGATTTTCATATATTATAACTCATTTACTTCTTGCAATAGCCTTGCAAATTAAGCCATATTTACCCTTCCTTGTATGCATCAGGTACATGCTAAATGTTTTGCCTATATCACCCTGTTTAATCTTTTGGAGCTGGTGACCTTGGAGAATATAAAGGACTTGGTTAGCCATAAACAGTTACTAAGTGACAGAGCAGAATGGTCAACCCAAGGGTCCCTAACAGCAAAACACAAACACCCAGATGCTGCATTCTCCGTTCTCATTTTTTGCTTATTGTGGCTGAAGCTAAGGAAAGAAGGAAGGGAACATGCCCTAGGTTGTGTAGTGCATTGGATGGCTCCTCTTTAGCTTCAGAGTTCTTTCCATGCTCTCAACCTTGCTCTGCAGACTTGCCTGGCCTCCAGAGTCTGTCCAGTTCTAGCCTGGTATTGTGAGTCAGTCTCCTAAGTAGAAACCTTTCATTCAAGTTCCCCATAATGTTTAGTTTTATTCAGAATTATGAGCAGAGCCAGGATATAACAACTATGACAAAATGATTTCCCTGATTGCTAATCAGCTCTACAGATGTCTGCTAACCATCGCTGTTACTAAACTACTGGGAAGGGAAGGACAGTCTCTGTGTCCAATTTGCAGATGATTGAAGTCATCAAGAATGTTATAATGTTACATGAATGAAATTTGCAAAAAGATAATTTGCAAGTGTAGTTTCATATTGCATATGGCCTAGACTGATTGTGGTTTATTTCCCCCTTCTTTATGGATATAATGATTCTGGATGGCTAACTGCCTTCTATTTTATGCCTTTTTGTGTGTTCAGGGAAGTTAGTGGTCAGTTTACTGTGGTATTTGGTTATGGGGCTGGTGTGCTATCCTGTCACTGAAAAACTTTTCAAGATTTGATGAAGCTTCCAATTTGTCCAAAAGTCTGTTGTACTACATTTGCATTATAGTATTTAGACATTAGCCTTGGTTGAGCAAATATTTTCAGTATCATAGCCGAGGGGCTGAAATTAATATTTTAGTTACGTAAAATACATTAACATCACTGTGTTACAAGTGAATCTTATCCACACCCCCTTTCTCTCTCTCTGTCATGCCTCTTTTTCTATTGCTGATTCATTGCATTCCTATGTTTTATTTTCTCCTCTTTCTTCTAGAATGTAACACATTCTAAATACATTATATCAGTACAGAATCACCATTTATATTTATTAATTATTTAAGACTGTTTTTTTTGAAATCCACAGTATCATAGTGCTGTGATCCTAAAAGGGTCTCTGAACACGCACGTTCTTCTGTGCAGGGCTGGTGCACGAGACGGCACGTGGACAAAGACTCATCATCTTCTTCGCGTCCATCCGTGAGTCAGCAGTATGCGTATTTCACTGACAAGAGTAATCATGGTGAGATGTTCACCATCAGGAATTAAACAAGCAAATGTATTATTGATAAGTAAAGTTTTCTATTTTAACGCATCTTTCCTTTCTTTTCTTCTTCTGCGCCCAGTGGACAGATCATCTGCTTTCAATTCTTAGCTCTGTTTCAATTCTGACCTCTGAATCTTAGTTGCCATCAATTTCTCCCCAGCTGTTATCAAATTCCTTAGGTCAAACAGCCTCTGAGCCATGAGCTCTGGTGCCAGGATACAGGAGAACTTTTCCAGAGGTAACTCCTGTCACAGCTCTGCACATAAATTTTATCAGGCGAGCTTATGTCAAAGCAATTTCCAGGAGCTGATCTGCAAGCAGTTTCCGTTATCCTGACCAGCATCCTTACCATCATCTTCACTATTGTCCTCATCGTCATTGGCACCCTCACTGTCTTCATCATCATCATCATCCTCACTGTTGTCTTCACCATCACCATCACCATCGTGTCTGCCAACGATTGAGCCCTTACTATATGCCAGAAATTGTGTTCAGTACCTTTCCTAAGTATTTCATGTTATTTTGTAAGGCAAGTGTTATTACCTCTTCTTTACAGATAGACGCTTCAATAATGTGTAATTATTCAAAAAGTCCAAATAGTCACTAAGTGGCTGTGCTGGAATGGGACGCCTCTTCTGTTTGATTCTGAAATCCATGCCAAGTGTCATTATACAATTATATTATTCATTTTCTTCCTGATTGCCCACCTGCCCTTTCCAAGGCTCTTTCAGGTTTTTTTTTTTTTTAGTTGTATCGTTAATTTTTTCTATTTCATTTTTTTTTAGTAGAGATGGGGTCTCGCTCTTGCTCAGGCTGGTCTCAAACTCCTGAGCTCAAACGATCTGCCCACCTCGGCCTCCCAGAGTGCTAGGATTACAGGTGTGAACCACCATGCCCGGGCCTCACTCAGGCTTTTTGAGGAGGGAGAAAACAAATACAGAGCCTGACAGTTGTGAATGAATGCTAACCAGCTTAAAGCACTAACCAGCTGGCAATGTTGGGCCAAATCACATATAGACTTTAGGTTGCTTATCTAAAAAAATAATAATAAGGTATAATGTCTCTAATGGTCAAAATTCCTATAATTCTCTAACCTCTCTGCTAACCACTATGGAAAACACAGCAATAACATCTTTGATTTTTCCTAAAATTGCTCCCTGATAATAATATCTCTATCGCTTTTCAGTTTGCAGTGTACCTTTGCATATTTTCCTAATTGTAATAGTAACAGTTATCACTTATTTAACACTTTCTGTGTGCCAGGCACTCGTTTAATCTTCATGGCAGGTCTAAAGTTTTATTCTTCACCACAGGCTTGTGAGAGACTGAATACATATATTGCTGCACCTGATCTACATATAAGTGACTCGCCCAAGATCACCCAGAGCTGAAACTTGGACCCAGTTCTTTCAATCTGGAACCCATACCATTTCCATTAAACAAGGCTGCCTCTCTAGTAGTGTTCTATTTCACTTTATTGAAACATACCTGTGCACCATAATACAATTAATAGTAGTGTGGCAATTCTTCGAATACTTAGTTCTTTATTTCTTGTATTTCCAACCTTACAGCAGTAATGTGTATTGCTTAGGAGTGGGGAGTATCTTTGGTAAGTGAGTTGGATGGCACATAGTTAAAGGGGTAGGGACATTACTTATACATGGTGTCACCTTTTCCTACCCCTGAATTGGCACGCCGGCCTTGGATAACTGCTGCTGAAAAGTTAATGGGCTGAGGGCAGAGACTCCTGTAACTGGATGATGCTTCACTTTCGCTTCAGAGTCAGACAGTTGTTTCTTTTGTTTTGTTTTAATTTAATTCTTCAATTAAACTCTTTTGTTACTGGGATTAAAACCACTGTAACTTGCCCCAGTTTTTGCTCATCTTGCTCTTTGAAGACATGAGAGTGCTGAATTTTCTAATCTTAGGGCTGGCTGTAGGAATTCTAATGAAACCTGATGTCTCGGGGCAGTGATTCTCGACCAGGGAGGCTGGCCCCTTTGAGAGCATATTATCAGAATTTTGGAGGCAGAAGATGAGAGGGCAAGAGGGGCTACCAATTGAAGGGGGAAAAAAAACCATATTCAGTATTCTAAACTAATATTATCACAGAAATGAAAAATAATGAATGGTGTTTTGCTAACTAAGCTAGGGAGAGAGTTAAGCTTTCTAAACTCTCCTTGACTGGTAGGGCATAAAGGTTAAGTGCTCCCAACAAGATGAGTGCTCCCGTCTCAAGGTCAGAGTTTCAGAGTGTCTGGGAAGTGATGGGCCGTGTTCAAGAGAGATACATGAGCACGTTCTCAGATGCGTCATTTGTAATAGCAAAACCAAGCAGGACTAGAAGAAACAAAAGAGCCATCAGAGGGGAGTGGCTGCGTAAAGTATTGTATCACAGAGTGAGGTATGACTGAGCCATTGATGTGAATGAACACATGTGTTGATACTGGAGTTTCTCCGTTATACATTTCTGGTTGAAACAACAACAACCAGAATGGCACAATGAATAAAAACAGCCCTCCCCAAACCCTATAAAAACTTTAATCATCTCTCTCTTTCTCTCTCTCTCTCTCTCTCTCTCTCTCTCTCTCTCATGCTATATATGTACATTTATAGACTTTTTCTCTTCTGGAAGAATAAACAAGAATTCTGCTGAAGGGTTACCTTTGGAGAGAGAGAGACTGGCAGAGAAGGACTAAACTTTCATTTTGTACTTTATTAGTTTTTTAAAATTGTCAAACCAATCATCCCACCATTTATTCAACAAATACCTGTTGAAAGGCTACTGTGTACCAGGCAACGTAATACTCTCTCTATAAGATTGGCAAGATCCCAACTCTCAGAAAGTTAAGTCTAGTGAGGAAATAGACCGTAATAAGAAAACATAGGAATATTACTCAATTCTAAGAAACGACAGTGAGCTAACACCGTTTATGCTAT
>VBSM01003214.1:5673452-5716861 GCA_008086735.1 Cheirogaleus medius
CAATATTTGTACCCCCATTATATGATGAAATAAAAGGAAAAAAAAAAGAAAACATAGGGAAGATAATTTCAGAAAGTTCTAAGAGCTAAGAAGAATTTAAGGGTCATTAGTTAAACATTAATAGGGGAAGACCACTTTAGATAGCGTGACAGTCACCTATTGCCCCTTAAATGCTCCATAAACAACAACAACAACAACAACCATCCCTAAATGCAGTGCCTCACATCAAGCATTTACTTCCAGGCTCAATTCTACAGGTCGACTGTGGCTCAGATAATTCAGGATGAGCTTAGCTGAGCAGCTCTGTTTTAACCTGTGGGCAATCTGTGCTTTTAGGTTGCAAGTTGAGCTCAGATCTGCTACACTTGTTCCTCTTGGGGATGAGGCTGAAAGGTGAGCAGCTACTCAGGGAGACCTTTTCATGACAGATCATCAGAGTGCAAAGAGCCAGGCCAAACTGCTCAAGACCTTGAATGTGTCATGTCTGCTGATATCCCATTGGCCAAAGCAAGTGACATGGCCAAGCCCAGCGTCAGTAGGGTGGGGAATTATGCTCCACTCCTGAGGACGGCACATGGAAGTGAAGATTAGCTGCAAAATAATTGACACTATCAGTCAAAGCATCTTTGATAGGTGAGCTAAGACCATGCTCAGATCTTGGGTGAGGCTGCGGGAAACCTTCCAGGCAAAGAAAAGAATAAGTGCCTAGAAGTATGATCTACGTAGTCAACTGCAATTGGTTGATTGGATTGTAGACCATTTTTTCTTTAAACTTTTCTATAAAAGTAGACCCTAATAGATAGATATTCTTTCACAAGGGAGTGACATGGGTTAAAAATGTCTAAGAATCATTGAGCGAATATGGAGCCCTATAGGCAATTTAATATAATTTTCTACGTAGAAGAACAATTGTGATCATTAATGTAGCAGACACAAAATTCAACATTTCTTCTGAGGCACCAGGATGTAACAGACGCTGCATGAGCCAAAGGAGGTGCTGGCCCATATGCGGTATTTCTAAGTGGATAACCAAAAATCAATTGGATGACCATTAAACTTTCTACTCTCATGGAGGATTAATTAAAAAAAAACAAACAACTAAAAGATGGTTTGATAAGGATTTTCATGAAATGGCTGTGCTGAGATTCCTAGCTCTTCCCCACCACCCCCTGGGGAGAAACGGAGGATGTAGTTGTCAAAGCCAAAGTCACCCCTGAGAAAACGCCAGCAGCCTGTTGAAGGGGGCTGCTCCTGGGTGTGGCTGCACTCCCCTCTCCTGAGGTCAGAGTGTACCCCAAGTCCTAGAGCCAGATACAGAACTTGCGATATACCTGTTGGCCTTAGGTAGTTTTAAAGGGACCCTGCCTAAGTAGGGCAGCATGCCAGGGAGAGGGACCTCCAAACTGGAAGAGGCTGGGCATGTTCCAGCCAGCGGCAGTTGCAATGAGGCACCTAGCAGGGAGAGCCCACACCCGTGCTCACAAGGGAGAGAGCATGCATTAAACATCTGTTAGTCTCAATGAACGGGAATCCATCAAAGGACAGTGCGATCCACATAAGAGCTTTCATCCCTCTTACGTCTCCAACCTCCCCCATGTAGACTGGTACAGCTCACACACAGCAGCTACCTGGAGGGGAAGGAAGGAAGGAAGCAAAGAGAAAAAGCCAGAGCCTGCCACACCCCTTCTTCAGTGGCAGCCGTCTATAGCTGGCTGTAGCAAAGAATGAATAATGTGTTTATCCGATAGACTAGACATTCTAATTTCTCAGTCAATACTGATATTGAGTGAGAGTGATGATGAAGCTTTCTCGGAGTGATCAGGAATGCCATCGGACTGCCTGCATTTTTATCTGGGGCTCCTGCTAAATCACAAAGCAGATCTTAGGGGCAGTGGTAATCAAAAATAAATTTGCTTTTGTGATTACACCCCTCAAAACTTGTGCAGCCTACCCATTACATTTGCTGGAAGATGGCCATGGCTGCATTGTGTTAAGGGTTCTGTAGATATTATCTCATTCACAAGAACTCTATAAGGTAATTACAATTATCCCCATTTTACAGATGAGCAAATTGAAACCAAGGGAGGCTAAGTGATTATCTGGGTTCACAGCATGGTACATATCGAAGCTGGGCTTCAAAGCAACTCCATTTCACTCTCCTCCAGAGTCTACGCTCTTAGCAGATCTGATTTCTTCCCCTCAGAGTGGCCCCTCCAGTGTGTGTACAGAGTGACTACCCCTGCTGTCCTCAGCTCCCCCTCCAATCCCCAGGCCAATGGGCCCAGCTTCTCCAGCCACCCCTCACATGGCAGGGTTGCAGTCTGTCCCCATCCAGGTCACTCTCCTGCCCCTGTTCCTCTGAGTCATGTGTGGCCCCCTGTGCACGTGTGAATGCTAAACATTGCATCTCACCGCATAGGTGTGTGACTTAGCAGATGTTGCAATACCTGTCTGCAGTTCCACGGAAGCAGGTCAGGGCCTGATGGATGCACCTGCCACAGGATCTCATGTCCTGCTGTGCTTTGCACCAGGGGTGCTGAGGGGGACCCTCCATGTGGCAGCCTGAGGAAGGCTTGTCAGTAGCCTCTACTCCCTGCCCACCCCACAGGATCTATTCTGCTTGTACAAATAGAGAAATCCTTGCATCTGCTTCTCGCCCCATGGGGCCCATATTGGCAGTGGCACCTCGTTAAAATGAAGGACTGTCTTTTGTATTACAGATAATGTGAGACAAACTACATTTCTGCTTCCTGATAATACGCTTTGCTGAAGATAAGGTCTAGGGAGAGTTCTCGGTAGGTTTACCCTGATTCGAATCCGTTTTTCAGGAACAGCAGTTTCATTTTTTTTTTTTTTTTTTGAGACAGAGTCTCGCTCCATTGCCCGGGCTAGAGTGCTGTGGCATCAGCCTAGCTCACAGCAACCTCAAACTCCTGGGCTCAGATGATCCTCCTGCCTCAGCCTCCTGAGTAGCTGGGACTACAGGCAGACACCACCATACCCGGCTAATTCTTTTTTAATATATATACATATATATACACACATATATTTTTAGTTGTCCAGCTAATTTCTTTCTACTTTTAGTAGAGACAGGGTCTCACTCTTGCTCAGGCTGGTCTCAAACTCCTGAGCTCAAAGGATCCACCCGCCTTGGCCTCCCAAAGTAGTAGGATTACAGCTGTGAGCCACCGCACCCGCTCGGGAACAGCAGTTTCAAAGATTGTTTTCATAACGGAAGGGACAGGAGGCGTTGCATGTTTTTATTTGGCAGGAAGTACAGTGAGCAAGTGCGATTTTGAAAATGAGCTGCTAAAAACAAGGACAATACACATACGTGAAGGCTGTTGACAGGGTATGAGGCTGTTCTTATAAATGGCATCCATTCTGCATCTGTTGTTCTAATTGGTAACTTGGTTAGCTTGGTTCCTACTCTAAGTCAGTCCTGCTTACTCACATGGAGTTGTTTCCCAAACGTCAGCCATTTAAATTCCATCTTCGCCATTAGTGCTGTTTTGCTGTGCTGGTTGTGCGATTATTTATTTAATGTTTTTCTTTAACCAATTTTTACTTATTAAGAAATAATAGCTGAAATGGGTATGATATGTCAGTCATGTATGTATTCTATATAGAATTATTTATATAGAGAGACTTCTCTACATGTGAAATAGAATATATATTTACCCATATTCTCTTCAGCCTTGGTTTCTCCAGTGGTATTTTTCAGTACTTGTTCTCTAACTTCCATTTTTAGAGGAGAAAAATAGGTGAGGGAAAGATGGAGATGGGTGGAAAGGAATGAAATTTATATTAGGAATATTCTGTATAGGTCTTCAGTATGTTCCTTACATTTTATCACATGTGGTAAGAATTTGATAGTGGCAGAACATTAAAAAAAATTATTTGTCCCCCAAAACACTTTCTAATAGTACTGGAAATAGTTTTATTGTATGGCCTCTCATTCACTCATTTGCGTATTCATCCATGCATTCATTAATGCAACAAATACTGCTGAGTGCATACTCTGTATTAAACATGAGATATAACAATGGGTAAGAGGAGTTCTTTGTTCTTGGGGAGCTCAGAGTCCTGACTCTGAAATGGGTAAATAAATCGATTGTCACACTCCCATGGAAAAAGTACTAAATCGAGGTGAGAACCAAAATCCGTGAGGGCCCCCAAGAGTAGGTAATGGATAATGTTTGGGAATGTCAGGCTGTGTTAGTCATGGTGCTGGGTCTAAATCAGAGAAAAACAGAGTTCTGCCTTTATTTCACAGAAAATCATTTGTCTCCTCAGAGGCTGGGGGGATGAATGTTATATCTTTGGTCCAGAAGGACTTGTTTGACCTTGAAGTGAATCACCTCAGAAATCTCTCTCAACTTGAATGTTGTCCTTTGATGAAGAGCAACTCAGCCAGGAGATACGCCCCCGGTGCCCTTTTTAGATCCACGCACCCTTCTGTCATGCTTTCTGGAAAATTTTGGCCATTTAATACTTTTGCCATATGCTTAAAGAAATAACAAAAGAACTGCACAAAGATATGTATTCAAGGATGTTCATTGCAGTATTGCCTATAACAATAACAGTTGACAATGTCTTAAATATCTATCGATAGGGGATTGATTAAATACATTATAGAGCATGCCACAATATAATATCACATTATCCTTCAAAAGATGCCTGGGATCTGTGTGTATTAACTTAGGAAAATATTCGTGAAACAGAAAGTAAAAAATAAAAATAAAAAGCAGATTATGGAACCACATGTATAGTATTATATTGTTTGTGTAAAAAGATGTGAGTTAATACAGTATATCCATGAAAAGTCTGCTGGGATGTGTTCCAAGCTGGGAAGAGGCTATTGTGGAGGAGGCAGAATGTGAAGTGCCTGAAAGGAAACTGCATTTTCTTTTTTAAGCACATCTGTATTTCATGCATTTTAAATTATTTTTATAAACAGCCAAAAAACTAAAGGCATGTTCAATTATGGAAAGGAAAAAAAGGGAAATTTGAAAGGCAGACTTACATAGTGGAAAGAGAACATGCCCAAGGGTGTAAGTTCATGGAGTCTAGTTCTTCTGTTTTGCTTCTAGATGGCTGGACAGTAGCCAGGATCAGACTCATCATTTTCCTTCTCTAATCCAAAACCTTCTCTCTTTCTGGATTGCCCAGTTTTCAACCTCAGCATAGTCCTGGAAGACTCCTCTTTTTCTTATTTAACAAATCCACATCCAGTTTGTTGTGAAGGGTCTTTTACGCGTTGCCATCCCTTCCTTTTTCTTTTTTTATTCTTTTGCAACGCATTGGTCTGCGCTATTGGCATGGCTTTCTTCCCAGGCTCCATCGATTCCACGATTGTACTGGTAGCAGAGTGATCCTCCTGAGACACAGAGACTAATAATTTTACTGTCTTGATTAGAACATTTAAACGAATCCCCATTGCTTGCGGAATCAATGCAGATGCCCTTGTTTAGTTCTCAAGACCCCGCATGATGTGGTCTCACCAAATATGTCCATTCCTACATCCTACACGAGGTTGCTTTCAGTCCTTCGGGCCATGCTTTGCACCTTTTCTCTTTCATTTTTTTTTTTTGTTGTTGTTCATAACACCGCTTTTCTGTGTTTTTTTTTTTTTACTATGCAAACACTTAATATATATTAGTTTATGTTTTAGTAGTCATTGTGGTACTCTCCCTTCTTCCTTCCTTTCTTCCTTCCTTCATTCATAGTGTGACTTCTGGGTACCTGATATTACACTAGGTGCTGAATATATAACAGTGAACAAAACAGATCACCACACCCTTGCTTCTTCCCCAGACCCAAGAAAAGCCCAAGGAGACAAACACGTCATATTTTACAACTTGGGAGAGGCACTGGGTAGACACCAAACATGAGAGGAGAACGAGAATAATGGTGACATGGAGAGAGGGGCGCAGGAAGGAGGGTGTGTTGAAGAAAAGTCTGGCTGAGTAGTGGCCCTTAAGGTGGACCTAAAGAGCACAAAGGATCCAACTTTGGGGTACATGGGGGAAGAACATTCCAGGCACATGGAATATAGCATAGGAATATATATTCAGAGACCTTGAAGCATGAGAATACTTAGCTGTGTAAGGATCCGAAACAGGAGTTTGGCCGGAGCAAGATGATTGAGAGGCACAGTGGCAGAAGATGATGTGGAGAGAGGGGGCTTTAAAAGTCATGACATGAATTTGGATTTTATTCTAAGGGCAATGGCATGCTGTTGGAGAGTTTTAAGCAGGGAGGTGAGATTATAAATCCAGCTTTATCTCTTTCTGCCTTCCCATCAGCTCCTGTCACAATGTCCTGCATATAATTGTTGCCCAGTAAGTACTTGTTGCATTATTGAATGCTGTGGCTGTGATTGATTATAGAATTAGCCACATGTCAGCAGGGGATGAATTTAGTCCTCTTTATCAGTTTTTATCCAGCAAGGTAGATAAGTTCATAAAAAGGTAACTTTCCTGGCAATCTCCTATTTTCAGTTCATTAATCACATACCAAATGATGGCTCTGGTTTTGCTTTAAAAAACTGTGATATGATCTCTCTTAAGTATTCTGGATATGTGAACTCTCATTTAAATCCCACCGAGAAGTTTTTAATTTTTTACTTACCAAAAGAAGTTTGTATTTTTGACATCAAAAAACATGCAAGTGCTACTGTCATCTGAACCATGAAATACTTATTTTTTAGTGGCTTAGAACATACATGGACCTTGGCAACTTGTAGATGAGAAAAATGAGACCCAGAGAGCCCAAGTCCCTTATCTGAGGCCATCCTGCTAGTTAAATCTCAGATTTCTTGGGCTTCCACCATGCCCTGCTGGGTTGCTACTGTCATTGTACTAGGGAATTTCTCTTTTTCTAGATTCTTATCTAATGCACTATAATGTTGATAAACCAGACTGCCTAATAAATATTTGCATTATCCTCCTTTAATAAAAGCTATTCCTTTGATTTTTAGGAAGACATAATTGAGAAGTTTATTCCTGTTTACTTTTTGATGAACAGCACATAGTAGTCAGGAATCTCTTTGTTACAAGTGACAGAAACCAAATTCAAAATGGGGAATATGTGGTTTATGTCCATAGTTAAACCGTGGGAGGCAGGGCTGGCTGCAGCTACTACAGGGTCACCAGCACTTTGGAACCTGCCCCCTCTGGCTCTTGCTTCTTCCTGGGAGAAGGCAGCAGTTCCTTTCTGTTTGGAGCAATGGATAGAGGGAAGGGGTGGGGGCAATGCACTGCCATAGATGGGGAGGAGGGTGCTATTTCCAGGGGAAGGAAGGGACACTGACAGACAAAGCAACAAGTATTGGCCACACTTAAGGAAAACCAGCTATTTAGAATAGTAACATAACAGCAGACATTTGTGTACCACTTGGATATTTTCAAAGTGCTTTCATCATCACAAAAATCCACTGGGTTCCCAGGAGGAACCATTTGGCTGGAGACAAGTGAGTAAGGCAAAGAGTCACAGGAGCCAGGTCCGAGGGACATTAGGAGAGCCAGATGATGCATGCTGAGGCAGAGGTGGGTTGGAGCAAAGGTCTGCCTAGGTCCAGAATGCATGCTTTGACCACATAGTGTTTTATAGGTTCTCTATTGTAACAGCTCTTTTACTTCAAGCGTGTATTGGATTTTTAGAAACAATCAAATGTGTTTTTTTGGAGCCAGGTCTTCCAGATGCAGTAGATAACCAAGATAGGTAGCAAAAGTGGCTGCATTTATGTATTGATTTCTTTAACATTTTTTTTTTTTTATGCCTATGATGTTTCAGGCCTGGTACTGAGCACATAGGATTTGAGGACGAATAAGGCATAGTCATTGCCCAGGAGAGAACTCTGGGTAGCTGCAGAGACAGATGTGTAAACAGATGATTATCACAATGGGGTGATTGCTAAGGTAACTCTGTTCCAAGCTGGCAGGATGGACAAAAGGCAGGGAATGTGTCTAGGGGTAAGTCAAAGAAACCTCCTGAAGGAGACAACATTTGGATTCAGTCTTGAAGAATATTTAAGATTGAATGCCCTTCCCAGGCCTTTGGGTTGGTAGATGGAGGAAGGATGCTGCTAGCAAGGGAATAGCACGTGCAAAGGCAGACAGAAGGGAAAAAACCATGGTGTGACCAGTGTAGCGTGTGGGTGGAGAGGAGATGGTGGTGTGGCAGTGTCGTGGGGGTTAGCATGCAGCTCTCCCCTCACCCCAAAGTCTGCTTTAAAAATTACAACATGGCTATCTGAGTTCTAGAATGCTTGATAAAACTTAGACCCAGTTCTTTACAATTATACTTTACTTCTCAAGATCTCGACTTCTGTTTGGAAGTCATTTTCCAGAATAATCTTCCCATCTCAAGGTCCTTAACTGGATCACATCTGCAAAGTCCCTTTTGCCATAGGAGGTAACATTCACAGGTCCAGAGATTAGGTCAAGGACACTTCTGGAGGCCAGTTTAGCATGTAAGAATGGAGACAATGAGGAACCTTCCTTCAAACTCCACGGTGCTGGGTTGTACCTTGGCTCCAAATCCTGAGTCACTTCAAGATATTCTGTGCATTTGGAAAGTTAACCTGTTAGCTTAATTTCAGGATGGCTGCAGAAAGCTTCTCCCACAATTTTCAGGCAATTTCTACCCATTTGAAAGTGGGTAGAAATTCAGAATTGGAGGTCGACTGGGCTGCTTTGGTAACATTGTCTCCAAATAGAAGTCAGAACAGAAACTGAAGAATAGGGGCCATTTTTTACTTTGTCCCTGTTTTAGTTTCCTTTTGCTATTGTAACAGATCACCACAAACTTACTTTTAAATGACACCGATTTACTGTCTACTGGTTCTGGAGGTTGGAAGTCCAAAATCCATTTCACTGGGGTACAGTCAACATGTTGGCAGGGCTGGTTCCTTCTGGGCACTCCTAGGGAAAATGTGTTTCCTTGTCTTTGTTGATGTTTAGTGGCTGCCTGCACCCCACGGCTTGTAGCCCCTTCCTCTGTCTTTAAGACACATGGCTGCAATCTGTTTCTGTTACCATAGTGCCTTTTCCTTCATAGACTGCTCCTGGCCCCTCTGAGAAGGACCCTTCTGATTACATTGGGCACACCCTGATGACAATCCAGGATAATCCCCCATCCCAAGGTCCTTAACTTGATCACATCTGCAAAGTCCCTTTTGCCATATGAAGTAAGACTCAAGAGTCTAGGGATTAGGTCAAGGACATTCCTGGAGGCTGTTATTCAGCCTGCCACAGCCCCCTACCAGCTCATAAATCCATAAGTTTTGGTGGCAGCAGTTCTGGTATCTCCTTGACCACATCGATGCCATGCACATTTCTGTAGTTGAAGTTTTGTGTACATTGTTTTTTCTAATTTGCATCTAAATACTTTTGAATTTACCATATACAACAATGCAAACAAGGGAGTCAGTGATCTAAATTTAACATCATTGTCATTGTTTGTAAGAATTTCTTAATACTTGCTTGATTATGAATGTAATACTTAGCATGAAGTTGCATTAGTAACTTTACAAAAAGAAAACATTTATTTTTGAAGACCTAGAGTGATTGATCTACTATGATTTCCTATGATGGCTGAATTGTTCTTTTAGGCTACCTTCTCTGCCTTATATTTAAGTTGTTTGTATACATGATTTATCTTCTTATTAGACTATAAGCTTCTTGGGGACAGAGCTCTTTTCTGATATATCCATCTATTGGATAGAGGACATTACATACCTGAAATATAATTAGATGCTTTCCCTGTATTAACTTTTTAAATGCTTACAAAAACCTTTAAGACAAAGGCTCAGAGAGGAAATATAACTTCCCCAAAATGAGACAGCTAATAAGATACAGTGCTGATACTCAGACACACTCTGACTCCTGCGCCCATGCTTTTATCAACTCTATTATGCTCCTTTTTACTACTGCGGTATGTGCTGAATGAATAATAATTATTGCTTTATAGCTAGCACAGCACTTTTACATACATTATCCCATTAGATGCCCATTAAAAAAAAGGCATGCAACTATCACTTGCTTCTTTATTTCAGAGATGAGCAAACAGGCTCAGAATGGTCAAGTGTGTCCATTTATTCACTCATTCAGGCTTCATTCATCATGCACTGAGCGTCTATGAGGTGTCATGCCTGGGGCACGCCTTGGGAAATAGCAGTAGACAGGAGGAAAAGTTTGTTCCCTCATGAAGCTTATGGTGCTGTGAGGATCACAGCATTACCTGCGCCATGTCTGCTGCAAAGAAGTAGAGTGTTTCGTAGGAACAGACAGTAGGGACCGTCTGATCTGGGCATCACAAAAGACTTCCCTGGATAGGGGATATTAATCAATATACTTTTAGTTTCTGGTAACAGAAACTCTATTCAAAATAGCTAAAACTTTTGGGTATGTATTGGCTCACATTGCTGAAAAATAATCTGAGATATTAACTAGCTTCTGACTGGATCCAAAAGTTTATATGATGTTATTACAACTGTGTATGAGATTTATTCTTCATAGATTGTCCCCCTCGGTTGCAAAGATGGCTATTGGGCAGTGATATGCTTTGATTTTTCTTACTGATAGAGACCCAGAAAAAGAAGAGGACAATTCTTTCTTGGTAACTCCAAGAAACATAATTTTGTAGAAGGGCTCAGTTGGGCCCTCTTTGAACCACATGTCCACATATCACTGTGGGGTTCGGGGGTTCTGAGGCCTTTGGTTGGCTAGACTAGGTCCTGTGCTTTCCCCACCCTGTCCCCACTGTAGAGGAAGCAGGGCCTCGTGCTTGACATTGGGAAGGAATAGTTTTCTGAAAGGCACATTTTCTAAGTTTTTTGAGATTTTTCTGGCAAAATATGTTAATTTTCTGAGACAAAATTAACATGTATTCCCTACAGTGTCACATAGTTAGTATAGTCAATTTTGCTAACATAAACTATTTGTTATTAAAAATCAGCACTCTGCAAAGTCAGGTAATAAAAGCCATGGGCCTTTTGAGAAAAATGGGATTTGGACTCCACAATCAAACTTCATCAGTGAAACATAAAGCAAAAGACAGGAACCTAATAAAAACAGTACCATAGCTTTATCTGTAGATACTTCAATAAATATAGCCATTTGCATTGAAAAAGATATGAAGTGTGCTTTTGAAGATGGACAAGGGAAGGATTCCTGCTTGTGATTTCTTGTAAAATTATATAGAAGGAGGGTTATCAAAATCAATGATCTTTTTCAGTCTTAATTATAGAGCATGGTTTTTTTTTTTTTTTCCCCTTTGAGATGTCTTCCATGACATGCATTTCTAATTGATAGTTATTTCACCAAAGTTGGAAACCTTCTTCAATTAATTTCTGTATTGCTGCTAGAGGTTCTTTTACAGCTTTCTCGTCAGCACTTGTGGCTTTGCCCAATAGTTGTAGGCTTTAGAAATTCTTAGAGGTTTTGAAACCACCAAACTTACCGCTACTCGCACTGAAAAGAGCTACTGATTCAGAATTTGGCAATTTATTCTCATGGTCTTCTTATGTAGATGGTGCTCTCTCTTTGTGAGAAAGGTTGCTTCTGATTTTTTTGTTGTTGTTTGCTATTCAATCCATATGCTCAATAATCTTTCAATTTCTTCTAAAGGCCTTGTTCTTATTGAATTCACAACACTTGAAGTTGTTCTAGTCTTAGACATTTCTCTAATTTTCTAACATTGAGTCTCTGATGGTTTGTGATGTAGATTTCTTCATGCCTGTTTCTCAAGAGAGCAATGTGTTCATTTGTTCTTTCAAAATGCTTATTTCAAGTTTTTCTTCAAGACTTAAAACTTTCCTTTGTGTATGCTTCTTGGCATTTTTTTTTTATTTTTAGCCCAGATACTTAGACATGAATGGGATGTTGAAAAAGTATTTTTTCATGTAGACAACTTCACAAATGTCAAAGAATAGCAAAACACAATATTGCAGGACAATGCACATGGTGACTTAGTTGCTGGTAGATGTTTGAGGTATATGTGTTTTGTGTCTTCCTGCGTGCCTTGGTTTAGCTAAGAGCAGTTTATTGTGTTCCCCTAGTGTAGCGCTTTTAGCAGACAGAATTGAGCTTATACAAATGAAAAAAATTCTGTGTTGTACTCAAATTGTACCCTAACATATCAATTTCATTACAACACATTTTTCTTTTCAACAGAAGAGATCCAGAAGAACTGACTGTAATTGGAAGAGAAGAGAATAAAACTCAGGTCTTCTGACCTAGTCACTTTTTCCTCTACAGAGCAGTGTTCATAGGGCTAGCAGCTATGTCAACTCTCAGTGTTTAAGGTATAATAAATGTCATCTTAAGTACAGAAATACCAGAGCATCTAATTTTGTTACTTTGGGAGGTTTTAAGTGAACACGTCTATTTTTAGGCTACTGTAACCATTGTTTAAAATGCATTTGGAACAGTTTTGGTTTTGCCGTCACCTTCAGACCCATTTTGTGGCATATTAAAAAATCACATTCACTATTTTATTATCATATCTGTAACAAGTTTCCTTGATCATTACTTTTTTCCCCCCACTCTACATAATTCATAAACAATTAACCAAAAGAGCTAGAGTTTGAGAACATACTTTACAAACCTTACAGAATTACACTAATAGAAGTTGTTACTTTATGTCTTTCACAAATGTCACGCTAGATACATATACTGGAAATATCCAGTTAGCTGTATACACCAGCTATATGTATCTCTAGAGGTGTATTTCTAGAGGTGTATATATAAGAGAAATTTTTGTTTTGTTTTGGATGCCAGTTGCAGAAATGTGATCTTACCACATGCCTCAACACATAGCAAATATCCATTATGGGTCTCAGCAACTTTTGTCTCTTGTTTTAGTTTATTTCTCTTTAGTGTGTTATTTCACCAAACCCCAGGCTCATTTCCCTCCCCATAAAGATATTCACTCTAAAATGCATGCTATGTGTCCTTACATTTGCATGGATTTTTATGAAATATGTAGTGCTACTTTGGAGGTCTGGGGTTTTAATTTACTTAAACAGTAAGTGCTATTTATATTTTTTCATTTTTTTCTTTTATTCAGCACCATTTTTGCAATCTATGTTGTGGTTGTAAACCTAGTGTATTGTTTCCACATTGTTCTATATAATAAGTATCCCACATTTTACTTATCCATTCTCTTACCATTGTCATCTTGCCATTTTTATGCTTTCTGTGTTGACTATCCTGTATGTGTTCCTTTATAAACCTCTTGAGAAACTGTATAAGAAACTCTTAGATAGATAATCAAGTGTGAGACTCTAGGCTCATAGCACATGTTTATACCTAATTTATCCAAAAATGGCTGTATTGACCTTTAGAATAGCTGTTCCAATTGACACTTCCCTCATCAACTCTTATCCTCTTGCATTCTTGCCAACACTTGGTTTCATATAAGTTTTCATATTTGCCTTTTTGGTGGATGTGATGGAATGTGATTATTATTTTAATTTGTACTTTTCTGATTAAGTCTGAGTACTTTCTCATATCTACTGGGCACTCAGGTTTCCCCTTTTGTGATTTGCCTGTTCATATACTTTTGGGCAATTTTTAACAATTCTAAAAGGATACATGGTAATTCACTGGAAAAAAGTTCTACTCTTAGACTTACTTGCAGGAATTAAGACACTAAAATAAACCTAAATAATCTCTTAGTAGTATTGGATCATTATGTTACATTTTTCTATATGTACAATGTAGACAAGTTCTGAATTCCCTGTTCCTCCATCTGATTATAGCCTGGAAGATTAGCTCACCCATGACACACTTGAGTTTGCTGCTTTTTGAAAAGATCCTGGGGAAGCTCTGTGGTTTTCAGAGCCATATTATGTTGTCTACATATCTGAGTAAATTTTATGCATTCTAGCAGGATTCGGTGTCAAATGGTTAGGCAACACTCTCTTTGTGGAGCCAATTAAAATAGTGACATGAATGGTGTATTCTATTTCTTTTTCTGTAGTGGAACTCCTGTCAGAGTTCCTGTATCTTAATTGGCTCTATTTGAAAGGAAATTTTGAAATCCTCCACTGCAGTATACATGTACTTATTTATCCCTTGAAACTTCCATCTGGTGCCTTTGCACACCAGTGGCTGAAATGACTCGCCTTGCTGCTCTTTGGAAATGAGGTGCAGTGGCATTTGAATTGATGAAAGCACTAGCACCTCAGATGAGGTGGCATCCCATAATGATGGGAGGTGCAATGCAGTTTCATTAGGTGCAAAGGCACAGACATGATTTCTAGAAATTCACAGTTCAGTATGAATGATTTACTCAATTAACATTGATTTCTAGCAGCAGCGATTCTCAAACTTTTTGTGTTCACAGCACACTTTGGAAAAAAGAAATTTTTTTGACCTGTCATTTGAAGGGAATAAAAAAACCCCAAAGACTCTGAAGGTAACATCATATAATATAATCAGTTTGACATTATCAAAATGCCTCTCAGACTTTGTAAAAGAGCACATAATTATCACATTACTGACTTGGTCATTTTTCTGCACAGAGCTCTAGTTTGAGTATTAAGGTTCATTGTGCTGGCTTGTCCTCCTGTTTATTATATATTTAAGCTTTTACTGTATATTCAGTGTTTTGAGAAGTAAAGTGAAACTTTCAGTTCAGTTAAAGTGATAGAATTTTAGGCTTAGAAATGACTCTAGACATCTAGCCTGGTCTTGTTAGACATAAATCAACTGAGGCCTAGGAAAGTCTGGTTTCCTAAAAGTCAAGAATCTTTAGTTTTATTCTTTTTCTTACATTTTAGGAAACTCTGAAAAGAGAAATATCTCTTTGCTCTGATTGTGTTGGAGATATTGCTGGTAAACAGATCATGGAGTCACATGGGTGACTTACCTCAGGTCCTTGGGTGAGTCCCCACCCCCTCACACAGCTCAGCAAGCCATCAAATGAAGGGATACAGGAAGAAGGGGCTCTGGGGTATGATTCCTAGTCTTTCTGTGTCCTGATATGTTACAAACCCTGTTATAATCTAATTTGCAATTAATTACTTTAAATCTCTGTATTACTCAGACTACTTAATCATTAAGATCAGTCCAGCACATCATCCTAGAAAAAGAAGGACTAAGAAGAAATACAATTAGTGGCTTATACTTGCATACCGTGACACTCAGAGATTCCTTCTGGGTCACCTTGAGAGTCCTGTGGAGAGGAAGGGCAGAGTGGATGGAGACGTGGGGGTCTAAGTGAGTAACTACAGGTTCTACACATCCATTTCAATCAGAGCCATGCCTTATGATGTTTATTTTTCTTAATATGCATTTGGCATTCATAAAAGATTCCATTTAAAAAAAGAAATTTGCCTGCTGAAAAAAGTTCGAAATACCACTCTGAAGCCCATTTAGGGGGAAGATAAGGTTGCAGAAGTACAGACTAATTCATTATTAGGAGAGGTTTCAGCAACCGTCTGAGGGTGGTGAGAGCAGACCTCTTAGCTGGCAAGGAGAGCTCTTATACTGAAGGAGGAGTCTTTCACCTTAACATTCGAAGGGATCTAATGAAGAATTTAAGTCTCACTTTTTGGAAAAAATAATGTCGAACGAAATAGATTTCATCTCCATTCAAATAAGAATTGTCTAAAATCGAAGGATTCATTGTGGAGCTGCAGTGAGCTAGAATGAGCTGGAGGTGGGTGAGCTATGGGGTGAAGGGAGAGCTCCTTACCTCTGAGCTTCGTTTCTGTCATCTGAAAGCTGGGAAATGAGTATTTCTCTGCGGCATTGAGAAGATTAAATGACATAGGATATGTAAATCGTGGACGTATGCACCTGTATATACAGAAGAGAACTCCGTCATTATGAGTGCTGTTAGTGGGAAATTCAGTTTTCCACTCTATACCCTAAGAAAGCTTGGAAGAAGCAAAGGACAAATAAAAGAAATTTCAACAGCATGGAAAGGACTTAAAAATGTGGAATGATATAGACCTAAAGTATAAGTAATTTGAAGGGTGGTTTACTTGAATTCATAGATGACTCCCCCATATTGAGCTATTAATTGGAACTAGAATCATACTCATAAACTTTTGAGATTCTGTGACTCATGGAACTGCTTTGGATGACAGGTAATCTAGCTGACGGTAACTGATTTGGTCTCATACAGGATTCCTATATCCTTAAAGATTAGAATCTACAAAGGATTTTTATTTTTTTACAGATCTTAAAACTATGGTCACTGAAAATATTCTGTATTTGTTATAATGGGAACTAATGAAACACAGTGAAACTATACAACCTAGAATAAGAGAGATTAATTGTCCCAGGATAATAATAATAACACTTGTTCACTCTGGAATGAATTCATGCTGAAAGCAGTATTGCAGCAATATCAAATATTTCCCTCTCCAAACCTCAAGTTCCAGGCAAGTAGAAGCCAAGCTAAACCATTCTCTCCCCTGTGTGGAAATGAAGAGTATATATTTTGAACACAATGTGTGGTAGTCACAAAGCTACAGGAATAATCTACAGCTGTATGTAGGATAGAGGAAACGAGAAGTGGAACTTAAAGACTAGATTTGAGCATCATGTTTTGATCTTAGCTCCTCATGACGTCCACCATGTGGCTACAGGCTGTGCCATCGCACGGTTTAGATCATCAGGATATTTGCTGATATGAGTATGAGCCACTGTAGTAGGCAAACCAAGCTGGTCCCTGCTCTGGAAGGACATCCTGGTGTGGTAGGGAGAAACAAATGAAGATGAGGCAGTATGCCACACAGGGGCTGGGTGTCGTGCTGGCAAAAGTATGGGGTACTCTGTTCGCAATGTTGGGACATCGAGGATTTAAGGGTGAGAGGCAGGAGGTGGAGGTAGGAAGGGAAGCATGGTGGGCTGAGAGTGTTGGCAATGCTAAACCATTCTGGATTTGAGTGGGGAGGTGTTTTTAGCTGGGGAGACTCATGATCAATCTGTTTTGGAAGGATCACGTGGGCTGTAGCTGGGAGAGACCAGTTAGAAAGTGATTGTGGTAGGGTAGGTGAGGCACAAGATGTGGAAGGTGGAAGTGTTTTTGTGAGGCTGTGTTGGTTCCAGCTATATAATTAGAAGTAAGGATCCTTTAAAAATAATGTTTCTGTATCTTCTTTCCTGAATTCTTGTTTCCAAGTACCTATACAAAGGGTATATGTTGAAAGTCTTTCAAAAGTTACAAAGATATGTGTAAATATCAGCTACTAATGGGAGAGCAGGATGAAATGGGTTAGATTATACATACTACTTTTAAGTTAGGTATTCCTGATTCTTCTACCATTGTGAGATATTAAACATGACTTTATGTTGTTTTTTTTTTATTTACTAACAAGATTCTATTTTTTTCTCATTAATGTTCAAGATCTTAAAATTGCTGGTGGGAATGTAAATGGGCCCATCCACTTTGGAAACCAATTTATTATGAATTTATAGTGAATTCTAAGTTATATATCTTATGATACCTATATACACCTATATACCTATATACATTATTTTAAGAATCATTTGATTCATCAGCTCAGAATTGAAAATGGTTTTGGTAGACAAATCTATGCTTAGGCCCAGCTAACTGGATATTTCCAAGTAGTAGGTAGTGGACCTTTTGAAATAACCATTATTTTAAGAATTCTTTCACCATTATTTCACCATTTCTTAAAGGGCTGTAGCACTTTTCACCATTATTTTAAGATGATTTGTTTCATCAGCTCAGAGCCTAAAATGGTTTTGGCAGACAAACCTATGTTGAGGCCCAGCTAACTGGGTATTTCCTCTAGATACAGATATACCTGTATACACCTCTAGATACATACTCCAGAGAAATTCTCACAGAGTTTGCTTAAGAGATGTGTATAATACTAAGGTGTTCATAGCAATACTGCTTGTGGTAGTGAATGAATGATGAATGGAAACCACCTAACCGGCCATAATAGGGAAACTGATAGATAAATTATGATTTATTTGAACAATAAAATATTAAAGAAATCTTGAACAAGATCTCTCTCTCTCTCTCTGTTTCTCTCTCTGTGGACACATTTTATTTATTTTGTTATTTTTAAATTTTTTTAATTAACACAATAATTGTACATATTTATGGGATACAGTGTGATATTTCAATACACGTATACATTGTGTAATGGTCAAACCAGGGTAATTAGCCTATTCATCACCTCAAACATTTATCATTTCTTTGTCATCAGAACATACAAGATCCTTTGTTTTGGCTGCTTTGGAATATTAATGCCTCGTTATTGACATAGTCAACTTTACTGTGCAACAGGGCACCAGAACTTATTCTTTCTTTCTAATTGTACCTTTGAACCTATTGGCCACACTTCTCCTTATCCTCCTTTCCCTCTTCCCTTCCCATGGAAAAATTTTAAAAAAATGTAAATTCAAGCAAAAAAGTGAAGTCACAGAAGAATATATGATGAAGGTAAATTTTAAAACATATAAACCAATATACTTTATTACATATACATGCATACATGTGGTAAAAGTACAAACGTGTGAGAATCCCTCAGGCCAACTTTGTCACTAGTCTCTTCAAAAATATCCTGGTAGCACTTTAGTATATTTATCTATAAATAGCAAGCTAAGTTTCACCAGAAGATCAATAGAGCTGTAAATGGAGCCTTTTTCAGTATAAATAACTTGTGTGGCTCTGATATTATTACTATATTGACTGCTGCTAGTTTCCAGTTATTTAGTGCTTAGCGTATACTTTTCCCATTTATGTGCTGGACTGGCCTTTAGGGATTTAGCTAATGTTACCTTGGGGTATGTGAAAACAGTATTTATCATTGGTGACAACATCTGTTTGGAATATGTGATCATATTTCCTAACTGTTCTACTTAGGAAATGTTCAGTAAAGAAAAATGAGTGCAAAGTGTTGCTTTTCAGAACAAAATGCAGTGTTGCATTTGCAATAATGTCTTTTTTTAGTGAGGACTCATTGTGTTGCAAGTGATGGAAACCAAAGTCCTACAAGTGTAAGACAAAATGAAGATTTATTTGCTTGTGTAACTTGGGTAACATGTTAGGCATGGTAGACCCAGATGCCTAGACTCTGTTGTAAGGTCTTCTTCCTTTCTGGCACCTCTCCCAGGCAGAAATAATCTGTGGCTCACATACTCCCAGCTTAACTACCTGAGCAGCCAGAGGCCATCTCTTCTGCAGAAAAGTCTTGGGGAAGCTTGGGATTGGCTTACCTTGGGTTCCAAGCCCATTCCTGAACCGATCATGGTGGTATACGGATTCGTTGGGATATTTATAATTGGTCAGGTAAAGGAGATTTGAGGCTCAGATCAGGATGAGCAGTGAAAGAGCATTTTATAAAAGGGAACGTGGTGTGCTATTGTCTAAAGCCAGGTCAAGAGAAAATACAGTGGCGACACAAAAAACTATAGCTATCATGGACCACCATTGCTTCTCTTCCTGTCATCTTTCTCCTCCACACATGCAAAGAGGGCGTAATCAGTCAGCTATGCATGTTTTAAACATTCCTGGATTTTGTTAAAGCCTAATTGACTTCTAGAAATGCATGGCCTTTTCCCAGGTGAATCTCCGCTTTTCCACAGTAACATTCATCATCAGTAGCATTTGGCTGAATGAGAATTAGGGAAGCTCCTCTAAGAGATGTCCCAGAAATTGCCTTGTTCAATGATGGGCTTAAAGACAAAACCCTTGCTTCCCCACTTTGAGAACATTAGCGTTCCGAGCTAGTTCATTAGCTGCCTTAATTTGCACAGATACTGATGGAAGACACCTTCATCAGAATGCCGGCAGAGTGCCATCCGAGTGCGAGTGGGCTTTGCTATTAAAAGCTCAGTAATGACTTGCGTCGGTTGATACAGATTTGCACTGCTGGTTACTCTGTGCCCTGCACTTGGCGATGCTCCGATCACACTTAAATCAGAAACTAAGTGTAATTAAGTACTACCCTCAGCACATCTCTTCTTTTAGGACATTTTTATTCACCATGATTTAGGACATGACAATTGGGTGAGATTAAAGCAGCAAATTGTGCCTATAAAACAAACCCCTGAAAATAGCAAGGGACTATAAAATTTTATAAAGGGAATACTGCACATGCCTCCAATCCGATAAAACTTTTGTGAGCTGGGAGATTAACTGTGAAATAAAAGTAAGCCAATACAGTATGTGCCACATCCAGACGATAAATTGCATATTATTGTTTGGTATAACTTTTATGTTCCCTTTCCAAATAACTCCTTAGCATCAAGAGGATACCCCATGCAGCATACAGTTAATTAGCCTTCAAGGGAATCAGCTCAGGAGACACTGGGTCACTCTGTGAATGTAAGGAATTTGGGTGACAATGTTGTAACGTGATAGGATTTGGTCTTTTGGGGGAGTTCTGTGGTTCTGGCAGTTAGACTTTAGTTCCTTATTTGCTTGGTTCATGTTTATGTCCTGTCTGTTGTAAAGGATGGAACAGATTTCCCAGGCTCTTTGAAAGCTCTCTGCTTTTTGCTTAGAATCCCAGGGTTTTATTGCTACATGGTGTTGCAATACTCATCTACTATGGCAGCTCTTTTAAAAACAAAGAAGTGAAGGTTGTGAGCAGTAAGTGGATTGCTTAGATTCACATAATGATTTAGGGGCACACTGAATTCTCCTTCAGGGATAATTATGCCCAGTTTTTATTTTTTCCTGTTAAAATTTGAAATATTGTAGAGGTATTCTGTCCTGGATCATAACAGCAAAAAGAAAAATATCTCTTTTAGAACATTTAGAAAATCTAAAAAATATTTTGAAGTAAATTTTTAAAAATTCATCCACAATCTCAGGAACTAAAGATATCCACTCTGAACATCATGTTGCATTTCCCCCCAGCCGTTAACCTACATAGATGAAGAAACATAACTATTTACCCTAAAAAATAAAGAAGATTCTGTTTTATTCAAGTAATCCATTTATTGGAAAGATTTGTTCACATGATGAAATGCTTTCTTAGAAGCATGATTTTTAATAATTTTGCTACTTCAAAATTATATGGTGTTTTAATAATTTAATTATTCTAGTATTGTTTTATTGCCAATCTCTTTTTTCCCTGAGTCCAGCTACTAATGACTCTTAAAAGTAAAAAGTGACTTGGATAGACATGAAAAATGACAGAATACTGATGGCATATAAATCTTTTTAATTTTTTATGTCCAGGGTAGTTATATGGGAACAATTAAATCAAGTTTTATGTGATAACATCCACATTTTTCATACCGGATAAAGTTGGATAATATTATTTTTACATCAAGGTGAATCTGTAAGTTAAGTAGATTTCTTATAATTGTACTTGTTTTCCTTCCACATGTATGCGAGCTTATGGATGTCAATCTGCCTCACTTTAAGATGCTATGTCCTTCACTAGTCTTCTGTAGCAACCATCCATCCATTCATTCATCCGTCCTTTCATTTACATGTGCAAGTAAATTCTGCCCTTTTAAGTGTATGCCAAGCATCATGGTGTGTGGACCATAGAAAGATGAATATGACATGGTCTTTGCCTTCAAGGAATTTATACTTTCCTTGAAAAGGCAGATAAGTGAACAACTTACCCATCCGTAGGCAGAACATGTGGGATCATAGGAAGGCCACGTTCCATAACCTGAAGATCAAGAAGGTTTTTAACAGGTAGAGAGAAGGATAGTCCAGGCCAAGAGAACAGCAAAGACACAAAATAGTCAAAATATCTGGTGTTTTCAAGGAATGCTAGTGTGGCTGGAGAAAGGGAGTATGGAAGGACAAAAAGAAACAACAGATGACAGACTATACAGGGAGATATGCTTCTTTTATTTGTCTTATAAATATAAAGAGATAAATATATTTTTCCTGTTTCTGCTGGTGTTGATAATTTAGGTAGGCAACTAGCAGTTATCAAGATTGCACAAATTAGCCAGAGACCAGGGAGTTATGAGTCCTGATCTCTTCAAGTTACTTAATATGTAGTCATGTTTTTAAATGTTTCTTTTTTGAATGTAGGCTCTCTCTCTTAAGTGTGAAATGGCAATTGCAGAATCAAACACTGGCCATGTGCATAATATTTAGATATTGCCATCAAAGAGAGTGTTATTAATTGTTTGCATTAAACCCATTTTGCAAATTTAGGCTCTTTTCTCTCACATTCAGACAGCACAAAATTTAAAGTATTACTTCAGTTAGTTGGATGAATAGAGAGACCCTCTGAAATTATTATTGAAAGAGAAACACAGCTTTATTACTTTCATATACATAATTTGAATTAAGCTAATAAGGAATTGCCTAATAGATGCCCTGATGAACCTGCTTTAATGAATACATGAAAATAATTTGTAATTAGAATAATAATTTTATGCAAATGAAAGCTGACAAGGTTTTCAAGTGCCCGAAGATGGTTTGTTTTGTGAAATAGGATAAAAATGCCTCTTAAAGTTATACAAATATGGATTCTTGCATTTGTATAGTGATTTCTTACTTCTGTGAAGGTGTTTTTGAATACTTTGAAAAGCACCTTCCATTTGGTCCTCACAATGACCTCACAAGTATGTTAGGAGTTTTTAGGTCCATTTTATAGATAAAAAGTCAGAGGTACGCAAGAGTTAAATGATTTGCCACATGTCACAAATTAATAATTGATGAAACCAGGCCTAGAAGTTAGGTCCCTTGATTATTAACGTATTGTTCTATATCCCTGTTTGTACTGTTAATTTTCTTAGTATTGCTTCTTTTTCTCATTAGTTAGAATTTAGGTGACCTTTAGCGTCCTGCTTTGGACTTCACATAAATTCCAAGAGCAATAGGATCAAGGAAACTTGATTATATTATCTGAAGACAACATGTATGGTATGATGTTTACCTTATGATTGCCTCAACAAATTGAAACAAACCCATAAAACCCAAATGCTGAAAACAAAACTCCACTTTTATGTTTTTAGGATTAAGGTGAAATTTTCCAGTTTTAGAAAGTAAGAAGGGAACACTTTATTACATAAAGAAAACCATAGGTTTAAAAAAGTTGGAAAGTCACCCAAAATAGCATATGTTTGTTAAGAATGTACCCCAAGCTGGAGCCCATTCTACTAAGTGAAGTATCACAAGAATGGAAAAACAAGCACCACATATACTTACCATCAAATTGGTATTAACTGGCTTAACTGACCAACACTTAAGTGCACATATGGTAGTAACATTCATTGGGTGTTGGGAATGGGTGCAGTGTGCACCCTCTGGGGGATGGACACACTTGAAGCTCTGACTCGGATGGGGAAAAGGCAATATATGTAACCTAAACATTTGTATCCTCATAGTATGCTGGAAAAAAAAGAATATACGCCAGAAAGAAAGAGACATTATATTCTTACTCTTTCTTGTCTGCCTGTATGAATGAATGGTGAAAAGTTAAACTTCCAGAGGATTATAATAATTTTTGGATTTTCATTTAGATAATAGCATGGAAACTATGACCAGATCCATTGTTATAAGATTAAGTAATAGGGTATAAAAACAGGACACTGAAGATGATATATTTTTATGAATTTTATAAATATGACACTTATATTGAAATGATTTTACATATTTTAGTAAAAAGATGAGTGTCTCCCCTCTAAACATATAGATAAAAGAGCAACTCTAAACCCTAAAAATATGAACAACATGGAACTTCACTGTATCATTTCCTTGTTATATTATAGAATTGGTATAAAAGACCTCTTCCTTCAGGTCTGTGCATCAAAATTTATTGCTGGAAATAACAGATATGCTTCATTGTTCCTCTGTGTCTTTTATATAAAAGCCTGTGACATGCATACTCAGTGCAGCATTAATCTTAGGCTGCAATACAATGATTTTACCATATACTAAGTAGTATTGTAAATTCCTTTGCACTGTGCAAAGCTTTTTTCAGGTACTTAAGTCTGTCTGTCTTTCATGACAACCTTTGAAGGAACTGATGGAATTTGTTACATGCTACAATAAACAAAAATATAATGAGGGCTATGGATAGAACAGAGTGACTCATGGTAGAGTAATGCTTCAGTTGAAATGAACTAGAAAATATAGCTAACCATTTGTTAAAAATCTGCTTAAATGCATCAAAGAGGTTTTGAAATAATGATGATTAGAATGGCTAAAATTTCAGAGATGAGAAACCCAAGGAAAGTTGAGCTCATGATTGGTCTCTACTTTTTCCCTGGGGACATTTTCTACTTTTGGATGTAGAAAGCTGAAATTCTGAAATTGAATAAGTTGGGACGCAAAAAGAAAAAAGAAAGAAACAAAGAAAGAAAGAAAAAAGCTAAAAATCTTTTGGGAAGTAGTGTTAAAGAAACAAAGATTAGTATTCAAGGCATCTTGGGATAATGAGCATGGTGAACACAGTAGATGTTCAGTTGAAAGCTGTACAGGACTACACCTTAAGAGGTGTAGACTTGTAGAGGTGAGCAGTCCTGCCTTAGAGACTAAGTCCCTGATTGGATTAAGGTGATCACCTGTGATTCTTTATGCTTAGCAGAAAAACAGACAAATCTCTCTGGAAGAAGATAATGTAATCTCAAGCCTTTACAATTTTTTCAGAATATCTGACATTAAATATCACTGACAAAAAATCAAGAGAAAAAAACTATCAATAAAATGTATTCACAGGTGATCTAGAAATTTGCATTGTGTGACAAAAATTAAAAAATGGCTATGATTCATATGCTAAATAAAATGAAGGAAGTGAATGACAATGGATAGAAACATTCATAATTTCTTCAGAGAAGTAAAATCTATAAAAAGAATCAAGTGAAAACTGTAGAACCAAACAATATAATAAATTAATTACTCAGTAAATGGATTTAACAGAACATTAGGCAAAGCAGAAGATAGGAACAATAAAAAAGTGGTAGACAGTTTAATAGAACCTACCTTATTGAAGCACAGAGAGGAAATGAAAGAATGTAAAATAAAAAAGGAATAAGAGATATGAACTATAATGTAAATGTCTAACATACAAGTAATTGGAGTACTGGGAGAAAAACAGAATTTGTGGCAGAATCAATATTCAAAGAAATAATGACTATGTATGTTCCGAATATGATAAAAGATATTAACTCACAAATTCTAGAAGCTCTGTGAATTTCAAGTAGAAAAATACAAAGAAAATGAAACTTAGCACATCATATTAAAACTGATGACAATTAATAACAAGAAAATCTTAAAAGCAGCCAGGAGATAGGGTAGGGTAAAGCAGCCAGAGAAAAATAAGATTTATTATTTTCAAAATAGCAACAGTAATACCAACAGCTGACATCATAACAAGAACAATGGAAGCTGGAAGATAATGGAATCGCATCTTTAAAGTGATGAAGGAAAATAACTGCCAGCCCAATAATCCTTTACTCAGTGAAAGTGGAGGTAAAATAAAGACATTTAAGATAAACTGAAGAAATGTATCACTGGCATCTGCACTATATAATAGAGTATAAGCACTTCTTCAAGGAGAAGGAAGCATAGAGATGCAGGAAGAAATAAAGAAAAACAGAATGAGAAATACATGGCTCAATATAATTAAATATTGACTATACAAAGCAATGATAATAATGTCTTTTGGAGTTAATTAGGAGTGTGTGTAGATCTAAAATCAATAATGCAATAGTGACAATAATGCAGACATATTGTTGGAGGAGTATAAATCAAATCAAAATGTTATGTGTTCTAGCATTATTAGAAAGTAGTAAAAGTAATATTATTGACTGTAATTATTGAAGGATGTGTACTTTTGGGTAACCACTAAAGGATTAGTAAATAATTTATTATGAAGAACTTACTACAGGAGAAAAAATATTAGAAAAATCTTTATTAATCTAAAGGAGAGAAGAAGAAATGCGAACAGTTGGGTACAATACAACATGGATGATAAAATAGTATATATAAACAGTTATAGGTCAATGATCTTAAAATGCATCATTTCTTTCCATTAAAGAATAATTAAAAGACTAAAATTGCCAGAATGTATTAAAAATAATACCAAGCATATATTGTTTATGGGAGATCACTTTAAATATACAGACGCAGAAATATCACAACTAAAAGAGTAAAGAGATGCCATTCATATAGTAAGCAAAAGACAGCTGCTAGAGTCTTTTAATATGAGAAAAACAGAATCTAAAGAAAGAAGCAAACTCAGATAAAGAGGAATAATACATAATTATAAAGAAGGTATCATAGTTCTAAATTTGAAAGCACTGAGTACCATTAAGACATTTAAAGCAATAAATGGCCAAAAACTCTAGACAAAAACATAATCATAATAAGTGACTTGGACACACCCTCTCTATAACTGATAGAACAAGCATCCTCAAATCAATAAGGATATTGATGATCCGAACATATTTAAGAAACCTGACCTAATTAACAGATATGAGGCACTGCCTCCAATCACGACAGAAATTATACACACAAATTATACCTTTCCAAGTGCATGTAAATCATTACCAAAACTGACCATATGCTCGTTTATAAACCAAGGCTTAGCAAATACCAAAAGACATAGATTATTCATATTATGTTATCTGATTACAAAGAAAGTAGAATGAAAAACCAAAAGATAACTAGAAAAAACACAAACTGCTTGAAAATTAAATATTGTACTCTAAATAATCTTTGTGTCAAAGAAGATATCACATTGATAATTTAAAATCTTTTGATCTAAATTTTGATGAATGTATGACTTATCAAAACTTGTGGGATATAGCTAAAACAGTGAATAGGGGATAATTTATAGCCTTAAATTCATATGTAAGAAAGGAATAACCATGTACAAACAGTGATTCAAGCTTCCATCTCAAGAAATTAGAAAACGAATAACAAATTAAACCACAAAAAGTAGACAGAAGGACATAGGACAGACAGAAGAACTAAAGAAAAGAGCTGGAAATAATTAAAGAGAAAACAAATATATGATAGAAAAATACCAGTAAGACAAAAAGTTAGTTCTTCACAAAGGTTAATAGTTTTAGTAGCAAGATTGATCAATGAAAAATAAATTACCAATATTAGTAATAAAAAGAACATTAGATATACTGAAAAGAAAAAGATAAAACGATGTTAGATCAATTTGAAAACCAAGACTGAAATTTACAAATTCCTTGAAAAACAGAACCTACAAAACTAGCAGGAGTAATAGAAAATCAGAATCTGTAATTTAAAGTTTTCCCATGTAGAAAATTCTAGACCTAGATGACTTCACCAATGATTTCTTTCGAACATTTCAGATAGAAATAATAAATCTTCACAATCTTTTCTAGATAAAGGCAAAGGGAAAACTTTCTACCTTATTTGATGATTCTTAGATGCAAGAACGATAACTTTAATCAAGTTAGGAATTTAGGCATTATGCTGTGTTATAAAATAATTCAAAAGAAGTTTTAACAAGTTATTATTTCTAGCTTTATTATAGTTATTAATAGTTTTATTATAACTATTTCTAACATTAGTTATTGGAATAATGAAAACTATTACTATTTCCTTATACACATTTTAAATACATACCATAGTATTCAAGATGGATTTGTAGGGAAAAAGGCCAAAAGAATTGTTACTGGATTACAGTAAATTTGTATGTAAGTGGACAGAAGTACAGAGAACTGTATTTCAATTGAATTCCACTAAAGATCCTTTGATGATCAATGCATAATAATGGAAAATGCATTAGTTTGGGATTACAAAGACCCTGGTTCTATTTTGGCTCAAACTATCTGTGACCTTAGACCTGTAATAATATCTCAGAGCATTTGTTTCCTCTCCTGTGATATAAGGGGTTTGGGTTAGAAAAGCTTTAAGAACCCTAATAACTCTGATGAAATTGTGTTGTCTTTCCATTCTCCCTCACTGAGAGAAGATAAACCACCTTTGCAAGTGGCAAGATTTAGAGAGATTAATGCAGGTATTGAATTGTCCCAATTAGCAACCCAAGAGAACTCAGAAAGCCATGATGTAGGTGAGATTGCTGATAACTTCCTCTAATCAGTGATGCTGATGGGTGGCCTGGAGAAAAAATACAAATTCACAAACTCTTGATATACTCAGTTGTTCCTAATCCACTGGGAAAGCAGGCCAACGTCAAAAAGAACACATTGTCTAGGTCACAATCTCAAGACACCTCCTTTTTACTTATACTTTCTCCATATGTTCTATGTCATTTTTTCCTGCCCATACACCTCCCGTATTTCACACAGTTCTTTCTTTTTTCTTCTTGTCGTAAGAATGTCAAAACTGTTGGGTCTCTCCATTTTTATTATGCTGATGTCTCCGAGTAACTTGCTGCCATACACGTATCCCAACTGACTAATGTTCTCCCATTTCTTCAGATTTAGGGTATTTTGTTTTGAATAAAGTGACCCCAAATGTTTCCAAACATCCTAACCATGTGACTACATGTTTTCCTTTTTGAAACTTCTAAACAGAAAGATTTGAGAGCCTATGTAACTTTATGTTTTTCCAGCTTCAGTACAATAGATCTACCTTCTGATGAACACCATCCATCACACGATTTCTATGTAAGAATTTGCATGAATTTTAATGTCAGTCTTTTGGAACAGTAGTAATTGCATGGTTTGTATTGTAACTATTTTTACCTGGTTACACTAGGGGCTCTTCCATAATAAGAATACACCTTACTAAGTTGTCCTCTTTAGGCAAATTTTCTTTTCTAATGCCATATGTTAGCGGTACTGTTTTTAATCAGTGATCTCAGCCTCTGATAAACATGGGAATGGCAAAAAGCAGCTGTATAAAAAATGCTTTTGAAGGAATACATTTAAAGCAAAAGAAATGAGAAGATTTTGGTAGAATAATCTGGCTGTGTCTTGTCTACCTCCCGTGACCCTTACTTGGTATTTCTAGGGAAAAACAGACTATTTCACCATGGTTTATAAACTACTGCAATGATATATATGCTCATTTCAGATGCATATTATTGATAAGTGATTTGAAGAGTAAACTTAGGAAAGAATTTCATAGTAGTATTTAAATATTAGTTTATTTTTTCCTTTCCTTTTCTAGGTAATTTCCTGAGTGATTTTTAGCTGCTGTCTCTTTACATTTCTTATATTCATTCATTTGGCAGACAAGTCATCATTGCAGTTTATACTTCATTATTGTCCAAAAGCCTCTCTTTTTGCCCAAATATCTGTTGGTCTACCTGTTTTTCTTATATATCAAATAGGTAACACATGATTCACGTATCTGTTGAATATGTATTTTTATACAAAGATGATTAAAATTGAGATATGGACGATTGTCTTGTTAATATAGAGGTTTTACTTTATTTCTTTTATCCCAATGGTGATTACTAATCTTTTTTCTGCTTTTTCAATAAAACACAAGTGGCTGCTGTTACATGGTAGTAAAATGGAACCACAACCAAAATGCACTATTTCCTTCCCTGTTACTTCTCATAGGTGACAATGACTTTAGGCTACATTTATTCCTCCATTCCCTCTGTCTTCCATACTGACAACATAACCCTTTTCAAATGCTTTTATCTTCTCCTTATTTCTACCTCCTATTCCGATTTTTTTCTCTGATAGTTTAATAAAATGCATCTCCTTTACAGTTGCCTTTTGTACTTCCTAAGTCTTCATTTACCACTCATATTATATATCGATTCTCTGGGAACCTTTGTGTTGCTTCCTTGCTCTTTTATTCATCTCTCCCTATTAAAAAAACAGTTTGGGCACATTTGTTATTGATTTGTAGTATTTGTTTCAAGTACCTCTTTCAAATTAGGCATGTGTATGATATACTCTCTCAGTTACAGCAAGCCTTAGATTGTCTTTCTCTCATCCTGATTGGTGAATTATGTCTTGGCTGGTAGAAGGTTCTTGAGCTGCAGACTTTTTCTGTACTAGTTTGAAGGTGCTGTGGCTTCCAGTGTTGCAGATGAGAAGCCTGGTGCCTACCTGATTTTTGTTTTCTTTGAAGGTAAGCTTGCTCTTTTGCCTGAATGCTTATGACATTTTTTTTCATCCCAAGGCTTCAGAGATTTTACCAGAATGTGCCTAGGGTTGTGTCTGTTTTCATTAATCCTGTCTAGAACTCACAGCACTTTCAATTTCTAGGTTCAGATCTTTGTTGTTTATAGAATTTTTGTTTTGTTTTTGTTTTTGCTTTCCCTAGTATATTGGTAATAATTCTTATTGTTGCCTTTTCTCCATCTGTTCCCTTTTCTCCTTGTATATTATCTAGAATCTAAGGACAGCTTTTAGTCTCTTAATGTTTTCCTTTGTGATTTTCCTATTTTTTTCTTTTTGTTTTGTGCTTTGAGATACTTCTTGCATTGATCTTCCAGGCTGCAAATTGTCATTGCAATAGTTAAGTCATTCTCAGCTTTAATTCTTTCATTGAATTTCATGGTTCAAGAATCATAATTTTAAGTTCCAGGATGTCTTTTGCATTTGAATCACCTTTGTAATAAGTGCCTTTATTATCTTGTCATTCTGGTGCTCATCTCTCTTTCTGGAGTATTTCACAGTGTGGGTTTACCTGAAGTGTGGATTTACCTGGTCCACCTCTCTAGCTTGCTTGGTCTCCCAAGAAGGGCAGGGGTTTCTTTCTGTTGGCTCACTGGGACTCAGATTTAGTTGTTAGAATATCTTTAATTGTGGAAATCCTATATCTGGGGAAAAACAAAGAGATTTCCTGCCTTTTCGGTATAAGACTTAGGGACAGGCTGTTAAGCCTCTCCTACCTCAATAGCAGGAAGCCACTTTATAATCTGGTCCCTCTCCACTCTCCAAGCCACAAGAGTAGGGAAGACATTTCATTCATTTAGTTCCCTCTTGGCTGTTTAGAGCTCAAGAAGACAGCATTTTCGAAAGGGGTAATGTCGAACTCCTCTTACCGTACTCTGCTGGGTTTTATAGATCTGCAATTACCATGCTTTATATAGGGCTCTGATGTTCTCTTTGGCCCTTGCACAGAATTTGTTTCAAGTTCTCCGCTCAGGGACTTTAGTAGATTCTGAGCCCTATCGGACACCTGATAGCAGCTGCTGTCCTTAGAGAGGCAGAAGGCTGAGCTGGGGAGGGAGGACAAATAATAATTGATAGGTTGTAAGTTACCACATTCTGCCTGTCAACAGATTCCTTTGCAAAAGTGGTGACTTGGAATTGAGGAGAAAGAATTCTGGAGACTGTATTCAAGCGGTGAGTCACATTAATCAACTATACAATATTGGACAGGTGATTTAACCCCTTTTGTGCCTGTTCCTTGTCTGGAAAATCGGGATAATTGTGCTAATTCCTTGTTGGAGTTCAGATACTTTAGGGGAATCTATCTCACTAATTACTATCTTCCTGTTTCCCCAGTCTCATCTTTTAGAATTACTTTGCCAACAGGGCTGGTCTATTCAGTCCTGCTTGTTCTATATGATCTTATTTCCTCAGCTACAGCTGATAGGATCAGGAGTAGATACTCAAGCCAAGCTGAGTCAGATGCAGATGCTTTGCCCCAAATGGGGAATTTAGAGAACCAGCAGCTGAACTGAGGGCAGGCCAACATGGACGCTAAGGATACTATCGTGAAGTAGCTGATCATCTCAACCACAGCTGGAGAGAAGCCAGAGAGCTCACTGGTACAGAGACGAGGGCAGGTGAATCCCAGATTGAGAGAGGGTGACATAGCGAAAGAATTTCCTTGGTTCTTGGTGTTTTCCTGTTCCTGGCTCCACTCTTTCTCCAGATGCTTGACCGAATTTTCTCTCCTTGAGATTCAAGAGTTTGCTTCCAGATAGTAATAAATTCTTCATAAATTCTTTGTACTTAGTTTAGTTGAGTTTCTGTTGTTTGAAATTGGGGGATTCCTAGGACACTTATTTTTGTAACTGACAAAGTAAATGTATATAGAAAATGAGAATAGAAAAACTGTCCTAGAAAATAAAACAGAACCATACAGATACTACTTCTTGTTGCTTTGCTGGCAAAATCATATGCTTGTGTAGCTATAATTTTGGGTGTGTTCTATGTACTTATTTTAACAGCTTCTATACTTTAAACCAGGCTGTTAGTCTTATATCTAAGACATTCCACTTAGACTTTTTGAGGACTTTTTGTTTTTAGCAACTAATTGTGTTCGTTGGATGTTGGTCACATTTTAGAATTAAACTACTTTCTCTTTCTCCTGCGTTTTTAGAGTTAGGGAGGAAATGGGGAAATGAAATCAGTCAATATGCTGGCCCTCTGAAGTTTCTCTTCCATCTTGTATTCCTCATAGATATTTTCTGAGGAATCAGTTTCCTTTGGAAGACTGGTATCTTTTTCCATAAAGGAAGACATGTCCATGGGGGAGAAAAGTAGTTGCTGCTTTGACAGTTTCTTCTAAACTTATATCCTTGGGAAAGAAAACATCACACAATGTACGTTTTCTTAAAAGTCACTACTTTAGGGCCCCACAAGCAATGAAGAAAATCCAGATACGATCCCTTTCTCTAGCTACCTTGTTCAAGCATTCGTTCACGATGAAGGTAGGAAAAAACATCATCTCTCACTTTGTGTCTGTCACTGTCCAGTCAGGAAAACATAAACCGCTATATGTATTTCAGCAGAGGGAATTCATTGGTACAGAGAATTTATTACATGAGTTATTGAAAAGTCAAAAGAGCAGCCAACCAGGGCATGAGGCCACCAAGAAATTAATAGGAAGCTTGAAGAGACAACAACAAAGCCAAGATGCCTGAGTCATCATATAGGGCTGAGGATATGGGCAGGGCTGCCCTGGTGGGAGTTGAGCCTGCAGAGAGGTGGCGGGTGGGAGGGGGAGTTCTTGATATGGAGCTGGACCAAGAAGGAGATACTGCTTCTGCTAAAGAACAGACACTACACAAGATGGAACCAGAGAGGAATAAGTACTCTGACTTCCCTCTTCTCCTGCACTTCAGTGCCTCTTGCTCACTGAGCCCACCTAGGTGCAACGGCCAAAGGAGCCTGGGAGATGTAGTTCCCTAAGATACAGAGCAGAGCAGAGGGAGGGTAGGGGATGAATCTGAGAGCAAACAGGCAAACTCTACCATATAGTTCCTGTGACTCTTGAAATCTCAGTTATTTCTGAGTGTTCTTATAATACATTCTCAAGGTTGAATCCCAGAGGTAGATTTTGGTTTGTGCAATGGTAATACCACCTGTGGCGGTGGACTACCTTTCTAGTGGACATGGGAACTATCTAAAAGCATATTTTTTTTGTTCCATCAGTGACGAGGGGTGATGTGTGATACTGGGATGTGGAGGCTGGGATACACATGTTAATGCTATATTAATATAACGCACAGGGCAGCCTGGTACAATAAAGAACTGCTGCATCCAAATGCCACTAGTGACCCATTGAGAAATATGGTGATATTATGGTAAACAGTCATCTGAGATCCCCCCAAAACCAGTAAGTTCATGGTCATTTAAGGATTTCCAGTAGAGACTGGACCAGCTTTGGCCAGAGGTATTGTAGAGAAGATTTAGAACTCAGGTAGTGTGGATAGAAGATTGGATTGTAGGATTAGAGTTGGATTGACCTCTGCAGTTTCTTCCATCCTAAAGATTTTATAATAATACTTTTGATAATCATGAAAATATTATTTTTTCAGTACCTGTTATGTACCAGCCTCTGTTCAATGCATATACACATTATCTCATTTATTTCCCACAATAAAGCAGTGAAGAGGATAGTAACTGTTATCCACATTTTGCAGATAAGGAAATTGAAGTTTCCAACCCGACTTGCCCAAATGACCCTATTAGAAAGTGATAGAGGAGGAACTTGAACTCAAATTATCTCTTAAACTGTGGCTTTAGTTGGTATGCTCTGAGGCTTCCCTATTCCAGTTTCTATATCCCTCTGTCTTTAGGTTTTGCATCTTCCCCTTGGGATCTATGTTATGCATTATAATTGTGTCATCTGTGTGCCTTTCTTGCCGTGGTTGCTGGTGCTCAGGGCTCAGCTATTCCAGGAGGCCTTTCAGGACATAGACTCAGGTCGTACAACTGTTACTTGGCCTCTGGAATGTTAATTTCCTGACATATGGCCCTGCCATTGTTCCTGATACCCTTAAGTTTATTCACTACTCACCCTGACCCTATCTTCCCACTCATGACTCACCCTGACCCTATCTTCCCACTCATGACCAAGTGCCCTCTAGGCTGACCAACAGTAAAATAGGAATTTCAGAAAGTATCTATATTGGTTGGACTTTTATTCCTCACACAAATAGAGCAAATGGAAGTTGCCACACCTAGGATTACTGTAACTTCATTTTTCCACACAAGTATTTATTAAAAACCAACTATGTGCCAGATACGTTTGTGCACATAGATGTGGCATACCACTGTGGTGGAGTTTGTAGTCTAGATGCTGTGTTATCCGGTAGAACTTTCTGCACCATCCAATGTAGTCACCACTAGCCACGTGGGGCTCTTGAGCTCTGGCAATATGGCTAGTATAACTAAAGAACTGAATTTGAAATGCTATTTAATTTTAATTAATTTAAATTTAAATACCATACATGATTAGTAGCTATTATATTGGACAGTGTGGATCTAGAGGAAAAAAGAGAGCATTATGATAAATGATCGTAATTTTTTATTTAACATTCATCTAGTGTCTGCAATGGGCCAATCAAGGGACAGAAAGAGGAGTAAGACTTCTCATATTGGAGTCCATAGTCTAGGGAGGACACAAACAAATAATGTCAAGTGAATGTGGTAGGTAGAAAGTGAGGTAGTGACTTGCAGCCTGGAAAACCAGGGACAGTTTCAAGGAAGAGGGGACTTTTGAGCTGGACCTTGAGAAGTGTGGGAATTGGCTAGGTGGAGAGACAGCATTCCTGGTAGAGCAAGATTTCTCAACCTGGGCACTGTTTTGGGCTAGAGAATATTTTAATAAGAGATAGGTATTTTGGATGAATCTTTGCCACGGGGCAAAGATTTGCATGCATTGAAGGATGCTTATTAGCAGCTTCTAACTACTAGATGCCAGTAGTATCACCCCCTCCATTTGTGACAACCAAAAATGTCTCCGCTCATTGCAAAATAGTCTCTGCAGAACATAAGAGCCTCTGGTTGAGAACCTCTAAGGTAGAGGAAATGCTACATGAAAGCCACAGGTGTGATGTATGGGAGAGCGAATCTCTTCGGTAGGAAGGATGGAGCCAACAGACAGCAGGCAGGTAAGTGCAGGGCCAGATACCAAAGAGCTTCAAGCATCCACAATGTGTAAATGATCCTGTGAGCTGTGAGCAACAGAAAGTTAGTGGAGATTTTTACAGTAGGACAAAGACAAGATTAATTTTGCTACCTTGGAAGGTAAACCTAAAGTGAGTGTCCCCTGCACGTCGTGCCAGGTGGGAAACAAACCCAGCTGGCAAGCAATTGGAAGCAGATTATATCAGGGCTGGTGCCCTGGACCATGCCAGGTAGCAAGGGCTTGACGTAAGGCGGTGTAGTTGAGATGGGGAGGCGGTCAGCATGGCTAGCCAACATTTAAATAAATCGCGTCTTTCCACAGATGTCTTGACTGTGTACAAACTGACATTCTCGGAATGCTAGACTTTGAGGTCATTTATGTGATCTTTTTTAAAAACCCTGCATTAATTTGTTGAATTCACAGTGTCAGTATTCTTTTCCTAGTTAATGGTTAATGCTATGTTGGGACAGAGAAGGTGAGAATGTGATTTTCATTTTCATTTATTATAGATCATCATGATGAAATTGAATATATATGTAATATACCTGTATTTGTATGGTATTATATTTAGGAAAAGTAAGGAAAATATTGGCTATTTTCATGAACAGTATGAGTATTAGGGAGCAATCATTATAATTACTTGTTATAAATACCTTGAATCAGCAAAGACAGCGATAAAGTAATAGAAAATCTATGGTATTTAGGCCATTGCTACTTTGAGAAAACATTTTGCTGTTTTATTCATTTCCCTTGTAAATAGTGTGATTAGTTCATTAAAACAAACTACTAAGATGCAGAACATAGAATAATCAGCACAGAAGAGTTTATAAATTGAGGTTCTGAATATTCAGGACTAGAGTGACCTCCAGGGCACAGACTGTGTCACCACTGAGACCATTGCTGTGAATGAGAAAATGGACGGATAAATAACACATGTGCATAATAATAGGTAGATGCATGCATTATATACACAAATAAAAATGGTTTGTTAGCTGAGTGTGGTGGCTCACACTAGTAATCCCAGCACTTTGAGAGGCTGAGGTGGGAGGATCGCTTGAGGCTAGGGGTTCAAGACCAGCCTGGGCAATGTGGTAAGACCCTGTCTTCCCCCCAAAATACAAATTATTTTTCTTCTTAGCTAACTTTAAGCATATAAGAAAATATCCCTGAGGATTTTTTTTTTCTTTCTGGTACTTGAAGGCTTATTGGAATGAGGAATAGCTTTCCCTGACTGAATTTTCATCCTTTGCCCACTGGTCCTGGTGGTTTAGCTTTTCATTTTATTCTCTCTTGTCTATTTAAATCCTCGTAAAAGTGAACTATGTATTGTGTGTAATAGCACATAAGATACCGTGTTTGGGATCATTATTTCCTTTAGTTGGTTTTTGCTTCTACAATAAGGAAGCTCTGTAAGCCATCTCCAGGGGCTTCTTCTATGAACTTTGTAGTAAAACAATTGGTATTCACTTGTATTTTAATTCCTCTGATGTTCCAACTTGTTGTTAATATGTCTCAGTATTGGGCCAGCCAGCAGGTTGTGTGTTTAAAAATTAAAACAAACCCCAAATGGCAAACTGACAGTGAATTATGTTTCTTATGATAGAACTATGATCCATTGCTTGAGTTAAGTCCATAAATCCCATAAAACACTCCCTCCAAGCTTTCTTAGATTAGTTTGCCAAGTGCAGTCCATAAAATATTTCTTGGTCATTTCAGATATTTTTGTTCAAAAGAATTTTCATTGTTTTATGACACAAAGCATTTGGTGTATTCTTATGGGAAACTTGTGTGTATCTATTTATGTGTTTGTTTGCTTATAGTGGAAGAAGTGTTTTAGAGCCTTTGGAATACCACATACCACTCCAAAAAGACCCTTTATAGGGAGAGAGTATCATTGTCTCTTCTGTCTCTTCAGCTTATCTTGGGGGTATGGTGGAGGAGGATGAGATGCTCCAGGATAAAGAATTAGGAAAGTAAGCTGCATTTATCCTTAGAGGCAAAAATACTACCTTATAGTAGTAATAAGTTGGCTCTTTGGATATATAGTAACTGAAATTGCTGCATCAGCAACCTGATGAAAAAAATCAGCTTCAGATGAAATGAACCTGCCTTTGGCACGGGAGACCTCTGTAGGAGATCTGAGGTTCCTGTTCTTTTGTCTTTATAATATGGTCTCCCTGACTATGTCACCATTGAGACCATTGCTGTGAATGAGCAAATGGACGGATAAATAACACATGTGCATGATAGGTAGATGCATGCATTCCATGCACAATAAAAATGGTTACAGGCAAGCCTTATATCCTATGGGCCTCATTGTTTCCACTTAGACTGAGAACTAACAGTTTGGCATCTTGATTTTGTGATTTATCTTTTTTTTTTTTTTTGCTTTTGGCATTTTAAAAATCTTTGTTTCCAAATTCTATTATTTCTGACCATTGAAAAGCAACACCCACCAGTATGCTATTTTAAGAGGTGCTTGTGTAGCATCAGCAGGTGCTGGACAGTAAATCAGTCTGGTTGCATTTTATTCTCATTAAAATTTTGCACCCACCTCTGTTGGCAGAGGGGAGAGGAGGAGTTGCAGTGAGAGGCAGACACCAGCACTCTCTGCTGTTGTGAAGAATCTGTAGTCTCTGTAGTAACTTCTCTGTTCCATACTTTTTCCTTGATGAGGAAAATCCAGTAGAGATTGCATGGCACTGGGGCAAACTATCTCATCTGTGAAACATAGACAAAAACAAAAAAGCAAAAAACAAAACAAAACAAAAAAACAGACCCATGTATTTAAAAAGGAAAGAAACTTTAGCAAATGAGTTATTCTGATTTTAGTAGAACTCTTGAGCAAGTGAAATCTTTCATAAGATCGTAATGTTTAAAACAATAATGATGATAGAAACATTCACTGAGTGCTTTCCAAGGCTGTCACTGTTCACTGTAAGAAGTGGTGTATGTGCTAGTTACCTGGTTATCAAGAGACAGATCTGGGTTCTTCATGCCATGAGAGAGCCACCTTCACCAATCCTGAAACCCTCTATTTTTAGACTTCTTTATATACTAGGTTATTACATGTTTTTATTGCATTAGCTACTGCCGATCAGATGTCTTGTGGGAGGTGAACATCTATTAAGTACATTGTAAGAGAACTCAGCTACCCAGCTGTGGACACAGAGATACTAGCTGGTAATTGGCCAATTACCCTCAACTCTCTGAACTGTTTCTAAGAGCCAGCTTGATCTGGAGAAGCCCCAGGCACTGTGTTAGGAGTGGAAGGTGCATGGTTTCTGCCCACTCAAGAAACTTACAGACTGGCACTGGAAATGATGTGATGCATTTTGGGATTTGAGTGGTCACAGTAGGAAATAAGAGAGAAAACACATGGAAGCATTTTTCTCCATATCATTGTCAAGTCTCACAGGGCAAGGACAGAGCTGATCCTGGTTGTGTGTTTAAAATCATTGCGATGAACCAAGAAATGACTGGTGTGGTTGCTTAGTAAGGAAACTAGTCTGGAGATAACATGTGGCCGAACTTTGAGGTCAATGTCACCAGCTTTTTTCAACAAGGGTGTTATGCTGATTCTTGAAGTAAGTGAACAATATGGCTGACTTTCTCACCTTTCTAATGTTAAGGATAGGTGTGGTTGGCAGTGCTAACCATAGGAAAAGGGGAGGGGGGGGGATGTGAGGAGGCCAGAGAACATCTAGAACTAAACCCACAACAGCAGGAACTTGAGGTTAGGGCCTTTTCCCAGCCAGGAACATGTACAGAAACTAGGAGCTCCTGACCAAAGGTAACCTTTCCCTCTTTAACAGACATTAGCAAGGCAAAAATCACACCCACCAGTGCCATAACAATTTAAAAATGTCATGGCAACCCCTGGAAGTTACCCTATAAGGATAAAATTGGGGCGGGCCTTTAGCTCCAAGAACTCTCCATCCTTTTCTGAGAAAAATAGTGAATATTCTGCCCACCATTTAGCATTTCATAAGGTGTAGACATGAAAATAGAAGTGTGGTGAAACCCCAGGGTCTTCTCCACTCCAGAGACAGACCCATTTCCCCTCTGGAAATGTACTTTGGCTTTGCATACTTGAAGCCTGCAATAAAAGCTGCTTGTGTGGAAGTGCTAAGTGTCTGTCATCGCTCCATTGCAGCGGCCCTGCTTGTGAATTGTCCAAGCAAGGAGACAAAGAACCAGGCAGAAACACCTCTCAGAAGTCAATCCTGACACTAATGCCTGAATGTGAGATCATGAGTTCTAGATTAACAAACAGAGAGAAAGAAAGAAAGGGGAATATATGAGGAGTGAGCAGGAATAGAGAAGAGGAGACAGAGAGAAGAAAAGTGAGGAGAAAAAGAGGAGGGAGGAAGGTAGAGATAAGGGCCCAATATACCTAGAAGAGATAAGCATCTTGTGAAGAATAAACAAAATGTTAAACGAGTGAAAATCTTGGGCCCTGGATGAACATCAAGTGTGCATAAATCTGGCAACAGATATTTATGTTATTTCATAAAAGCATCGACTTTAATATATAAAGACTTAATAAATGAAGACATAACCCCATAAATAGTCACCTGATGGAAGACATTCTGGAATAGGTGAACCTGGCAAGTCAATGGCTATCAGTGAGCCTTGGGTGATTTTTGAAAGGTACAGTAAAATGAACCTCCTTTATTAATGCTAAAACTCTCTTCTCGTGTTTCCTTCCTGTTGGTGTACAGGTTGGTCATTTATTGCTATGACAATAATTGATGCAGGGTTATTATGTTAATTAGATGTAATTAGCAAATAATACATATGCATCGATATTTTTATTTTCACTAAAGATAATGGGGATATTAATTGAAAGGTTGTTCAATCTCCAATAAAATAAACCATTATAAACTTTAATGTTGTTTTAACTAAACTATGTGTTTATGTACCTGTCTTCATTTTTTTTGTCATGTGGTCTTCCTCATGTTCATTTATTTCTATGCAGACATCAATATACCTTTAAATAATTTGAGCTTTTTTCCTGCTCTTTTAAGATAAAGCAGAAGGTTCCCAATATATTTTGCCTCTAGAAGGTTGTGTATATTATTTCAGTGTTGCTTTTACCCTTCCTCCTAATGTCAAACCTATTTTCTAGAACATTTTAAGAGTTTGCAGTTATTACCATTTTTATGAATTTATTTCATAATTGGATAGATATCTTCCTATGTTTACATCATTTATATTGCCTTTAACATAGTTACAATTAACCTTCCTAAATTAAAAATAAAATTAAGAGATATATGTTGATAAAACCCATCAAAAATCAGTTATGAGAAAACATTCACTTGATGAAAAGTAGACATCTGAAAACTTCTGCAGTTAAGAGTAGATAAAAAGCCTTGGTTCAAAAATACCTATAGTGATTTTGTGAGGCAGAGAGGTTTCCTCTGAGTAATCTTCCTTTAGTGTCTGCTTTTAACTGATAAACTCCATTCAGTGCTAGATTGCAGGTCCCAGGGAATACCAATCAATCATTATGTTTTCCAAAAATGCTCTTTCTTAGCTTATCACTTTATTGATGCTGGGTATAATAATCATATGTGCATATAATGTTTATTCCACAGAACCAAAAAAAAAAATATGCTGGTGTTTTAAAACTAGCACCCATTTCCATACCTGGAAATTGGCAGACACTTAAAAGGTGTTTGTAGAATAAATCTGGATTCTTATGAAGAGACATACTCCTTAGAGAATAAATTTGGCCAGAAACTAAGCACTAATCACATAGTCTTTTGTTCATAGCAGTGCTTCAAGCTAATGTGAGTCTGATCTCACCAGGATAATTTTATATAAAAGGCATTAAGCTGGGAACAAGCATCTTTAGACCATGAAAAACCTAATAAACCATCATACATTTATACTCAAAAGTTATTGTCAGTTCTTAATTTCCTCAAAAAGATTCTAGTCACCAAAAACAGTTATGCAGCTAAATTCTGCCTTCAACCTGTCAATAGAGAAAGATAATAAATTAGAAGGACAAGCTATTTGGAACATCAGAAGTTCACCGCAACACTGGAGATCAGTGTTTCTCGAAGTATCATTTATGGACCATTTAAATCAGAGCCATGTAGGATGCTAATTGCAAATGTACATTTCTAGGCCTGTTTACACACACTATGTGGGAGCATGCATAGAAATCTACATATTTAACTGGTTCTCCCAGGAGGTCCTCAGCCACATAAAGTAACCATCCCCACGGAGTACTGTCACTGTGGTTTTATTTGGGCAGCCATTCTGAGAACAAAGCAGCCATCAACACAGTCGTGCTTTATGCAGGAAAGTAATGCTTTAAATGGGACACCTGGAATATTTGTTTTAGACTCTCATATTTTCTCTGTCTTCAGACATCTTGTTTTCAGTGGTAGTGCTAATTGTCTGATGATAGGATGAACACAAAAAGAAGAAAGGAAGGAAATAAAAAGGAATACATGAAGCTAGTTGTCTTTGTCATTGCATCTGTAATAATCAAAACAATGGCTTGATCACAGCGAATATGTGGAGGGGAATGTGAGGATGTTAGACAAGCACATTGGGTAGGTGGGAGGTATAGGTTGTTATGTGGCAAGCTTAGAAGTTTTTATTTTATTCTGTTGGCAATGGTAAGCCACTGAAGGTAGAGTAGAGGAGTCAGAGATAAAAGCTTGTCTTCAAAAAGTAAAGAAAGACAGACAAACTATCAGTTGAACTACAGTGGAGAGGGCAGTATGTTTGAAGCTGCAAGAGATTTTTGTTTGCATGCTTGAAAAGAAAAGGCCTGTGCATGCCTGAATTCAACCGAGAGCAAAGGGCTAGTTGCTCATTAGAGAATAAAAACAAAACGCCTGCTGATCAGAAAACACCCTGTGAACAGGCCTTAATCAAAGCCCTGAATGTTATGACTTCTCATCACACTTCCAGATCACTGCTGGAGCACCACACTTTTCTTCTAGATACTTTTTGAATTGAACTTGCATCCTGCTTCAGATTCTTCTGAAGGTTTATGTTGGTTGACTCTGTAACCTCAGAACATTTGCTTGGGATTGGATAGTTTTTCAAGGAGGCTGCGCTGGGATCCTGCCTTGGCCAGACTTTTGCTTTGATTATAGAGGAGTCCATTTGTGTGGTAGCCTCTTAATGTGTCCCTTTGGACATTGGTTGCAATATAATGCCACCATAAAAGGACAGATAGTAAAGTGGTAGTGACTGAAACCTTCTCTTTCCTACCATCATTAAATCAGAGACCTCAGTAACTCAGAACCTTGTTATTTGGTGGAGAGATGTGGACAATTCATTCATTCTTTCAGGCATCCAACAAACAATGCCCACTATCTGAGATATTGGGACTGTGGGACTATGAAACAAGAAATTTTCACTGTCAAATTCAGAGAGACGGGCATCTATCTACATGGCTAATTATTCGTTACTATTGCTCTTAGGATGAAATCACAAATCCTCATCTGGCCTTAGGGCCCCATGCCTTCTAGTCCCTCTGTAGTTCCCAGTCACGTCTTGTTCTATTCTCTTCATGTTAGACATGCCAGCCACACGGCTCTTGTTTCTCAAGCACCTTGCACATACCAGGGTCCTCTCCATCTCAGTTTTCTTCTTTGCCTTTTCTGCATTCAGGAATGTTCTCCTACCTCCCCTTTGTCTGGCTAGACTCCACTCAGCCTTCAGAATTTACCTTAAACTGTTACTTCTCCAAGGATGCCTTCTTTGTCCTCTAAGACTATATTTTCATCTCTTGTTATATATTCTCATTGCTCCCTGTTTTTCCCCTTCATGGCACTTATCAGCAGTGGAATGGATTATTTTTATAATTGTTGCTTCATATCTATTTCCAATTCTAGACTGTAAGCTTCGTTGGAGTAGGGAGAGTGGCTGAGTCATTCACTGTGATAACCTCAACACGCTGCCCAGCCCATAAGTGGCACTTAGTGCACATTTTTCTGAATATTTGCATGAATAAATATAAGGTGGTAAGTGCAACAATTGAATATGCATGAGGACACAGGAGGAGCATACCAAAGTCAACTTTAAAGAATCAGAGAAAGCACCTGATACCAATACTTTAAACCTAATATCTACTTAGTACACAAAATAATGTCCTGTATCTCTTCAAGATCCTAAATTTGACCCAGCAATAGCATTGTTGGGCATCTACCCAAAAGAGCATAAGTCAT
>VBSM01003214.1:5716961-5756287 GCA_008086735.1 Cheirogaleus medius
CTAACAATATTTGTACCCCCATTATATGATGAAATAAAAGGAAAAAAAAAAGATCCTAAACCATCAATGACAAACTAAACCCTATTGACTACATTTACTATGATGGTAAAAGATACTACTACTTTAGAAAGAGTTTCAACAAGATTCCAAACAAAATGGTTTTGAATGTAAATCTTAATTATAAAGTAATAAAATAGCCAACACATTTTTCAATTAGTGGACATTTTTCCAGAGAATAAACAAAACAATCAATGGTTATGTCTCATGTTTGGTCAGTTTTTATATTAGGTCATTAAACATGAAATGTCTGATTTTGAATCAAAAGTTTATTATATCTATCTCAAATAAGAAGCAACACAATTAATTAAAGTATGCGCCTAAACTATCGACATAATTTTGCCAGCTTAACGGTAGCTTGTTTATGCCAGCAGTAAAGAAGCCTGGAGAGAGAGTGGCTGTGAAATCATGAAAGGCGTTTTCCAAAGTTTGTTGAGGATTCAATATTTTTCCTTGCATAAGTGGTCGAAAGCCTAGAAGAAATGGTAGTCAGTTGGTGGAAGGTCTGGTGAATAGGGTGGATGACAGAGAGTTTCTAAGTCCATCCTCTGTAGTTTGATTGACATGTGGTTTAGCATTGTCTTCTTGCAAGAGGGTTGGCCTGTCTCTATTGACCAATCTTCATCGCGAGCATCCTTCTCATTTTGTCCAGTTGGTAGCAGTAGACATCCTCTGTAATCGACTGACCAGGTTTCATGAGGCTGTAGTGGATAAGACCAGCGTTGGGTCACCAAACACACACCATTAGCTTTTTGTGATGAATATTTGGTTTTGGACTGTGTTACGGTACTTCATCTTCATCCAGACATTATGCTGAACACTTGTGATTGTAAAAAGAATCCATTTTTCATCACATGTAACACTACGGCTTAGAAATGGTTAGCCTTTATGTCATGACAGCAATGAAAAGAAAGGCAAGCTTCAAGAGGATTCCTCTTCTAATGGTCATTTAATTCACGCAGAACCCATCTATCCAGCTTCTTTACGTTGTCTATTTGTTTCTGATAATCCAATATTGTTGGACTAGTAACGTCAAGCCTTGCTGCTAATTCACACATAGGTTGAGATGGATTTGCTTCCACTACAGCTTTTAGCTCATCATTATCTGCCTTGGTCTCAGGTCGCCCATGTGGCTCATTTTCAACATTAAACTCACCAGAACAGAACTTCTCAACCAGCGATGTACCATGCATTTCTTAGCCACATCCTTCCCAAACACTTCGTTAATATTTCCATCTGTCTGCACAGCATTGGTTTCATGACAGAACTCATATTGGAAAATAACACAAATATTTTACTTATCCATGGTTTCACAAAAATTGCCCTAAAAGTAATTGAAAGATAATCACAAGCCAAACAATGGGTTTGAAAGAATGAGAATATATACCTTCACAATAAGAAAAAAAAAAGTGTCAAAGTGAAATGTCAGAGATATCAACTGTCAAATTTAGTACTTAAGGAAATCAGACATTTCATACTTAATAACCTAATCCTTTCTGATATCAACTAAACATTCTATTTAATTCTATTTAACTAAACATTGCTATTTAATACTGCTGTTTCATAGATTCAGCACATTTCTTAAGGACTAACATGATTATTTCATTTAGTCTTAATTTTATATTAATATGTCTGCTGTAAGTTGTTTTATCTCATTTTTTATTTATTTCAAACATGTTTTATTGTATGCCAGCTCAAATCATATTCTAAACATACTATACATATTAGGCTTCCATATTCTCTCACTCTTTAAATTGATAATACTCTTAGTCATTTTTGTTCTTTGCCAGTTTGCCTGTTTGTTATATGTCCTTAAGGTAGTTCATTGAGAAAATTATCATCTAAATCTCTGAAGTTGGACTAATTACCACTCTTGACATGAAGTTAGGATCCAAATGATATCCAACTAGAATACTAGTTGGACAATGTATGAAAACATATTCATGATGCATGGTGAAATCAAATTTATTTGAATCTTTTCCCTGGGTTACCACAGTTGTTAACAAAAATTGGTGATAAAGTGTAAAGACCAAAAAGCAAAAAAGCAAAAAAACCCAAACAAACAAAAATGCCAAACATACATAGGTTTAGAATATTGGAAAACATTTATTGGTGATTGAATTCATAAGCAACCTGACTAGATTAGAAAACTTAGGGTTCAGTCCATTGAGCAATTTTACTGGGCTTACCCCGTATGAAAACCTTTGTACTGGGCTCTCAATTGGAAATAGTGAAAAAACAAAAAAAGATGACTTGGTGTTTTCTTTTGAGAATTTGATATTTGTTCAGAAAGACAAAAACACACATTTCTCTAACAACTGACGGATGCTTAGATATGATGTATCAACTAAAAGCAATAAATGAATTATAGCTGACCTTGGAACAACACATGGATCAGGGGCGCTGACCCCCTCTCAGTTGACAATCACATATAACTTTTGACTCTCCAAAAACTTAACTACCAATAGCCTACTGTTGACCAGAAGCCTTACTGATAAGGTAAAGTTGATTAACATATATTTTGTATGTTATATGTATTTTTATGTATGTTATGTATGTTATATGTATTACAAAAAATAAGCTAGAGAAAAGAAAACATTAAGGAAATCATAAGGAAGAGAAAATATATTTACTGCTCATGAAGCGAAAGTAGATCATCATAAAGGTCTTCATCCTCCTTGCCTTCACGCTGAGTAGGCTGAGGAAGAGGAGGGGTAGGTCTTGCTGTCTCAGGGGAGACAGGGGTGAAAGCGCATTCACGTAGGAGTGAGCCTGCGCAGTTCAAATCGTGTTGTTCAAGGGTCAACTGTAAGTTTTTGAGCAGATGGTAAGTAAATGAGTCTGTGAGAGTCACTGTAGGAGAGCTTTCTAGAGAAGACGAGTTTTAAAAAAAATGTTGAAAATGTGAGAGCAATGGACTTGAACTTACTCTTAATGCAATGAGTAAGTCCTATACAGGGCCCAATAAGCGTGTTAGCTAAGCTGATAAAGTAATAGTGGAAAAACAATTAGAAATTATGTAGGTTGGTGAATAAACGGCTGCTGTAAAATAGCTTGGATAATAAAAATTATTAATTTTTAAGATGTTTTGAGGATATTACACATTTAAAAAGTAAGTCTCTTATTAGCCTGTTGCCTAAACACAACTATTATACAACTGTTTTCATTTTTATATAGTGCTCTCCGAGTCTTCACTGTGTAGGTATATTCTACATTGCTGCAATCGTAGTTTGTGTACCATTTTGTATTTTGCATTTTTCATTTAAGTGTACATCATAAACATTTTCTGCATTTCTATACAGTTACAATAACTTTAGCAGTATAAAATTCCGTCATGCTGATCTAGTCCAATTTACTAAATCATTGCCTTATTGTTGCTTATTTAGATTACATCCTGGTTTTATTTTGTTCTTGGTAATACTGCAATAAATATTGCTGTACATATACTATTTTGTCCCTTCCATCCAATTATTTTTAGAGTACATATTCACAAAAATGGATTTATTGGATCTAAGGATTAGAACATTTTTATAGTTCTTGCTATTTTGCCATTCTGATTTTAGGATTCTGCCAATTTTACTCTGCCACCAGTGCTGTATATGGGAGCTATTTTTCTCGTATGTGTGCCAACAACAGGTGTAATCACCAGAAATGTTTTTGTTGATATTAGAAGCTTAAAGTGCTACTTTAAAATTGATTTAATTATCATTTGTCTCTTTCTTGTACAGATGATTATTTTCTTAATTTCCTTATTATTGGTATTTCCACTCATGTAAATTATGTTACTTGCATTTAGCTTTTTAAGTAATGAAAATGCTTTTCTTTTCCAAATAATAAGAATTATTTAAGGGGCATGAGATTTTGCACTGGACCAAAGGGAAGTACTTGCTCAAGAACAAACCAGGAGAACTTTTTTGTTCTCCCCATGTGAAGCCTGAGCACATCTTAATACATGAAAGTTAGTAAATGTGCTGCTGCTGTGTCTGGCTGAAATGGCAGGTAGGAGGCCCACTTACCTGGACGCTTCACTCTCCTGGATGCCGAAGCTCCTGGGCAGAGTGAACATTAACATTCTTTTGCAGTAGGAGGAAAGCATGCTTGAAAAAATAGTCTATAGCTGATGTTCAAATCATAAGTTGCAATAAAGCAAAACTCTTTTAGAATATAGACACTATAAAGAAAATTTCACTGTAGTTTTTCTTAAAAAGAATCAGACATGCAGAATATATTTATTCCATATTCAGTTCAGTAAACACTTTATAAAAACAACATATTGATTGCTGGGAAGGATACTAAATGAACTAGGTTATGATTTAGCAAGCTTTCAATACAGGATGTGAGATATGCTACATGTACAAATAGCAACATGATAATGACATTATGAGAAAATTCTCTAACTAGAGAATAAGTACATTTTATTTACATATAGAAGAGAAAGAGAATTACCTCGTTGGTTTAGGGGACCAGCAGGGCTCATCTCAAAATATTGACAGGATTCCACTTGGCAGAATCCAGGGGTGGGAGGAGGCTATTCCAAGAAAAAAAGGACAGCAAGAGGCAGGTCATAGCAATAGGCTTGAGGAGGGGAGAAGGAAGGAGCAGACAGAATTCAGATTCAGCCGTATGTTCCTCAAGAGAGAGGGACAAGGCTGAAACAGTTGTAGGGGGGCAGAGAGAGGCAGGCCTGAGCAGTGTAGCTTGGGAATTTTAGACTCCTTGCTTTGGGATTGGAGATATTTAAGAAGGAGAATGACAAAATTCAAGGTAACTTTACTACATGTTCAACATTTTGTTTTGATGTGAACATAGAGGTAGTGAATTTTTCTTTTTTCCTTTTTTTGTACATCTTCTATCCTTACACAATTTTTTTTTCAAGAATGTTCTGTAAATTGTGTGTAGACAGGAGAAAGAATAGTGTGTTTTAGTGGAAAGAGAACTAGACTGAGAGTCATGAAACTGGATTGTTGTCACAGCATGTTGGGTTATATTTGGGGTAAGTAAATCCATCTCTCTGGGGCTCAGCTTCCCCACACATCAAATAAGACGAATGGGCTGGATATTTTCAAAGTTTCTTTCAGTGTGAACATTCTAAAATCCCACATGTATTTTAAGATACATTAAAGTTCCATTTTCTTAAAATATATACATATTCTTCATGAACCTGAAATTCTATCTTGAGAGATTCATTTGTTTTTCCTTTGGTTTTTAAATCATCAGTAGTTCTCTTCCCAAATGAAAATAACCCAAGGGTAATATGCCTGATCAGTGGGCTGTTGTGATTTCAGCAATATTTAATTATATCAACCACTGTCTCACTTTATAGCTGGAAGAGTAGCAATGTGTCATGTGAAAAGTGACTATTGACAGGAGAGAATAATAGTAATAATAATACAAACACATAACACTTGCCAGGTACTTTCACATGTATTAAATTACATAATTCTTATGACGACCTTATGAAGTTGATACTACTATATTATTATAATCGCCACTTCACAGATGAGGATGCTGGGTCATAGAGACATAATTCCTTCCTTAAGGGTACATAGCTCATCAGTGGCAGGGGCAGAATTCAAACCCAGGAAGTCTGAGTGTCCACATGTTTAACTACAACATGACACTTTTTCTCAAGGTTCTATGGAGAGAAACTTCTATAGAACTGGATTATGTTTGTAGAAAACATGAAGATCTCAGTCTCCACAGGAAATGAGTAGAAGGGTTTTGGAAGGGAAGATACGGTTGTGCCAATGACATTCTTGTGACCTCAACAATTTGCTCAGGAATGTCACGATCATACTGTAATTATAACTGATCAAAACTATGTTAGTCTTTCCCTTACCTGAACTATATTTTAAAATGTAGAATTACAGTCATAAAACTGTGACATGCATTGATTTCAGTTAGAGGGATCTTTTAACTTCTCACTGAAGATCCCTTGAACTGAAGTGGATGGATGTTGTCATTGTTTTGGGCTGTTATTGTCTTGCAAGACCCGAATGTCTAAGTACCATGGCTGTGAGAATAGGCAACACCAGCTGGGTTTTCCAGTCCCTGGGTCATGTTTAGGGGCCAGTGCTCCTTTATACATTTCTTAGCACTACTCTTTGAAAGGTCAACCTTTAATCAAAATCCTGATCTTTTGAGAAATAGTTTTCTCATAGAATCCCTTAGAAGTACTATTAATACTACTTTTTATGTTTTCTTTGAGTTTGTGTCTTCAACCTAGCAGACAGGCAATGTTGAGAAGAAAGGTCTTGTCTTCAATACATAGAGGTGATTTGGTGATCAATTAAAATACTGTATGTGGCTGTGCTTTGTGACCTATAACCTGCCATATAGATAAAAGTGTTACATATATATCACCTTAGCATTTCTCCTGCAAGTGGCCACTACCTGAGAGTTTCCTCTGTTGAAAGAGAGCTGGTAGAGAGGTGAAGATCACAGCTTTTGACAACAAACAGACCGGGGCTTCACTTCCGAAGGTTCTGTACGTCATAGACAACATGGGATTAACACCCACACTGACCCATAAGCTTATTGTGAGGCTGAAAAGAGGGCAGTGCATATCAATTGCCAAGCCCAGCCCCACAGCCAGTACTCGATAAATCTTAACTTTTCATGGTAGGGATAGTGATAGAAATGCTAGTCTAAAGCAAAAACCAGAAAAAGCAGAACTCTAATTACGCAGCGTGTACCTGAAACCTAAACCTAAATTAAAAGGTAAATTTTAAGAAAACAAATGTGTTTCTGGAGCCCTTAGAAGCTCATTTTCTTTGACCCAGTTATTTCACATTATGGATTCTATTCTTAGTTAATTACCAGGAATTAAGGCAAAGGCAAATATTCTTATATTCTTGTATATAAGAATAAAACTATTCTTATATACAAGAATAGTTGTTGAAGAGTTGTTTTTAACAGTGGCAATTAGAAAGAGTCTAAATGTCCAGCAATAGGAGAATGCTTTAATATAGTAAAGCACAACTTTGTTATGATGGGATATTTATTTTGTAGAATATTTTAAAAAATGCTTCAGAGGAATATATAATGACAAGGAGCAGTATTTATTATTTAATATTTCAGGGAAAAAGCAAGATGATATTATGGTTTTAGTACTCTTAGTATATTAATATTAATAAAATATGTGAAGTAAATACATATATTTGCTGAGCTAAAAATGAGGATAAAAATACTAGTGATAATACCTGTCTTAGAGGGATTTTGTAAGGATTATATGGTGATTACTACATGCCTGACATATATATTAACTTTATCAATGGATGTTGGCTAAGTTGAATCTATTTTCTAAATTTTACTTAAACCCCATCATACACTAACCATTCTTTACCCAGAATCTTTTATGTTCAGGAGGTGAGCAAGATGCTGGGGATACAGAAATGATTAAATAGAGCCACTGAGCATATGAAGTTCACATTCCAGTGGGGAGAGGTATATAAATAAACAAAAGGACAGTGCACTTAGATCTAACTATTTAAATTCTAAAGTCTGCTCCTAAGGCATGAATCATAGGTAGTCAAAATAATCAAGGGCACAGCCATTCAATGTGTACTTTGTGTGATTTTTTAAAAGGTGGCCTGTCTTTGGAAAAATGAATTACAGAAGGTACCTCCCCCCTCCCAGCTGAATCAGCTGAAGAGTGGGGTACAGGCAGCCCCCACTGTCCTCTCAGTGGGGCCTGTTCATGCCGGGCGCAGCCTGCTCACTGCTACACAGAGGCCTTGAAAATACCCTTGAAATGTCCTGAAATTGACCATGAAGCACAGTATATATGATTTGGTGTCCATAACCTTGAACAATAATTATTTTGCACATTGAGGTTTGAGAAATACTGAACTAGATTAAATGATAGAACAAAAGAAAAAAATCTATAGGCAGTTGTCTGGTTAATCCCCAGCATTGTATGGGAGGTGTGTGGAGAATTCTAAAGTGTTTCTGCTCAACTACAGAGTTTTCTCCATTATATTTTAATATTAGCTATCTATAACAAGAATGCACATTTATAGTTTTATTTGTTCTTACAAGTATTGCGTCTAGCCTAGGGACTCGCATATAGTAGATGTTTGCTAAGTATTAATTGAACCAAATCTGAACTTTCTTCGATCATAGCTGCATATGTATTGTGCTTTGAAAAGTTATAAAGAGGTGCTTGCCTCCTGTTTCCTGTTTTCCTATTGAGGTCCTGCTGAAGAACTCTGAGTACTTATCACTCCCAATTGTATTAGGCAGAGTCCTACAGAGAAAAAGAACCAATATCCATATATCTCTGTCTTTATCTCTATATATCTCTATCTGTCGCTATAAAAGGAGATTTATTATGAGGAATTGGCTCATGTGATTATGGAGGCTGCCTTCTGAAAGCTGGGGACCCAGAAAAGTCATGAGGTAATTCAGTCCTAGGGCAGAAGATACGATGTCCCAGCTCAAACAGTAAAGCCAAAAAAAAAAAAAAAAAAAAAAGTGGGTGGAAAGGATGGGGGGATGAATTCCTTTCTCTTATGCCTGTTTTTTCTCTGCCTTTTGTTCTATTCAGGCTCTCAATGGATTGGACAATATCCATCCACACGGGGGAGGACAATATACAGAGTCTAATGATTCAAATGCTAATTTCATATGGAAACGGCTTCACAGACACACCCAGAAATAATGTTTAATCTGAACACCCCATGGCCCAGTCAAATTGACACAGAAAATTAGCCATCATAGCTGTCTGTCTCTATTCAACAGTCGGGAGTCAGCCCATGAGCTAAATGGCAGGCGATGGATGCAGCTCCACTGGGATACAATGTGTGTTATCATAGGGTTCTGGAAAAAACTATAAGGTGCCCCAAAGACAGGCAGGATGGTTCCTAGTGACTAGCTAGCTGCACATTCACTCTTGTGCTATAAGTTTAAAAAGTAAGAAATGGCTAGAAACATTGGCTTCAGTACGCGAGACAAAGCATCTCGGGACCCTTTGTTCCTTACAGTGTCATTACTACCAGCTTGCCCGTATCTAATGCTTTCCTCCGGGGAGTTCAGAGCTGTTCAGCTGCAAAGTCATATTTGATGTTCCTGTTCTAATCTCAGATTACCACAAGAGGACAGCTGGAACAGACCGAAAGAGAGAAACTCATAGGGGGAAGGAAGTCATTAGCCCGTCTTGAGTCACCAGGACCTGATGAAAAGTCAGATTCAAAAGGCTTAAGCTGCAAAGGAAGGCCAGTGAAATGCCCCTCGGGTATTAATCTTGACTATTTCCACTCCACTAACACTGCCTGGGAGTATTTTAACATTCACCAGAGATAGGCATCCCATCTTCAAGAAACAATATGTTTCTGTAAAAAGAATAATGCATTATGCGAGGATTGATTTTCCGTTTGGACTGTAGTCCTGCATAGTAATTAACTGTGGACAAGGGAGCTGGGCTGTTTGGATTAACTTGACAAGTTATTTCCCCTCTCCATGCCTGTTTCTTCATCTGTAAAATGGAGACTGTGATAACACCTACCTCCTAGGGCTTTTTGGAGAATAAAGGTGTTAACATTTAAAACAGAATCTGGCAAAATCTAAGCACTCAATACATGTGAGCTGCTAATATTAATGTCATTATTATGATGACAGATAAAAGTTGGCAGATATTGGTGGATGTACTCATTATCAAATATTCCATTATTAAAGTCTTTATATTATTAAATACTTGAGAAAATACTAATTCTTAAGATGCCAATCACTTATTGGGAAAATACATTCAATTTATTTTATATGCACCATAATTTACATGTTCAAATTTTATTTCATTTTTAAAAATTGATAATGATTTGTCATAAAATTTACAGTTTATAGAGTACCTTGACATGTGTTACTCTCTCCAATCCCTGGAAGGATGGTGGACCTGAGGCTCTGGGAAGTTTGGTTATTTAATATTAAAATTCGGTTATTTAATATTTACTGAACTGGTGAATGGTTAAGATTCAAATCCACATTTCCAGACCCTGGATTTGTCACTCCAGCTGTCACACTGAGTAGAGGGGAGCCCAAGGTCAAAGTGCACAGGCTTTGGAGTTGTTAGAATCTTGATTTGATTGTATCATTACCACTTACTACAGGTCGTTGTGGACAAATTGCTTGATTTCATGGAAACTCAGTTTCCCTCTCTGTAAAAATGAGAAGACAATGCCTTCTCTAGACTTGCTGTGCAGATTGCAAACCAAACAGATCCCATGCAGGAAAGGACCTATCCTGTCCCAGCTCCCTGTCCACGATAGTTATATGGAAAGACAGTTTCTTCCTCCATTTCTTTATCAGTGTGCCAGGCATGGGGCGAAACTGTCATTTTTAACCACGTGAGTGTTTTCATCAGTGAAAGCCTGTGTTAAGAGTTTGATTCCAGTTGCACCAACATTTCCTGTAATCCATAGGATTCCATTCCCAGCCATTCATGATGATTAATTCACTTCCGTGAAAAAGGAGGAGGGATGAAGAGGGGAATGAAGGAAATAAAGGGTAGAGAAAGAAAAGCCAACTTTCTCTAGCCTTGGCGATCTTGGAGAATTCATTAGCAGCTGAGCAGCAAGGGGAAAGGTTCCCAAACAATGACTTCATCCCTTTGCTCCTGTGAACTAGGTGTTCTAGACAAAAATAGAGGACAGACAAGAACATGTGTTCAGTGGGTAAATGGCGCACTGCGTTATACATACCATCCTGGTGAGCTTTTCTAATTTATTCAGAATTAACATTTTGATTGTGAAACAACTGCTTGGTTTAGGGGATCTTTGGATTAGACTGTGTGCTCCCAGTACTTTATTTCCATATGGTGCTAAGACTTTAAGGTAAAATGCTAACCAAAAAAAGCAGGCGAATGATCAAGTTGCTAGAAACATATCAGAGAGGTGCAAGACTTTCGCCTGTTTGTACAGTAGGGATTAGTTTGTACACTGCTAATTTTATGGTCAGTCCAGGATCAAGGAATGCGAATAATCAATATTTCTTAGATATTTGACTTTTTAAATGACATAGTTTCAAAGGGAGCTCTGCTGAAAAGGTAAATCCTATTGGTGGTATAAAGTACAATTTATTAGTAGGTCAAGTGACTCAAGCTCTAAAATATATCCAAATTTGCTTGTTATCTCCAAATCCAGCACTGCCATACCATGCCAGCCACCTTTATTTCTCCAATTGATTATAGCACTGGTCTCCCAACCTGTCTCTCTGTGGCTGCTCTGTCAGCCTCGTAATCCATTTTCTATCCAGCAGTTGGAGTTGTGTTTTAAAACATAAATAAGATCTCCTTACTTCTCTGCTTGTGAATCTTCCAATAGCTTTCCATTTTACTTACTCCACTTATAAGAAAATTTAAATTGACTGTTATGATCTACAAGACCTGGCAGAATCTGACCCTTTTATCTCTATGACTTCGTCTCTCCCTACTCCCAACCTTGTTCCACACGTTCCTCTCTCTCTGTCTGTCTTTCCGATGTTAGAATCTGCCAGACTTTCTTCTGGCTTGGCTCACATATTTGCATACGATGTTCACTTTGTCTGAATGACTGGCTTCATCTTGGCACAAAGGTCTCCGTCCAAATGTCAACTCTTCAGCTAGATCTTCCCTTTCTGCCTTGTATGAGGAACTTTATTCGAAGAAGCCTAAATGAAGTTATGTTACTCATTTATTCAGTTGTTTATTATTTGTCTCCCCTCTCAACTGCAATGCAAGCTCCATGAGAGCAGGGACAGTGTTTGGTTTTGCTATTACCATGCCTGCTATTTAGAAGGTACTCAAGACTCTTTGCTGAATGAATGAATGGATGGATGAATAATGCAACTTAGACTGTAAGGATCCACAAGTGAATGAATGACTACAACCAGACTGTAGGATCCTCAGGTCACGAACTGGACCTTGTTCTTGTTTTCTCTATACTGCTCTGGAGGGGCTCGGAAAATATCTGTTGAATCGGACTGAACCAAAACATTTATTTTCCTGTTCAGTGAAAAAAAAAAGTTCCTTATGTAGGATGAAGTTTAAAAATATATTTTTGTAATGCTCATCTGAGAGAAAACATGCTTTTTGGTTGACCAACCATCCCAGTTTGCCTCGCACTGAGGGGTTTCCCAGGATGTAGGACCAGTAGGTATCCCCACGTGCTTTCTCCAGCTTTAGAGTCAGAAAGAGCTAATGGATCAGTTAGGAAGTGTATTTAGTGGCTAGCAAGAGAAGCCAGAAATAACAGTATTTTAAACCAAAAGAGTTGATTCTCTCACATAAAACAAGTTCAAAAGTGGGCACACCAGGGCTGTATGGCAGCCCCAAGCTCATCAGTGACCCAGGTCCCCTGTATCTTGGTGTTCACCATCCTTAGTGTATGACTTTCATCCCCAGAGTAGCCTCGTGTCCCAATGTGGCAGCTGCAGCTCCTTCAGCCATGACATCTGCATTCCAGGCAGATACCAAGGGTGTAAAGAAGGGGCAAGAAAGGCATTTGCCAGCTGTTTGTTTTGCTCTTAAGGAGATTTTTATGTATGTTTCATCTAAAGTCTTCTGTTTGTGCTTCACAGGCTCCCTGCAGCTAAAGGGGAAGTTGAATAATATGAGATAATCCTTTAGCCCGGCACATATTGCCTCTTCTCTGAATAATTCTTAGTAACAAGTTCTGTTACTTAGAAAGAGAGACTGGGTGATGAGTAATAGACACTTAGCACCTTCTGCCATATCTGGATTCACTACTCACTAACTTAGTGACCTCAGGAGGGTTGTTTCCTTTCTCTGTGCCCATCTTAAAATCTGCATTATGGTTATAAAAGCAACAATAATAGTAATAGCCACCTATCTATTGACTTCCGCCATTTGTCAGACATTCTACACACATGGCGGTCAACCTTACAATAATTCTGCGAAGGACTGTGTTATTATCCTCATTTAGATGAGAAGAGTGAGGCTTAGCTAGTGGAGGTAAAGCCAGAATTTAAATGATTCCATAAAAATAATATATTTGAGTTTTCTGTAACGAAAACAACAACAACATATCCATGGTAGATGTACGTAGGAAGTGGTTTGATGCGTCTCAAAGCCACCTAAATCTGAGGGATCCTCCTCTCGCTGACTTCTCCTGGCGTTGAAGAACTATCTCTGCAAGGAAATTCTCCTGTGTGTCTGACACAGGCCACTTCTGTTTTGTCTTTATTTGGTTCTGCCCCAGTGGAGAGCTGGAAGATCTGGCCATGATTTTTGAAATAGTGTGAAGGTGGTGATGAAGTCATTTCTCACTCTGTTCTCTTTCAAGGTAATAGAGGTGAAAAAAAATCTCCTGTGAGTTGGTCCAAGGAGATGAAAATCCCCTAGTTCTGGGGGCAGGCTGAGCTGCACATCTTTCTTGACATTTGGCAATAAACATTCTAGGAAGAGCAGCTCGTGCCTTTGGCATTCATGTCTTCGTGAGCCCAGAGTACAGAAAACAGTTCTCACATTGCTGCCGGTTAAAGTGAGTCAAGTTGTTTTGAAAATTTGTGAAATTTTAGAGTATCTTCTTTTCTGAAACCTTCTACAGGTATCCTTCTCCCTAATAATGCCTTGTAAATAGTTGATGTGTCTGATCTCTGTAAGTTCACCAGGCTATTCTCTCATCCCAAGGCCTTCATAAGAGATTTCCCCCCAGGCACATTGAACACCTCTTCAGAGAGTGAGGGCTCTGTTTATTTCCAGGGAGGAATAAATAAGAAGAAATCAGGGAGAATATTCACCTCCTCAGGCCTTGTAGGAGGCTGCTGGGAAACAAATTCAGGACAACTGGTTTCAGTAAGATAACGGCATAGCCCGTTTGGGGATCCGCTTTGGAGGAAATTGAATAGAATCAAGAAACCAAAGTAACAATTCCTTTATCTTTCCATTGATCACTATTTTCCTTTCTTGAAACAAGGTTTGGAAAAAAATGTCAGTGACATGTAATCTTTGTGGGTATAGTTTCATACAAAAGTATTAGAGGATTGAGTGGGAAAAACCAGGAAATGAAAAGTCTCAGGATGTATTCCTAATTGAGAATCATAACTATTAGAATTAATGCCTGTCAAGGGCTTACTGTGTGTCTGACATCACTAAGAACTTTAAATGTATTCTCTCATGTAATTCTCCAAATAATCAAAATAACAATATGGAGTGGACAGTGACATCATTTTTCTTTCGTAGATGAGAGAATAGAGGCCCAAAGTGGCTCACTGTCTTGCCCTAAGTGACTGCTTTAGCAAGTGATTGAGATCGGATTTGGATCCACTTCTGTCTGCCAGGAAATTGCAGTATATGAGTCTGCTAAAGCTGCCATAACGAAATATCTCCGACTGGGTTGCCTAAAATAGAAATTTATTTTCTTACAGTTCTGGAGGCTGGGAGTTCAAGATCAAAGTGCCAGCAGGGTGAGTCTCTCCTTGTCTTACAGATTGTCACCATTTTGCTATGTCCTCATGTGGTCCTTCTCTATATGTGTACACTCCTGGTGTCTCTTCTTCTTATATGGACACCAGTCCAGTTGAATTAGGGCCCCACCCTTATGACCTCCTCAAAGGCAGTCATGATTAATTTAACCTTAATGATTAACCTTAATTTAACCTTAATTACTTCCTTAAAGGTGCCATCTTTAAATGCGGTCACTTTCGGGGCTGGGGTTTCAAACATATGAACTTTGCGAGGGGCACAATTCATCCCTTAACAAGAGCTAATAAAATTAACCAGTATACTGAGCTCTTGCTTTGACAATAGTACTTCAGTTAAAATCATTATAACTTTTCTGGCCCTGTCTCTTTCATGGATTAAAAAAAAAAAAAGAAAAATATTTGATTATTTATTTTTTAAAGACCTCCCCCACTCTAAAAACATTATAATTATGATGAAATCAATGCTCTATAATTCATTGACAAACTTCATCATCATTTGCGTAAAATTAAAATGAGGCAATTTCATGCAACCTGCTGTGAAGGTGGGGAGGTCTAGAGACTTCTTCCAGGGGCCACGTTAGTTCTTCCCTCTATAATTTCCATTTTCTGTCAGTATTATTGGCCCTTTTTTTTTCAAACACAAAAGAATGTAATTTTTCTTTTTGCTTCTTTACTACTTATCACACAGTTATTGCTTATTTGATGTGTGTCAGAGATACTTTTTTTCAAGCTTAAGTTCATTGAATGCTTCTTATGTGTCAGACACTGTCCAAAGGCCAATACATTCATTGTATCTGATTCTATCTTTCAGTAAGTCTATAGGGTTGTACAGATAGGGAAATTGAACCATTCTCTGGTTAAATAATTGGCTCAAGGTCAATCAGCTAAAAGGGGTGGAGCTTGAACTTGGCTTTAGCTCTCTTTGATTCCCCAGTGTGGGTCCTTAACCCTTAAGCTACCTAGATGAGCTCTTCCTTGTTACTCAAATTGTTCCTTGCTCTTGTGGTTTTGATTTTTGTTCTCCTCTCCTCAGATCTGGGCCTCTCTTTTTCTCCTTGCTTCCACCTCCTAGTTCATTTCATCTTGCACATTGCACACAATATGAAAGAGGGAGATTTGCCTCTGTTTTTACCTTAAGTTTAATTGCACTGCCTCTTTTAACCTCTTGCTGATTAAATAGTGGCAAATGCAGACATAATTGTCAGATTTATAGGAGAAAACAGGTCGAGAAGAGCATGTGTGTATTGAAGGATGCTTTCTCTTTTCACTGGCATTACCTGGACTTTTTTGTATGCAATTGCTTTGTGCCTTCCATTATTTTTAATTTCAGCTTACAATTAGAGCTTGCAAATTGAATTGCTTTCTCTCAGGAGCTGTGATTTCTCTATTTGGCAAGTGCCAGGCAACCCCTTCCAGCCCCTCACCCCCCTGCCAACTTGCTCAGCTGAAATTAACATGGTTGATCTTGTTCTCTTGTACTGCAATCAGGTCTGATCAGTAGAATCATGATTGCACTTAGTAATTGCTTCCACAGAGTCTGCAGGGAGAGCGGATATGAGTGGTGCTTGGCCTGGTGGGGAGGAGAATAGAGGTTCTCCAGGGAAGTTCAAGGGAACTTTAGGCAACGATCTTGGGGATTCAAGAGAGCTGTCCCTCTTCACTTGCACTCAGAAGTCTTGTGGCGTTTACAGAAGCCATTAAGGGCCCTGCTGTTGGAAGTGTCCTCTTCAGAATCAGGATAAATTCAGAGATGGGCTTATTTGTTAGCATTCACAGGTGCTGCAGAGGCAGGCATATTAACCCTGGATATTCTAGCTCAACAGTGGCTCAGTTTTGATCATTTTTATTAGTGAAAATCTTACTATCTAGGCAGCTCTTCAATTCTTCAGTCTCATGTTTCATCTCAAAAAAGTGGAACTGATTTTAGTTCCATGAATGAAAGAGGGATCTGTCTTGTATCAAGACACACTAGGGTGCAAAATGAGAGCCATGGTAGCGGTACAGATGGTGAGTGGTAGGTCACTTGGAGGTATTTAAGGATCCAGGCTAGATGACCTATAACTTCCTTTCTAGCCCTGAGATGAATGATGCACTCTCACTCCTGGCCTCTCCTCTCACTATCCCCCATGTAGTTAGTCCCTAAACCTCTGTAATATTTACGAACATGGTGGTTCTCTTTTATGTCTCTATGCCTTTGTACCTCCTGTTCCCTAAATCTGAAAAACTGTTTTCTCTGGTCCTCTGCATGGTTGACTCCTACCTATTCTTCAGGATACAACCCAAGCATTGCTACCTCTCTATATCCCTACTCCCATCTTTAGGATTGAGTTGAGGTTCTACTCTGTTCCTGATGCCTGCCTGTTACACTGTATTATAACTGTCTCTGGCTTGTCCTTTTCCCCTCATGGGAACTCACTGACAATGCCATTGTCTTTTATTAAATAACATGTTAAAGACATAATAGGAATGCAGAAAATGTTGAACAGGTGAATGAAACAAAATGGTAATTAAGCACTTTTTGTGTAGAAAATTATAGATTTTTAAAACAATACTTTGAATAACATTTTCAATTTCAACAAGACTTTTTTTTTTAAAGCTTTATGGTACTAAGTTTTCTTTTGTATGCACCTTTTCGGCTCTGCTCTTTCTAGGAATACTTTTCATGAATTGTTATCAATGAACATGCATATCAGTTTTTAAGAAAGTGAGACATACTGAACTAAAGTCTAATATTCAATATAAAGAAGTAATCACTGTGCAAGGCTTATTTCTATAGACAAAACATTTTATATTTGTAATATGAAATACAATGAAGGGGAGAATCTCTTCACCCTTTGCTGAATGATTTGATGAGTCACATAGAGCCTCTGCCCCTTTTATTAGCAAATTAGAAAGGTTTTTCTGGTAGTAAGGAGCTTTCAAGAGACCTCCTTTCCAACAGAGGGTGCTGCTACTCCACAAGCCGTGATGGACCCCAACAGATGAAGACATCAAAAGAATTGTTCTAAGTGCATCACAGCTGGCTACTTGGAATTATGATTTATGTTCGGCTGTAGCCCAATTTGAAAAATTTTAAACCAAGGGCGAAAAAGATCTACCTATTCATTTTGCAAGCCCCAGCCTTGTTTCATGCTATGTTTCAGCACTTCTCAGATTATCAGTGGAGGCAGTAGTTCATCTCACAGAGCTCTGTTTTGGGAGCCTCCCAAGTTGCTCCTGCATGATGTATGAGTACCTGCACTTTTCAAGGAACCGACATTTGCTGAGTGCATTTCTATTTCATTTTCTCTTTCTAATAATTTTAGACGAGGTCGGCCTGCTTGGCCTCTGGCTACATGAGAACAGTGAATACGGAATGTCAAATGATTAATAGATACAGTGAAAGGTCTAGAGAATTCGTTTTCTTAGAGACTGGACGCTGAGCTGTGGAAGGACTTCAGTTAGTGCTGCTCGCGGTGTGGTTCCTTAGCCTTCACTGCCCTCCCTTGCTGTTTCTCTGCCTTCTAAATCCTTACCATGCTTTAAAGGCCAGCTTAAACTCCCACGTAGAATCGAATACTCATTCCCTTGAATTCACTCGGCTCTTCTCTTGCAATTATTAATGGCATTTGCATTATTTTATCTTATATAATTATTAGTTGTTTTACATATTTTTCCTCCTTTAGGATTGAAAATACTCAACTATGTCTTGGTCATTTTTGCACCTCCCACCCCAAGCACCAAGAGCCTGCATATGAGAGGTGCCCAATAAACCTTTATTGATTCGAAATGGGTGTTTCTGAGAGCTATGCTATATGTCAGTACTGTACTCAGAATGACTAAACAATCACAGGTCTGTGGGCCTTTTAGAAATGCAATTGTCTGTGTGTATAGACAGCAATTAAAAGAATAAAACGTATACGGTAGGTGAAATATGACTCATTTGGTGGTGGGTACGGAGGTGACGCTCCAATTTAGGAGACGGTGTTTCGTAGACCTTGTCATGTGCTTGGATGCAAAGATTTGACTTGTTAATATTTTTTCTGTGTTCATGATAAATCAGTGTTTAGATGATTGCGGGGCTGTGACGTGTTTCACACCCTGTACAGATTGCGTCAGGTCCCTTTGACAAGTCCTGAACTTTTTTCACAGTTTCATTTTCTCTTTGCCACAAGAAAAAGTCACTGAGGCCTCCCCCATATTCCTCTGACACCAAGTTTAGGATGAAGACATGGTGTCCCCTGGCAAACGCACTTTGGCAGAGAGTCCAGCCCCGCCAGTTATCTGGGAAAATGTCTGGGAGAAACGTTGGGTATAATCGTTGTTTCTGAAACAAACAAAAACCTTTATTACAAAAGTAATATGTACTCAGTGTGAAAAACAGAAACAATTTACAGAGTAGAAATGGTGTGAACAGTGAGACTCTTCCTTCACATATTCTTCAAATCCTACTCTGTCCCCCTAAAGAACCACTGTTGCTATTCATTTGTGTGTGTACCCCACATGTCATTTTTTCCTTTTCACTTTTTTAAAACTGTATACATTTAAGTGTACAACATGAGTTTTGATACACATATACTCAGTGAGTTGATTACTGTAGTCAAGGATATTAACATTTCCATCACCTCACATAGTTTTCCTTTTTTTCCCCATGGCAAGAACACATAAAATCTACTCTTTTAGCAAAAGTATTGTGTTCAGGATTTTTGTCATTTTTTCTTTAGAATCACGATTTCGATTGCCTGTTTCATCTAATGACAGAAAACATAGTAGCCCCCCTTATCCGAGGTTTCAGCTACCTGCCATCTGAAAATACTAAATGGGAGGTTTTATAAATAAGCAATTTATAAGTTTTCAATCACATGCCATTCAGAGTAGCATGATGAAATCTGCTCCGTCCTGCCTGGGACGTGATCATCCAATTGTCCAGAGTATCCACATTGTATATGCTACCCACCTTTTACTGTATAGGAAAAAAAACATAGTATTTATAGGGTTCCGTTCTATCCATGGTTTCAGGCATCCACTGGGAGTCTTGAAATGTACCCCCTGCAGATAAAGGGTGACTGTAGAGTCAATCCTCGCACAGTGCTTGTAAGTTTGAGTCCTGACTATTCAGTTTTCTTTGCCTTTCCTTCTTCTCTGGGACTTACTTAAATGCTAGGAATTTCAGGAAGGTTGTGATTTCTGGGGAAAGGAGTCAGCTGGACCTCCATGGTTTCCCTGTACTGTAGAATTTGGTAGGACATTCATCATCCCACCTTGTTCCAGGGATGGGCCCCCTCTCAGGGCATCCAGTTAGGTGTTGGCGGTACCATTTGGTGCTTGGTCATGGTGTTCATGCCACCATCTGCTACTCTGTCCAGGAGCCTTTCAGGAGCTTCTTTCTTTTTTGCTCTGCAAATGAGAAACAAATCTTCAAGGATATAAGGAACTTGGTGGGGTTACCTGGGAGCTGCTCTACTTCTGATAGCCCCCACCCAATCCAGTCATCCCTATTCAAGTTCTATCAGGCTTTGCTACAGAGTGAGAAACTCCTTTAGAATTGATAACCTTTGGGATTCAGAAGGAAAGCAGGCACTGGGTAGCTGTGTTTTCAAGCCCTGTAGTTACCTGAGACTTCTATTAATATTTCTCCATCCCCTTGAAGTTAACCTTCCTGGAGACATGGCTTCTTTTCAGTGGTTATGACTAGTTTGTAATACTCTTGTTTCCCTTCTTGCTTGTTCTCCTATCCAGGGACAGGTATTTTCCCCTCCTTCTAGGATAGAAAACAAACAAAAAGTGGTTTTGCAAGTGGATTTCAGCTTTCAAAAGCAGAAAATGTCCAGAATTGGATGTCCTTTTCTGTTTCCAGTTCTGGTGTGACATCTTTTTCCTTAAGGGCAATGGAGAACCCAAGTCAGAGTTATGGGGTAAAAAGGAGTTTGGGTGAAAACATACTCATTTACTACTTTCAGAATCATCTGTGCACACAAATGCACATGTGCACACTTAGGTAATATTTTTATTGTTTGTTTCTGTTTGTTTGCTCTTTGCATAAATGAGATCCTACTTACCACGTGGTTTGCGACATGCTGTTTTTTCCTTAGCACTGTGTGGACATATTTTAATTGCTGTATAGAATTTTTTCATATGGAACATGATGTTTTTTATATTTATCAATATCAACCCTTTATTACAGTTGTTTAAATACTGTTTCTCTATCTGTCACATGTCTAAAAAAATTATGGCATTTTCATCATATAGGATTTTTAAAATAAATAATATGTGGTTTGGCTGGAGTGCCGTTAATGTTTTTTGTAACCCAATTCTTCCCCAAATTTACATAAGGAGGAATATAAGTCATGGCACCCAGTAGCTTCCTTTGTCCCTGCACCTCTCACATGTACAAGCCCCTTCAGGTCTCAGCTCCTGTGTGTAGCACAGAGCAGAACCACCTAGAAAGCCTATTGTCATAAAAACAACCAGAACAAAAGCTCCATTAACATAATTCAGCCTGCTTTCCTTGTGCAAAAATCAGCAAAAACCCTTTTATGTCTCCTCGAATAGTCATTTTTGAGTTGAAAAGCAGGGGCTATCCTACAGGGTGTTGAAACTGCCTTTTTCTCAGCTCTCATTCAGAATGCATTTGGGGACTTCAAAAAGGCATTTGGGGACTTCAAAAAGGCATTTGGCTTGCTGAGCACCAATGGACATATCTGGTGGACATATCTGGAGACTTGTGTGTCTTCCTCCTTTTTCTTCTTTTTATTATGAAAAAAATGGAAACACACAAAAGCAGGGAAAACAGCGTAATGAACTTCGTGAACCCCTTGCCCAGCTTCAGCTCCTACCTGCATTTCCTCTTCCCTTCCAATGAATTATTCTGAAGCACATTCCCCATATCATAGCATGTTATCTGTAACTATCTCTGAAAGATAAGCACTTTTGTAAAGGTGACCAGAATGTCCTTATCCCACTTAAAAGATTTTAACAATTCTTTAATATTATTAAATATCTAATCTATGTTTAAATGCTACCAATTGTCTTACAAATCCCTTTGTTAAAATAAATTGATTCGTTCAAATCAGGGTTCAATCAAGATCCTAATATCACATGCAGTAGAATTTTGTTAAGTTTCTTTTATTCTATAATTTGTCCTTCCTCTCCTTACTGGCAATTTAGTTGTTGAAGCAACTAGATGGTTGTTCTATAGAGTTTCTCATATTCTGTATTTTTCTGTTCCTCCCCCATGACGTCGTTTCATATGTTCCTCTGTGTATTTTGTGAATTGGAAGTTGGACGAGAACAGCGGTTCTCCAAGTGTGTTCTGGTGTGTGTAGGGGCTCCTGAAACACTTTGGAGGGATTCCCGAGAGCAAGACTATTTTTGCAATAATACTAGGATGTAATTTGTCTTTTTCATTCTCATTCTTTCACAAGTGTTCCCTGAGTTTTCTGGAATCTATTTTCCATGAAGTTACTTTGATTTCAAAGGGTGCTTGTTGGTGTCTAGTGCTGGTGGGTATCATCAGTTCAGATGAGCAGCTATGTTATCATGAAAGCTGACAAAATAGAATTTTATAAATTAGCACAGCATCACAAAAAGTCTTACAGTTAATTAATGGGCTAAAGTGCTCCATTGTGTCCACTTTTGGGTAACTATGAAAGTAAAAAAAGAAATAAAAATAAAAATTACTAAAATATGTGCTTGTTCTTTAAAATAATTAATTTTGAATTTCAGGGAATCATCTATCTTCTATCTGTGCTCACATGTTGACCATAATGGTCAGTTGTTATATGAATCCTTTCTCTAACCTGATTCCAAGATTATAAACTCCATGTAAGAGGTTTTAGTTTTCCTTCAGTTCCTCTGGAAGCTGTGTCTTTATTCCATACTCCATTTCTCAAATAATCAACTTCCATCCTAAATAATAGGTGCTGGTCAAAGAGATATGTTTGTACAAAAGAATGACATCTTACGTGAGGATTATGTTAGAAAGCCTAGGCATAAGATAAAAACAGTGTCTACTCAAAATTTATCTTGAAAAACACATAGGAAACTTCCATTTTGTCAAATGACTAATTGGCCCTTAATGAGTTGAGGATAGACACTTATTTCTTCAGTTTTCATCAAGTGGCTATTTCTTTGAGCGCTACATGAAAATACTTGGCTTGAGTCTAGAGAATATATTATAAGAAATACTAGAATGATATTCATTTATTTATTAATAGCATGGGGCTCACACTGAGGTGAACAGAGGTGACAATAGATTTGTGTCTTCCCAATCATGCATACGCTAGGGCATATACTCAGTGAGTGAGTCAGCTGAATTGTCCTAACTTTAAAGATTATTTCTCTCTCTCTGTCTCTCTGCCAAGTATGTACAAATTGAAGTCTCACCATGTACACACACAGGTGATACGTGTTAATTGAACCATGTGACCTCTTTCTGCCTATGGCAAGAGAATAGAAGAGGAGAATGGACTTCTGGCTCAAGGCAAGATGATCTGGTTCTCTTTCCTGCAAATGCAAAACTGGGAATAAAATCTGAGCCTGGAGTAGGGGGGGCTACAGCTAGGATGTCATGCAGCCTCAAGCCTGGGCCTGCACCTGAGACTCCCAGTGGCTTCCTAGTTCTTGGTCTCAGCCTTTCACAAAGCACAGAAACACTTTTTCTCTTGACTTGGTAACACTGGAAACCCATATATTTTTCTTATAAATCTTCTTCCCTTATCCCACCTCCTTCCCACCCACAGTATGGCTTAAGCTAACTTGAAGCAGGTTTCTGTTACATCCAAAAGGCAAGGATTAATACAAATGCCCATACATTGAACAAACACAACCAGTTACAGTTATAATGGTATGAGTATTTCCCAGTAAAACTGATATTTTGAAATTTAAAATTAATATCCTTCAAAATTGAGAAGAAATGGCAATATGACAAGGGAAAAAAACAACCATACTGAGCTCAAGAAGGCCTTGTATTTATCTAGAGTTTGTGTGGTTTCTTGTGACATACAATTTCTTCTCTGCACGTAGCCCACCTCTTCAATTGGCTATGACAGCTTCCTTTTTATTAATACCTTATGCCTAGACTTCCTATGTGCTTTTCTGGCTTTTCCTGGTTCCAAAATTTGGGTTTGTTTTTTTTTTCTTTTTTTACAAAACTTACATTGTGCTATATTTTCCTTCTTCCTTGGTAGTTTTCCATTTTCCTTAACAAAGTTCTGCCTACCCTTGGTGAGTAAAACCTAATCCTGAGCAAGTTTGTTAATTGCTAGAGGGTGTTACTAAAGCTTAGTGCGTCGTTTTATTTTCACAAACAAGGCTGTTTATCACATACTGGAAGAAAGTTGTGACTCAGGGATACTGGCAAGAGGGATAATTCATTAATAAAATCTGTCTTATGGTGATGGAAAGAAAAGATTAGACAATAGATAGAAAAGAGAAGAACGGACCTTTATCAGCAAGTCCAGTCCCTTAACTGCTTTCCTTTAAAGCTTCACTCAGGAAGCCTGGTGCTGCCATTCTCCCATTATAAATGCCAGCAACAGGACAGAATACTTTTTAAAGGGATGAAAGGCAATGACTCACCTAAGTCGACGTGCTTAGTTAAAAAGCAGCGCCCTAAGAAGCAGTACAGCACAGTGGTTAATTCTGAGTCATCCAGTCTACGCCGCTTAATGATTGGAGGACATTAGTTATTTCCCTTCTCTGTGCCTCCATCATTTTATCTCTGAAATGGGGTAACTTGCCTTGGCTTCCATGAGATAATACGCATTGTAATAAAGCACTTGGCACAGTCATTTTTCAACTTATAATAATTATGACCAAATTTTAATCTACCAGTTGCAGATAGCTGCTGCCTTGCACATCATCTTCGTGGCTTGGTGATTCGATGATAATAGCAGGAAGGTGTGGGGTGTGTGCCGCCTTCTCAGTGGATCTTGCAGAAAAATGAAGGGGTCGAATGATAAGGCCCATGACTGGTTTTACAAATTACCTTCTTTTTCATTTTCATCTTTATCCAAATGAAGTTATGACAGTGAACAACTTTATCATACAGCTCTCTTTCTCCAAAAAGGGGTAACCTTTCCACCCCACTTAACCTTCAGCTGGAAATAGAGCTTGGAGATATTTCACGGTCATAACCACAGCAGCGATGAGGTAGAAGACATCAAATGGCTTTTCATATTTCATACAACCTCCTGGGAGGAGGAGGCTAGGAGTCCCTGGCAAGGCTAATTCATTATCTGCAAACCCATTTTTCACGCCAAGCTGGGGCCCACAGAGGACCAAGACAGAATTATGCTGTCTCTTCAGGGCATTGCTGCCTCTCTTTTATCTCTGATGTTCTTCTGCGCCACGTGCTCACTTTTCTGGGCCACTTGCCCATGTACTTTGGTCTGGATAGGTTTGTTCTTTTAACTTCACGTATATACCTGAGAGGAATGGAACTTGGAATTTTATCCTGGTTGGCAAAGAAATCAGCTCTGGAATCATCCATGGAAGATAACACCTGTGGTTGAAACCAGCATTCTGGAGGTCATCTCCAGCATCAAATAATAACTAGAACTTTCCACCCTCTGTTAAGAATTGTATTGATGATAACTTGTATTAACACAAAGAAATTTAGAGTATCCACCTTTACAGTAGCAATTTCCATGAACATAGGAATTTGGTGATGTTAATTTTATTGCACTTTCTGACTTAGAATCCATACTGTCTACTCTATTGACTTACTGCCTACCTATCTGGAGTCAGCCTAAAAATTCAGAAATCAGCCACTCTACAGTGGTATCCTTTAGATTTTCGGTAATATAGATTTAAAAAAAACTAAAATTCTCAAATGAAGGGCATGATTTTTTCTCAAACTTCTTCTTGAACTGCTAGTAACTGAGTTTGACTTTTTGCTCAATAAGAATTTCCATTTTTCCTAATCATCTTCGTAGATGTGAATACTTCGAAAAGCATGTATTTGACAATATGAAGCATTAAATTATTGAGATGTGGAACTTATTCTCACCATTCTTAGTGAGAACAGCAGCTAGCATTCACTGACTCTTTACCGTGTCCCAATGTCTGGGCCACGTGTGTGCTCTGTGTACATGTGTGCACATACATGTGCATGTGTGTCTGCAGTGCATGCATGCGTGTGTGAGTGTGTGTGCATGAGTGTAATCCCATTTAATTCTTAAAACAGCCTAGAAAGTTGGGTATAATTAGTACCTCCCTTTTACAAATGAGGAAACAAAAATTCAGAGTGGGCTGGGTGTGGTGGCTCACGCCTGTAATCCTAGCACTCTGGGAGGCCGAGGTGGGCAGATCATTTAAGCTCAGGAGTTCGAGACCAGCCTGAGCAAGAGGGAGACCCCCGTCTCTACCAAAAAAATAGAAAGAAATTAGCTGGACAACTAAAAAAAAAAAAAAAAAAAAATATATATATATATATATAAAATTATCCAGGCACGGTGGCACATGCCTGTAGTCCCAGCTACTCTGGAGGCTGAGGCAGAAGGATCACTTGAGCCCAGGAGTTTGAGGTTGCTGTGAGCGAGGCTGATGCCACAGCACTCTAGCCCAGGCAACACAGTGAGACTCTGTCTCAAAAAAAAAAAAAATTCAGAGTGATTAAGTAATTTCCCCAACGTCACATAGCTGGTAAGCAGCAGAACTCAAAAGCATGTCTGTCGGATACTCAAGTCTTGATTTTGATTCCAGCTTTGCTCCCTTACTGATACTTTTCATTTTGCTTCATGACACAGTTATTTGGGGAGAGGTTTAGCTCACTCTAGTGGATTAAAGATGCTGCAAATTCTTTGACACTCTTCCTGTCGAGAGGTGGGTTCTGTTTCCCCTTTTCTTCCACTCTGGACTTGCCTGTGACGACTGTGATAACAGAGTGTGACAGAAGAGATGGTGGGACATTCTGGGCCTTGCCTTTAAAGGGACTGGCAGCTTCTACTTTGAAGTTAAGAGCTCGGAGCCCGTGTGTATGAAGTCCAAGTATCCTGAGGCTACCTGCTGTGAGGAAGCTCAAACCAGCTGGTGGAAACACAGTATGGAGAGAGAGGAAGCTGCCCAGCCAGCCCCAGCTCTTCCAGCTCTCAGTTGTTCAAACCCATTTGGTTCAGGCCCAAGACTTCATGGAGCGAAAACTAGCTCACCCTCACTATGGACTGTCCTGATTCTTGCCTAGTAGAATTATGCAATATAATAATAAGAAATTGTTGTGTCAAGCCACTAAATTTTGGAGTAGCTTGTTATGGAGGAGGAGGTAACCAAAGATCCACTTTGTGAGTGGTATGATCTTTGAAAACGGAGATGCTGTCTCATCCATCTTTGTATTTCTAGCATTTGTGTAGTTGGAGTTCAATTAATTTAAATTGATTGAATGAATACATGGAATGAAACTACTGGGGAGACAAGTACACTAGTCTCATGGAGCTTCTGTTCCAGATGGAGTCAGGGGAGGCAGACAATCAGGAAAGAAAGAAATGCTTTCTTTCTGGAGGTGGTGGATGCTATGAAGGAAAATAAGGCAAGATAAGAAGACATTTGTGCAGAGACCAAATGAGGGAATTGAGTGAGCTTTGCAGTACCCGCGTACCACCTGGACTTTGGCTTTGATGTTTAAAACCAAGAATTTGGCATCTATGTTCTCTGTGTACATACACCTGTGGGTAATGGAAGTATCACATCTCAGGGCCTGAAAAGAGGATGGTGCAGAGCAAAAAGAAAGTCTGGGTGGAAAAGACATTGGCTATGATATCACTCAACAAAAACCTGCCCCAGAACGTGGACATTCTTTCACACTTCCAAGCCCTTGAAAGTGTAGTCCTCTCTGTATGGAATGTTCTTTGCTATTGAAAGCCCTCTCATCTTTTTCTTGCCAAGTTAAGTGTTTCATTTTCATACCCACAAATTTCTTCCTCTACTATATTTCAGATCTCTGCTTTGATAGCATATTTCTCTAATGTTTGCACATCCTTTCTAATATAAAGGCTGTCTATATAGCCTTCCCCAGCTCTTTGTGAAATCAGCGAGAGTGAGATATGTGTGTCTTCCCATCATCTCCACTATAGGTCTTAATACAGTGTTTTGCAGCATAAGGGGCTTAGTACATGCATGTTCAATATAAGAAATGGAGGAATTAAGGAAGGAAAGGACTGTGCCTCCTTAACTTTATTTATATAAGCCCTGGCATATAGAATGTATTCAGTGAATAATTGGTGAATGAATGAATGCGTCAGCGAGTGAATGAATTAATTAATGCATGGCTAGCATAGCATAATTTTTAGAATTTTTGGTCATGAACAAGTTAATTTTTATCATAACATCTCCCCTATGAGATTCCTAAAGGCAAATATATTTCTTCAAGTAGTGAGTAGTCTTCATTAACAATCTGGGCATTGTATTACATTATTTTTTGCAGTGTACAAAAAGGACCAAATCACTCATTTTGTAAAAAATAATCAGCAGAGCATGTCCTCTAGTTCTGTACGTTTAATTGAATGTTTTGATACTAACCAGATTCTCCTAGTGTGAAAGCTGCTCCTAGGAAGAAACTTGGAAATTTGTAGAAGCTGATGTGCATTTTTTTCTCTCTCTCTAGCTCTGCACATAACCTATAACTAGTTAAGTTCACCAACTGAAAGATTAGTGGCTAAAAAAGCTAATTTTTAATAATGAAAGTGCCCAATGTATATCTAGGAAACAATTTATGCAGTAAGACACACACATTCTCTCTCTCTCTCTCTCTCTCTCTTTCTCTCTTTCTCTCTCTCAAACACATGCACCTTTACCTATTTAGATACAATCCATGTAAATAATTTGCAAAAACACATTTTTATCACACTTGCCTGTAGGCTTTTTACTGGTAACAGCTGAACTTAAAACTTTGCTTTCTTATGTAAGTTTCTGGAAAAATATTGATTAATTAGGAGACCCGTAATGGTGTTAACTGTGCTATTTTTGTTTCAGTAGCAATTTTGATTACATAGTGTGAGATGTAGAGTACGTAAAAAAAGGCATCAGATATGTAGTCTTTGCATTAAAATGGAAATGGATTCTGTTTATATCATTCCATTATGTCAGACAGCAGAGAATAGATGGACTAATAGACACCCCAAATGCTGCCTCTCCTTTTTAAATATCGTAACTGGCAGAAGGACAAATTTTAGTGAAGGTACAAAGCTTCTTCCTGATTTAATGGAAGAAAATGACCTTGGATGAGTTGACACAGTCACGAAAATTAATGATTCTAATTCAGTACATTTGAAAAATTAAGTCAGAGACTTTAAACTTGGACATTAGAATGAATGGCCATATCATTTGCTACATAAATATCAGGAATTGAATACTTGTTTGTCATTTGCTGCTTGTTTAATTGGTTGGTTTCTGGCTGTAAAGAGAACACTGGGCTCATGCTAATTGATTAAGTACCTTGTTCCCCTGTATTCTTTAATTTTGGATGCAAGGCTTATATGCAATCCGTTTGATGGTTTTATTTGCTTTTTTCTGTAATGCAACTTTGCTGACTAGGAATTGGTTTACTCTTTCATGTCTGAAGGCTCTAATAAATTGAGAAGCTTAGGCAGACAGCTCTTTTATCCAAGGGCCCTTACTGGGCTGGTGATATTGCTAAAACCTGCCTAGACTCCAAAAAGGCTCAGAGAGGGATAGGAGTCCTACAGGGCTGAAGAAACAAGGAAGTTTTTTGCAATGACCTCAAGATAAACAAAAAAGAAAATGCATCACTCACACAGAATTCTGTGCCAAAATAAGAGAATGAGAGTATGCTGGTCCTGCTTTGGCTGATGAAAGGATGGTGAATTGAAAAAATGATCAAAAGTGACATTGTGGGCCAACTAAGAAATATCAAAGGAGACCGTACTGCCGATCAGTCGTGGAATTCACCATCCACTGGGGAGCAGCTCCACAAACGTTTGCGGAGGGATTATGTAGTGGTCAGCGTGGCAGGTGCAGCCATGGCACTTACTGGGCTCTGTCCTTCCCTCGTGACTCCTTTCCTTTCTCCTTGACTTTTCTCCCTTGTCCTTCTCTTTCCTTTCACATGGATGGAGCTATGTCAGGGACGTTACGGAGGATACAAAGATGCCTGAGACACATTTCTGCTCTCAAAGAAAGTCTCACTCTGGTGGAAGAAATTGAAGTAGAACTGGAAACATTTATCTGTGTTTTTTTGTTTTGCATGAAGACGGACTCTGATAAAATTGCAGGAAATCAATGAGTTGGGGGTGGTCTCGTTACAATAATTAATGAGCTGTGATTTTTATTACTGTCAAGGGTCATCTATTATATCTGATTTCCTCTATTTTTAGAGTGTCAGTTAATTAAAAGCTTTACTAATTACGATTCCACGCAACTGGTATCTTTCTCTTTCTGAGAAATTCATTCCGAGTTCCCTTCTTTGCTTGTCTTAGTCACACGTATCAACTTAAGACATTGACTTACAAATCTGACATGAATATGGCAACATGCACTGCATTCTTTGGGATTAATCTGTAATATTTTCAAGATCTACATCAGTTGAGTGATCTGAGTTGATGAAAAAACTGTACCTTTCAGCTTTCTGGAGGAACACAAGGAGTACCTGTGGAGTCCTCTGTGTTCTTGGATGAAAGATAAAAGGATTTGTTGTGGGAATAGAGCCAAGGCACTTTCAATTGTGAACTGACAGTCTCGGTTGTTTTTGGCTTTGCTTTTTTTCCTGGCTGCCTTGAGCAATTCATCATCAGAAGGTTCATCGGTGCCTTTGGTCTTTCATGTGCCAAGCCAGTGGAGGAATACAGTGTTAGTGACCAGTGCTCATGGTCAGTGGTGACTTTGGCTAGTTTTGGGGTTTTAGTGCTAGCCGTTTACTTGAGCGTCAGTGACAAGTGGCCTCGATGCTACTGTTGCACAGACATAATTCATTATAAGGTGCTGTCTGTATGCCTGGAAGGCTCTTCTCTACATTTTCCACCTAAATAAATCATCCTGGCCTCATGGACTTTTGCCTGCTTGGAATCCATCCCTCCTTCTTCTGTATCACTATCTTGATGTTTTTAGAGAGCCTTTTCTCCCTCATTCTGAATCTATGGGAAACAGTATAGCACAGTGTTGAACTGGATGGTGTCCAGGGCCAAGATTCCCAGGTTTGAATCCTGGCTCTGTGAACACTACTCCCAAAGCATCCTGTATGCACACTGGTCTATTCTTCATATTGAGTTTCCTGCCCTTGGGAGCTCCTTGGGAGCCTGTCCAGTTGTCATCTTCATTTGGGCAACGTCAGTGGCTAGCCCAAAGGCTGGAACATGATTGGAGGTCAGAGGGTTAAAGAAGGAGCCTTGCCCTGGGTAATGACAAGATTTACTATGGACAGCCAGCATGGCATTGTTCAGCTTCCATCTGCACTCCCATCAACATTGCTTGAAAACAACGTTTTCATCATTTGCGTCTGGAGAACTATGTCTCATTCTACCTAAAGAACAATCTTAAGACTTCCTGAACTGCTTTTTCCTGGTAATTTTTTTCCTAGTTGTTCTATAGCTTGGTGTCCAGATCATTGAGTGGATGGACAGTGTTTAAGGTCGTCTAATTTTTTTGAAACTGTTAATAGACTTGACACTATGGTCATAGTGCCTTATCAATATTATTTAATTTTTTGGTTTGTAGATAAGGTCTTTTTGACAAGTTGAAAATGTGTGAATTCATATATTCTGGCAGATGCATCTGTGATGAGGACTTCTTGAAGTATTACATATAACTTTTATCATTTTTCTCTATTATAAATAGGATTATTTTAAAGAAGAATTTTTTTCTTCTGTAATTAAAGAAGGAACCACAGGCACTAAATCACATCAGAGCATGTTTAAGTGCTCAAGACAGAGTTGTCCAGGTAATAGAGAGAAAGTGCCAGCCTATATGGTTTGAATCTTGATTTCTGAATGAAAATTTTCTTCTCACTCTTATTTACAATTTATATGAATTGGGTGATGTTCTAATAATTCCTTCTTCTCGGACTTGAATCACTATATTTCATTTTGCTGATTGCTAAATGTCCAACCATTAAGACTGGAAGAATTTTAGTTAAAATATAATGGATAGAAATATCAGGGAGATAAAAACAATATTAATACTGTTATTTAAGAGTTGATTATTAACATGCATTAATAGATATTTAATAAATTGAAAACACAGAGTGCTGACTCCCTTGTATTTCATTTTATTTACCTTGTTTAGAGTAGAAAATATGTTTTGAGCTCTTTAGTCTTGCTACAACTGTACTGTAAGGAAGCAATCTTAGTAGAAAAAATGGATTTGGATCACATTTTCTTGTTGAGTTTTGTAGAATTTGTTGGTTAGAAAAAAAAATTGCCTTGCTGAAAATGTGTTTGCTTCTCTGCTCACACTTCCTAATCTCAGTTCTGATGTTATTTGAACAATTGTCGACATGCCTCTTTACCTTCCAATAGTTAGGAGTAAAAACATTCATTCTCAGTTTTTGTTTTGTTCTTGTGCCTTTAAAACTTGATTAAAAGTTGGCAGGTTGCTCAGAGTTCTAAGTGAAAAGACATTGTCATTAGCTCTTTGATAATGTTCTCTATGTTCTATAAACCAAGTAATCAAGTTTAGCTTGTACTTGTATCAAAGTTCCCAGAGGGTTTACTAAAGAACACAAAAAGACAATATATGTCATTCTAATAGATCAGCATTTCAATTAAAATAATTTGAGAATGAATATTTTAGCCCCGTGTGCTACAGTTCTGACCTTAGTTTCCCTGGGTTCCTCTCCGTCATTACTTCAGCTATTACAAGTCAGGTGGAATTAACCAAGGTCATGTCTACACCAACATTTTAATTATGTGGCTTTGTTGATGGCTTGTTGAAATTGTTTTCGTCTGGCAGGTGGAAACACAGCAAATTTATAGTAGGGGCAGCTACATAGCATTCAAAAGCTTCTCAATGTGTACTTTCTTTCATAGGAAGACTTTTTTTTTAACATTTTAGCTTATTAAAAAAAATTTGCACAGTGGAAAGAGTTTTATTATTTAGAGACCCCAGTGGTTTATTGTATTATAACACAGACTGTAAATTGGGATTCCTTGATCAAAGCACAAACTCAGTTGTCCAGGACTGCTCTGTGCATTGTAGGATGTGTAGCAGCATCTCTGGTTTTTACTCACTAGATGCCAGTAGCACCTTTTCCCCCAATAGTGACAATTAAAAATGTCTCCAGACATTGCTGGGTGGAGGGGGGTGGGCACTGTGGGTTGAAAGCCATAGCTCTAAATTATAATTTTATATGGGTTTTGTTTTATTATTTGCCCCATTTATGTTACCCTTTGGTGTGTTTCTGTGACATAAGTAGTCAAGTTTCATGTAGTTTTCCCCTAAGAAGTTATTCTTTTTCTTGGGTACACAACATAAGTTTGAAGCTCTACTGATAGTTTGCCCTGTATTATCGCAGCTTCCTATATCTTATTTCAGATATAGACAGAATATTTCAGGTATTAAAAATAAAGCAGTACATTCTTTCTAGAAGGTAAAACAAAAAATTATAGCACATTTAATCATATTCGAATTGGGACCCAGAATAAAACTCCTCTAGAGAGGATTCAATATTGATGTGCCCTGATCTCCTAATATATATATCTCACTTGTCATACAAATTTATAGTTTTGAACATGGTAATTACAGAAATTATTATAACAATGGCTGATATTTACCAAGCACTGATTGTGCCAGGTAATGTACCAGAGCTTTACCTACATTGAGTTGTTTAATGCTTTTAAGTGCCTCGAGGCAGGTATTATTGTTGATATTTGAAAGAGAGAAAATGAAGAAGCTTTGGAGATGTTCAGCTCCCCAACCCAAGTCAACTCTTGTTCAAGGTGGGTGCCATGACTAGAACAAAAGATGTCTAACTCATAAAGATGTCCTCAAGTCCTGCAGTATTCTGCCCACCACTTCCAGTTCCTTATTGTTTTGTCCCCTAAGTCCCCCTTAGTAGTTCACTCTGGACACACCTTTAACCGCCAACACCTGAATCTCTGCCTGAGGGAAGTTTTGGTTTTGGGGATTGCCCTACCCACATTCAGTGCAAGCCAGAATTTCCAAAAAATTAACACCCATCTGTCTTCCAGAACTCTGAGCTAATGACTGGTGAGAGTTACAGATACTGTAGCTCCCTCAACCCTAAGATGAGATAGCTCTGAGGCTGTTCTACACTGGCTCACAGGATGACATTAAGCTTCTAATGCACATGATGATGGAGAATTTGTTTGATAGTATACCCTTTATTAACTGCCTTCCCTTTCCTATCTCACTCCTCTGCTCCCCTACCAGCCTTTCCTGAATCACTTGCCAAATAAATCCTCGCAGTAGAATCCTTATTTCAGTGTCACCTCCTGGGGCAATACAGACTATGTTAGTATCTTTCCAAAAATTTGCTTTGATTGGGAGTTAGATATATGGTTGATCTTGAACCCATACTAGGGTTCCATATTGAAGGCCTAAAAACATAAAATTTTACATGTTTATAGAGCGGTAGACCAGCAGTTTATATAATTTTAGCTAATGTATCACAGTGTATTTCTCATGTTATAGTAAACTTCCCAATTTACTACTTGGAGTGAGTTCCCAGGTTGAAGTTCAGAAAGAGAACGAACAATCGGATGGAATCTACAGTCTTTCTGACTTGAAGAGATAGAGCTAGAAGTTCAAGGAAGCCAAGATACTGGAATTTTCAGGATAAAGCACTGGGCAGGAGAGAGCTGCACAGAGTTGGAGTAATCCAGAGATTTTCAGTATATGAGCACATTGAAACAGTTGTAACTGTGTTCTTAATGTTTAAGAAGCAAGAGGAAAGATTGATTATATAAAATACAGGCATGGAAAAGATCTTATATATGTTTTCCAAAACAAACTTGTAGAGATAGACAGTGAAATGTTAGAAATGAAAAATATAATAGATGAGATTAATTACAGATTAAATGCTGCAGAAGAAAATTTTAATGAACATGAAAAGTTAGCAATAAAAACTATTCAAAATGAAACAGACAATAGACTAAAAAAGCCAAAATATATACATAGACACACACACACAAACATATATACATAGACTGTGTATACATGCACTGTCAATTCTAAAACAAAATATTACTTATATAAGTTATAGTTAATAAGCCAACACAAGAAATAAAATAGAATCATAATTAACATTTAGTCCAAAAAAGGCAGGATAAAAAGGAACAGATAGCAATAGCTATCTGTTAGATATACACAAATAGCAAACAAATAGTAAGATGGTAGCTTTAAATTCAACCATATTAATAAACACATTAAATTTAAGTTGTCTAAAAACTCCAATTCAGAGACAGAGACTGTTGGTTTGTATAAACAAAGTAAGATCCAACTATTTGCTGCCTGTAAGAAAACCACTTGGATTATAAAGGCACCAAAAGCACAATCCAAAAAAAGAAAGAAAAAGATAAATTAGGCTTTATAAAAATTAAGAACTTCTCTTTGAAAGGTGCTGTTAAAGTGTAAAAACAAGCCAAAGAGTGGGAGAAAATATTTGTAAACCACATATCTAATAAAGGACTGGTATGTAGAATATGTAAAATGTCTTAAATCTTAAGAGAACAATACACTGAATTAATAAATGGGAAAACACTGAATAAGTTTTCCTATTTTCTTAATAAAAGAACAAACACTGAATTGAAAAAAGATTTAGACAGCCAATTCACCAAAAAATATATATAGAAGGCAAATAAAGACATGAAAAGATGATTAGTTATTAGAGAAGTGCACACTAAATCTACAATGAGATGTAATTGCATACCTATTAGAGTGGCTAAAATTAAAAGAAATTACCATATCAATTATTAGAAAGGATGTGGAGAGAGAGAACTCTCATCTACTGTTAGTGAGAATGTAAAATGGTGCAACCACTTTGGAAAACAGTTTAGTAGTTTTAAAAGAAGTTAAATATACATATACATATGACTTAGTCATTCAACTTTTATTTACCAAAAGGAAATCAAAATATGTGTCTATACAAAGACTTGCACACAAATATTTGTAGGAGCTTTATTTTGTTATAGACAAAAATTGGAAACAACTTCAACACCCCTTAGTAGATGTATGGATAAACAGAGTACGGTACATCCATGACATGGAATACTAATCAACAATGAAAAGTGTGAACTATTGATATACAGAAAAATAAAGATGAATTTCAAAATAAGTATGGTGAATGAATGAAGCCAGACAAAAAAAGAGTATCTATTTGAAATTCTGTTTATAAAAAACATTCTAGAAAATGCAATCAATAGTGAGTGAAAACAAACCCGTGGGTTGCTGGGCAATGGGAGAGGTGGGGAGGGGAGTTGGAGGGAGAGATTACAGAGGGGAATGGGGAAACTTTTGGTGTGATGGGTAGGTTCATTATGTTTATGGTGGTGGTGGCTTCATGTATATACACATATGTCAACACTTACCAGATTGTGCTGAATAAACATCTGGAGTTTATTCTGTCAGTTATACCTCAGCAAACTTGTTTTAAAAAACACAATTTTGAAGCAATCTGTGTGCACAAACCTTATAAATTTATACAATCTTTTGTAGTTGTTTTGTGTACATCTAACTCAAGAGTATGAGTTTTATAAATTTATCTTTATTGAGTCTTCACAAAATATTCAATTTAGTTTTCAGCAAGTCAACTTTTTTTCACACTCAAAATATATTGTTTACTGTAATCTTTAATGAAGTTACCTAATTAAGATAGCAAGTAAAACTGGCATAAGCTCTGTTTGGCACAAACACAATCAATGCATGATAAGCAAGCAATGCCTCTGATTGGAGAAGAAGCTTTGAGTCTATTAGATCCTTGTTCAAAGTGTCATCTATGGGCTAGTAGAATCAGTATCACCTGGAAGGTTTTTATTATTGAAGTACAGAGTTTATGGCCCTACCCCGAGTTGCCTGAATCAGGTACCCTAGTGATTCCTGTGCACGTTGAAGTTTAAGAATAGCCTTCTAGCTTTGACAATTCAATGTGTTATGGGCCATCAGACAATACTTTTTTTTTTCTTATGAAAATAGAGGGCTTTAATCTCAAGCATCAATTAAATAGGGAGCAATTTACATATTTTCTACTGTCATAGATTTTATTTTTTCATATCTGGCTTTCTCAAGGTATAATTGACATACACACATTAAAATTCACCAATTTGATGTGAACAAGTCAATGAGTTTCGATAAATATATTGAATCATGTAACTACCACTTTCACATTCAGGGTATTTCAAATATTTCCATTTCCTCAAAATGTTCCCTTTTTTCCCCTTTGTAGTCAATCTCCTCCCCTAATCCTTGGCCTTTGCTAGAATTTCATATAAATGGAATTACCTAATTACCTAGTATTTAGTCTTTTGTCAGTTTTTTTTTTCCACTCAGCATGTGCTTTTGAGAGTCATCCATGCTGTGTATCAGCAGTTTGTGCCTCTTATTGGGCTGAGTAGTATTCCACTGTGTGGATGCAGCTTAGAATTGAGGTGGGAGGCAGGCCTGAGCCTAGTGTTCAGAGCACCCAGAAATAGGCATGAAACCCTATGCGGCTGCAGAGGCTACCATGGTTGTGACCTTAAAAATGGGCTTGAAAGTTGGAAACATGAATTCTAGTGGGGGTGTAAACATTCATCCCTACCCCCAAAATCCAGGTGACAGTTGCATCTCAGAATAGGGAGCTGACCAGATCCATCCACTCTGTCACAGAGCCCTGAGAATCCAGAAGGTACCTGAAAATTTGACAACCCTCTTGTCCCTTGTCATCAGGAGGTCCCTAGAGACACGGTCCCTTCTTGCTGTAAATGTAATTAATGTCCTTTGGAGAGGCATGTTTGGAGGGAAAGTGAGAACAGTTTACTTGAAATGCTGAATATTTATAAAAAGAGCCTTTAATATTATTGCCTGGGGGCAAAGCCAGTTGTTTTCTTCTCCCTTGTTCTCAGTGTGTGGAAATACTTGAGGAAGATCAGGCCACTCGCTCAGTACTGTCACACGGTGTCAATTTTGGACAGGTTTGTTTCTAGTAGAACTTATTTGAGAAGGTTACCCGAAAACTTCAAATGGTTATTTTTTGCTTTTAACTGACAATCCTGAGATTTAAACTTTTTTAACCTATTGGTATATATCATCCTTTTAGAAAGGTTGCATCTTGGTTTCATCATGATTTTTAGTTGGGAAACTGAGTCAAACCTCAACTCAGGGTTGATCAAAGTCTTATTTATAGTTACTTTTTCTAACTATTCTCCTGCAGTGATATAATTAGTCACTAGACAACAATTATCAGAACTAGGAGTTCAGTACTAAAACCAAAAAGATGAAAATAATCAAGGAGGATTTGCAAATGATTAAGATAATTGAATTTCAGGTGGATCTGAAAATTCATTCCTTCTTTTTGCAAGTTGTTGAATCTCATTTCACTAGATAGCTTGCAAAGTATTGTTGATGAAATGCATGCTTTGTGGGAATCATTCTTTCCCCTTTATTTTAATATAGTTACTTGAAGGCTCTCAAGAGATGCACTTAAGATTTTCAACATTTCTGCATTAGATTTTTTTTTAAAGAATAAAATAAAATCCAGGGAATACAGCTTTTGAAGTGGAAAGTCTGAAATAAAAACAATTTGATGACTGTCACAGAAAAAGCAGCCAGAGACCTAAAGTATGATCCAAGGTTTTTATAAACTCCAAGTTGTAAGTTACTCTTTGGCAAATAAAAAATGAGTTCTGAGCCTAGAAGTGGTTTAATCTGAAAACTTCAGTTGAGGAAAGAACAGAGAATTTGAAACTGTAGAATGCACACACACATTTTTGAGTATACACACACACACATACATATGTCATTTATCATATATTCAATAAGTATTTATCAAGTACCTATGATGTGCTAAACCTAGTCTCTGCCCTTAATGCTCTCCAATGTAGCGAGGAAGACTTAATTAAAGCAAGTATGGTAAGTATTAGGATTGGGGTGGTGCGTGGTAACACAGAAGCACGTATGAGGAGGAAATAGTTTAGATTATGGGCCAAAGACCTCCCTGAAGAAGTGATGTTTCACTGTGTTATTCCTGCATAATGTCTTCATCTTATTTAACTTCCATTCCTTTAGGGGGTGAGACAGAGGGTAGTTCAGGGCTCTATTTCTTATATTTCTTGTTCCTTTTTTTTTCTTCTTCTTCTTCTTATGGGATCTGTAGCCCACGTATAAGTCACTCACTCTCTCTATTTGTGTCTGTGCCTTTCTGGGTTATTTGAAATTCCATGGGAAAAAGGTCTGAGAACTAGAAGATTTTACCAGGGAGGGTGGTGGTGGGGGAGGGGAGTCTGGCCTAAGATTGAAGCCATATTTTCCCCTCCAGGCTTGATGTCTCCTGTTCATTGTTTTCACACTGGCAAGAATGTCACTTGTGGGCTGCCACAGATTCCATGAGTCCTTCCGGGCTACCCTCTGTACAGCCTGGTAGATAGATAACAGAAACAGGCAGGGCACGGTGGCTGCCCGTAATCCCAGCACTTCAGGAGGCATAGGCGGAAGGATCCTTGAGGCCAGGAGTTCAAGGCCAGCTTAGCAACCCTGTCTCAAACAGCAAAACAAAACAAAAAAATAGAAACAGTCATTAATAACAATGGGTAGCATATACAGAGTGTTTGCACTACAAAAAGTTTTTTTAAAAATCAGCCAGGCTTGCATGGCACATGCCTTTCCAGCTACTCGGGAGGCTGAAACAGGAGAATTGCTTGAGCCCAGGAGTTGGAGGTTGCAGTGAGCTATGATTACAACACTGCACTCCAGCCTGGATGACAGAGTGAGAGCCT
>VBSM01003214.1:5756297-5772458 GCA_008086735.1 Cheirogaleus medius
AAAAAAAAAAAATAGCAACGATCATCAATAACAATGGCTAGCATACACAGTGTTTGTTTTCTACCAGCCATGTGGTGTGCTTTACAGAAGAGTCCCATCATAGATGCACTTTATGTCCTGGCTGCTCTCCCCATCCCCTCCCGAGAAAAGGAGGCAGAGAGAAATTAACACGTGAGCAGCGTGGGTGATGCTGCTTGCTATTCCTTTCAGGGAGCCTTAGTCCCAGAGAGATATGTCTTAGGAGACTTGACACATTTTTCATGGCACTTCCATCATTTCAGCATCTTGCTGAGAACTGTGTGTGATTTCAAAGGCGCAAATGGTATTTTGATCTAACACAAGCTTTCACTTTATTAACTAACTTTTGAATGCAGCCCTTGATGTTCACACTTGATGTACTTGCCTTATCTCAGTTAATTCCTCCAGCAGTTCTATATGAGAAAGATATGTGTGATCTCCATTTTAAGGGGCAGTGGGAACAAGGCAGACCTTAGATAGCTTGTCCGTACACCTGTTAGGTGGCACGGTGAAGATTTACACCCATGCATCCCCTAGGTGTGCTGCATGTGACACCATCTCCTTGCGGTCAGCAACTTATTATTAAAGGAGCCCTGGGATTTTTGGTTGGATCCCTGATATTGCTTTAAACACTGTAGGAGAGAGAAATGCAGAGGAACAGTACCTTTGGTACCATTCTAGGAAGTGTTATCAGGGAAGCGACCAACTCCATCTCTGTTGAAAGAAGCTTCAAAAGAAACTTGGAGAGATCTGAGTGTATCTTGGAGTGGATGTTTGGGAAAATGTGTGGTGACTGAAGGAGGGACCTTGCCAGCTGAAAGGCAGAAGACAGAAAAATTATAATAATCCTGGGCCTGAGTCATTCTCCTGAGGCATGAAGGCTCCATCCAGATGCAGAACTATAGAGTAGTGGCTGCCCCTGCAGTCTGGCTTCCCACCTGGCTGCAGTTTGAGGCAGCAGGTTCTCATTATGCTTTATTATTATTATTCTTATTATTTTTAAATGCATTCTTGAAATTGAATTAAATTTGCTTCCTTCATGGTGTGTATTGATTTTTAAATGACTTCCCGGTGGGTTTGCTTCAAGATCTTCAACCAGTATGCAAAGGCTCTCAGAGTAAAGTGAAGGATCTAACCTAATGAGAAAACAAAGTCATTACCTTCAAGTTTAACTGGAAGATGCCACATTTTGACCAATCAGGATCTTTATTTCCCCAAGTGATTTTTGCATTCCCTGCTGGGATGACCTAAGTCAATTACCCTCTTCTCCCTGAGGCATTGTTAGTCTTCATTCACAGGATAAGAAAAAAAAAACACACTTTCATCCAGCAAAACTGCCAATCTTCCTGAAATTTGCATTTTCCGTGGATACTGAAATGCTCTCTCTATGGGAGATTTGGAGATGAGGGTCAGCACCCTTTGTAAATGTATCCCAGCAATTTTGCTCAGAAAGATACCTCTTTCCCTTAATTCTTGAGAAGGGATATGAATTGGTAATGTCTCAATAGTTGTTCATTTCTTTATTTATTCATTTATCCATTCAACAATAAAATATTGGCCATCTCCTGTGTGCCAGGCACATTATAGGAAAATAGACAAAAACCTTGGCATCATGGAAACTGCATTTCAGTGGGAGAGACAGAAAAAAAAAAAACAACAAATAGGAATTATGTTAGATAGTGACAACTGCTAAAGAGAGAAGGGATGGGGGTGGTATATGTGTTGGGGATGGAGGGAATGTAGGCTGCACAAGGGCAAATGGAAATTTATTAATAGATGGGTGTCCAGGGGAAGACTTTCTCCTAATATCTGAAACAAATGAGGGTGTTCTGGGGGAAAGACTTCCAGCAATGAGAATAGTAAGTGTAGAAGGTCTGGCGTATCAGGGGAATAGCATGGAAACCAGCGTGGCCAGAACAGGGTGACCAAACCAGGAAGGAACGCAGGAGGGAGTGAAGCGTGGTGGTCAAAGTAAGGACCGTGGCTGTGTTCTGAGCTAGATCCAGAACCACAGGGAGATTTTGAGCAGAGGAGGGACATATCTCAGGATGGCCGATGGCCGTGGCTGCTGTGTTGAAAACAGGCTGAAGGGTGGCAGGGGTGGAGGAAGGGAGGTTGTTTGGGAGATAGTTGAAATAATCCAGGCAAGAGATGCTATTGGCTTGGATTGATAAAATGAAAAAACGTTTTTCAGGGCTGGGTTGTTGAAGTGATTTAAAGTATTATCTTTAACGTAAAATGAAAATATCGCTGTATTTGAAATTTACCGTTGCAATCTTGACAGCTGAAGTTTTTAACAATGGAATTTATATACAAATTTAACTACATAAAGCATTAAAACTGAAGTACCTACTAAATACTCAGCTAAATAGTGGGATTCCAGAAGTACGTCTGAACAAATTATTATAATCTCATTGGATACACTACAAAAACAGCCCCATGTGCGTGTGTACACACACATACACACACTAACTTAGAAAATATATGAACCTATATTCTGGTACAGATTATGCTTAAATGCTTGTGAGAAACTTAATATTTATTGAACACCTACTAGCCCTCAGGGTCTGTGCTGGGCATTTTACATAAGGAAGCACATTTAACCTAGAACAACCAACTCTGTGACAATAATTATCAAAATTATTGATTTTAGGACCACTTTAGACTGTACAAGTCATTGAGGGCCCCAAAGAGCTTTTGTTTATGTGTAAGATATTATATATATATATTTATATATATATATACACACACACAGTACTATATATATAGTACTGTATTAAGAATTAAAACTTTTAAAAATTTTATTCATTTAAAATAACAGCACATTTTATAAAAATACTATAAACTTTTATAAACTTTTAAAATGTGGCAAGAGCAACATAGTTTTACATTTTTCACATTTCTCTTTAACGTGTGATTTAGAAGACATCTAGATTCTTGTATCTGTTTCTACTTTCAATCCATTGTGATATGTTGTTTTGATTGAAATACATGAAGAAAATCTGGCCTCATATAGATATGTAGTAGAAAAGGAAGAAATTTTTTAATATCCTTTTCAAATAATTGTGAATATTGTCCTGTGATAGAAACTAAAACAAGTGGAAGTGTCTAGAAAGTTGTTTTGGGGAATCTGAGATAAATTAATGAACTCTTTTTTTACTCTATTAACTTGAAATCAGTTGATTATCTTGCATGTTAGTTACCCATGCATAAAGTTGTAACATCATACATTGGCCATTTTGAAAATATTGGCTCATTGAATTATGCAGAGCTCCAAATGTTGACACATTTCATTATATTTTTTAAAAATCACATTGTTACAATCACCAGCAATCTCATCAGAAAAAATGTCTACATATTAGGCAGCTGTCAAGCTGCTCACGCTGGCAGATGCAAGTTTTCCAAAATTCTAATTTTCACTTAATAGATCAAATTTTATCATTGGCAACAAATGTTGTCAGTTGTCCTTGAAGCAACAGGTTCTATTTTTTCATGATCAAGAAAATGTCTACCAAATGTCCACGTCCCAATAATCATACTTTATCTCAGTTGTTATTTCAAGTTAAACTGGTACTCTTTGAAACAGGCCAATAAGTTCAGCTCACAACTAATTCCGTTGCGCAAATGCATTTCCTCGAGACGAGACAGCCACCATACTTCAGTGAGTGGCAGAAGTGCTTTATGCGTACTACTAGTCATTTTGTCACACTCTGAGAGTTGCTCCTGTATGTCTTATGCAGGCGTCCTCAAACTACGGTTCACGGGCCACATGCCGCCCGCCTAGGACATTTATCCGGCACGCTGGGTGTTTTTGCCACCGCTGCCTGTCCTGCTTAGCAGCCGACTCGTCCTGGGCCCACAGTGCACACTCTCCAACGGTCTGAGAGACGGTAAACTGGCCCCCTGTTTAAAAAGGTTGAGGACCCCTGGTCTTATGTGTTTTACAAATGAAGAAACTGAGTCTTAGGCTAAGCAACTTGTCGGAGGTCACATGGCTTGTCAGAAGCAAAGACAGGATTCTAACCCAGGCCTATTTGACCCAAAGTTAGTCTGAAAAGTTGACCTCTCCTCCCCTCTATTACACACACACACACACACACACACACATATGCACACACAGTGGTAGACTTTATGTAGAACCCTGAAGGTAGTGTAAACTTGGTTGTTTGAAAGGACACAGGGATCTGGGTGAGAAGTATAGAATAAGCTCAACTGTGAGGACTGACATGGTTTACGGGGGGAATGAAGAAAAGACTCCGATCGAAGTGGAGTCTCCATCAGAGAGAAGGTGGGTGAGTGGATGGAGGAACTTGAATGTCAAAGTGAGGAGTTTGACTTTGATTTCAGAAGCAAACTGTTTTAGGTTCTTAAACAGAACCCAGGATGGTGAAAGTTGCATTAAACCAGCATCGGTAGTGGATGTATCACCAAAGGAAAGAGAACAGGGCCAGAGAAAGTCTGCAGGTCGTTTGGCCACTGGGCAAGCAGGAATGGCTTGAACCATGGGGAAAAGGAGAGAAGAATCAGAAAAATAAGGCTAAGATAAACACTTGGCATGGGGAAATACGAAATAACATGATACCACAGGACTCCCAGCTTTCAAATGTGAGACTCCAAGGAGGACATGTCATCACCCAGAGACTGGTGGTACCTGGGGGAGAATATGCTGGTGTTCATGGTGAACTGGTGGTGCTGTCAACACAGCCAACTGAAGGTGAACTCGAAACAGTCTCCACGTGGCATTATGGTGGATATACAGATGGATTCCCCAACAGTGAGTGCCTGAGGGTTTACTGTGGAAGATCCCTTCTGTTAGGACGAAAGGGGAGTGATTTAAGAGGTAGATGCACATTAGTGGCAGTGGCAGCTATTACAGCTATAGTGATTGTCATAGCTGTAGTAATAGTAATGAGCGTGCTGGCTAGCACTTATTCAGATCTAACCATGTGCCAGGCTTGACATGCAATAATTGATCAATGAATTCTCAGAACAATTTTATGAGTGAGAACAGGTTTCAGTTTTTGAGATGAAGAAAGCATGACTTGGAAACATTAAATAATTGGCCCAAGGCCATACAGCTAGGAAGTAGCTGAACCAGTCCTGGATCCCCAGTCTCTCTGACTCTAGCACCGCCCTTCCACCTTAACGCAATCTTAGGGAAATCAAGGAGTGGAAAGTGTTCAAAGGGGGCTCTGTAAAATTCACAACTTAAGTTGAAGGTTATGAGAATTGAGGAAGACCATTAGACCAATAAGGACAATAAATTGGTAGCCTTATGTGTGGTCTCAGAATGGTGTGATGGAAGCAGGTGTCAAGAAATGAGGGCTGTACCAAAGGAAAGGAAGGTATATAGCAAAAATGGTCTATATGTGGGAGAGATTTGTGAATGAAAGGAAAAAAACTAAAATAAGTTAAAGTAGGCATGGGTTTCTAACTGAAGTAGTTTAAATTTTAGGTGACAGGCTTAAGTTAGTTGGAAGTGGATAGGAATGATGCATCAGGTGACAAAACAGGAAAGAATTTACATGTTGGTTTGATGGATATGGGAGAAGCAGGTAGGGGGAAAAAGGATTCAGAGTACAGATAGAGGAAGCCCTTTCCTGAATTAGCAAGAGACATGAACAATAATTATTATATAGACTAGAATTTGCTAAAATGGGTAAAAATGTGGTCTAGACTGGTGGTCTCAGTGCATAAGGAAAGATAAGGGCTATCTCTTGTAATGAGGCTAAAAACTAAGTTGGAGAATCTCAGGGTTGAAGGAGACTTTGGATGTCAACAATTTAGATTGTCCAGGCAATTGCCTGACACATAGCAAGGACTCAAAAATATTTGTCGTGTGAATGAATGAATGAATGCAGTCTAGGGTTATGTGACGCTAACTTTCCCTTTATTACTCCACCATCTCCTCGTATTTGTATAACACTTTGCAATTTGTAAAATGGCTTTACTTTTTTTCCAGTTATTACAATGACAGTGTGAGCTAGGAACATTGTCATTATACCTATTTTATAGATGTGGATGGTGGCTCCTTTGCCTACATTTATAGCACAGTGTAGTTGTTTAGAGCCTGGGTGTTGTAGTCAGATAGATCCAGTCTGAGTTGCAGCTCTGTCATTTACAAGCTGTATTCCTTTGGCAAATTATTCTAACTCACTTAGCCTCAGTGTTCTCCTCTGTCACAAAGAGACATGCAACTATCTTGCACAGCAATTGAAAGGATTAAATGAAATAATAGCTATAAACTACACAGCACAAAACTGGGCACACAGTGTGAACTCAGGGACAGTGTGTGGTTAGAGCACAGGCTGTGGAGTCAGACAGCCAGGGTTTGAACCCTAGCCCTTCCACTTGCTGCTGTGTGACCTTGGACAAGTCACTAACCTTTCTGTGCCTCAATTTCCTCATCTGTAATCATAACACCGAACTCACAGGTTATTCTAAAGATTAAATGAGTTACTCATAAGATGTTTAGAACAATGCCTGGTACACACTTTGAGGTTATGAGGGTCACAGTATCAGCAAGTAGTCCCCCAAATTCTTCTTGACAGTCATCGATGAATCAGCAGATAACTCCCCAAATCTTACTTCCATTATTTGCTCCTGCTTCTTCCCTCATATACTTTTAAGGGATCTGCTAGTTAACAAACACAGCTTTCATGTCCCTTTACTTCTTGTTTTTTCTTTGTTTGCCAGAAGAAACCCTGACCTGTCTAGGGATGGGCAGAAAAGGAGAATAATCAAGGATTTTAATATTCCAATGATTATGTCCTCTGCCCCATCGTTGACATGAATATTTCTTCTGAATAGCACCTCTTTCCACTCCTCTTCCATCTGTCCCCAATTCTTAATACTAAGAAACCCACTTCCACATAAAAAACAAAAAACCCGAGAAGTTTCAGGGTGGACATGTGAAAACATCCCACTGAAATGCTCTCAAGCCGATGTTTTTTGCAGGTGACCCTTGCTCCATCTCTGCCGGTTTGACTCAGGGGTCACAACATTTGATTATTAGTTTAGCTTATCACTATCAACCGAATGAATAGAGTCCATTTTCACAATTGCTGCTTTCAGAGTGCTTTCATCATGACTGAGGATAAAAATCTTTGCAGGGTCAGAAAATGGATAAATATTCTCAGCAGGAAATAAAGGTAGAGTGATGAATACATCACACTGTTGATTTAGCTTTGGTTACAACTTTCTATGGAGGGACTTGGATTGGAAGGGGAAGGTCTGGAGGCAAACAGAGGACTCAATAGAGGCATTGGTTGTTTAAGAAAACCCACTATATGATATGAGGGGCTATTCATGCTAATCAGAGTAACCCCTCCCCACCCTTAATATCTGTTTACAGGATAGGAACATTTTAGAGTAAAAAGATTTTAATGTAATGAGTCCTCCCGTGTTGAGTAGATGGCGTATGGTTAAAAACCACTCCTGAAACTGCAGGTTTCCATAAGTCCTTCCAGAACGTGGCCCAAGAAATCTAGGGTCTGCTTTTATATCTTCAAGATTTGCTACCTCTCTGCCAAAGTCCTTATTTCATTCAGAGAACCTTTATTAAGAGTTTGTGATGTACCAGACTTTGTGTCAGGCAATGAGATGAATGCAAAGATGATAAAAAAAAAATGCCCAGTTGGGGATTCCTGTCTGTGTGGGAGCCAGGTAAGTGATCAGCTGATCGCTGATCAGTGTTCATTGAAAAGGTGCACCAGTGCCGGGGAACAAAATGTCATGAAAGCACAACGAGGAAGGTAAAAAGAAGAAGAAGAATTACCAATTTTGGAGTGGCAGTACCAGGCACTGTGCTACAGAGTGAAGAATGAAAGGAAAACAGGGAGGTAGGAAATTGAGCATGGGATAGGCATGTAAGTTATGATGGAAATATCCCACCTGGAAGCCAACGTGTTTAAGAAATGGCAGGTCAGAGTGTAGAGGGTCGAAAGAGGGGTGGCAGCGAGGGCCAGAGGTGAAGCTGACAAGGGTTGAGTCATTATTCTGTCCACAGGTGGCAGCCCCCCAAGGCTTAAACACAGAATAAGTACACCATTACATTTGTGATATAAAAAGTGACTAGGGCAGCGTGGAGCTTGAGTTGGAGAGGGGAGAAAGTCCAGTTAGAAATTGACAGACACCAAGGCAAGACGTCATGAGAGCTGGGCGGTTGTGTCAGAGAGGCTGGGGGACAGTTGATTGAAGCAGCAGAACCTGGTGATGGATTCGCAGTAGTCACCGAGGAAGGAGAGAGCTGCCTGCCTCCTCCAGCACCAATAGCTTTGTGCGTCTGATGATGCAGTTGCCTTAGAGAGATGAGGTTGAAGAACAAGAGGAAATGAATGAGTTACTATTTCCTGGGTAAGTAATGCCCGCAGCAGCCTTAGTTTCCATCCATGCAAGGAGAATGAGAATATCTGCAGTCGGGGTGGCTGTGAGGATTAAATGACATAACTTATGTGAAATCAACATGAAACAATGCTCAGGACGTGATGCCTCGCCGTAGTGCTGTCTTCTCTCCAAATTCACAAACACACAACACAGAAAACTCTACAGCCTATTGACATCTTTAAAACCCTGCCCCAATATTACATCATATTTTTAATGCTAGGAACGTACTTTTTAAAGTCCAATAACATTGTTGTTAAAATACAGAGGCAGCCCGCAGACAGGTGACTTTGAATAGAGTTCTTTCCCAGAATTGTGGCTGAAAGTTAAAGGATGCTATGCTTCTGTGAAGAAGTGGTAATGCACATTGTGTACGTTTCTTTTGCCAAGTCTTGAGTAGTTTGGCTATCCTCCTGTTTGTCCTAAATTTTTTATTAAGTACTTCTCTGAGTACCCTATAATGTCAGATGCTGCACCAAGGGGATTCACTGACACAGCTGTGAAATACTTCTCCTGGTCTGTTAGTGTACTGCCGTTAAAGTTGAAAGCATCGCTGTTCTGGTGTGGACAAGATTTAGGTGTATATAAAGCAGTCGAGGAAAATGTTGGGATGCAGCATTTGTTGTTATTCGAAATGTTCTTATAATCAGGCAACAAATCTATATCAAAACTTTATGTGTTAAAAAAAAGTCTGCTTTGAAAAGGGCTTAAGCATCTTTTTCAAAACAAATTAGCTAGCGCTTTCACTAAATCCAGTCTGGGCAGATCTCCAAAAACTTGCAGCTTCCTGGGAGCCTGTCTGTTACTCTGGACAAGAGCACAATGTAGCTATTGCCCCTGGAGGTATCTGAGTAAGGCTACTGTGTCCCCAGGTCCTCTTCTGTGGTTGCAGCCATTCTGGAGTGGGCCGTTCCTCTCTGAGCCTCATTGGGTAGGTGTCCAAGCCAGTTACCACCATGCCAGCATGCTTTAGTTAGCCAATATTTCCATTAGCAACCTTCCTTCTCCACTCAGGAATGTTAATGCCAACCCTCTCTTTCCCCAGGGTCTTCTCCCTCAGCACCCCATAGTGCCTGGGTAATCGGGATTTCATGGAAATGAAAATGGGAGTGGCCTAATAGTAAGAAAGAAATTCTTTAAGGGTCATAAAACTTGAATTCTAATGAGTCTCATTAGCTTGTGTGACCTTGATCGAGGCAAGCTCCTCTGAGACTCAGTTTTGTTACCTCAATGTGGATAATGATGCCTGGTGCTCAAGGTTGTTGGGAGATTTAAATGAGATAATGTATACAGGAACATCTAGAACAATGCCTGGCACATAGTAGTAGCTAAACAAGTGTTGACTCACAAAATGTTAAAAAAAAAAAATCCTTCTCTAAGGATTTGCATGTTAGAAAAGCAAGGTGAAAATCCTTTCTGAGCCTTCTATGTTATGAATGTCAGATTTCTCTGGAAAGAAGCCTGAATTCAGAGTTTACAGATCAGTTGAGTAGGAGACTCCTAAATATTCATTCGCAGTTGTCCTTTGGGCTTCAAGAACTTTAGCTTTGCAAAATGCCATGCTCGTGAGGCAAAATGTCTTATTATGGCAAAAAATTCAATGGTGGAAATATTTTGCTGATTTTTGGCAGTTTATCCATCAATAAATGTTCTTCAAAATCACACACACATGACTTATTGCAACTGCCATTTTTGAGAGCTCTCTATGCTCCAGGCACGGTGCTAACTTCTTTAAATACAACTCCTTACTTATTCCTCCCTGCAGCACTGTGAGGTGGTTATTCTTGTCCCAGTTTTACAGATAAGAAACCTGAGGCTCAGAGAGGCTGAGAAAATTACCCAAGTTCTTACAGATAGCAAATGTAAGATGTTAATGGAAGGATATATGACATCGACGTGTGCGATCCTTTCATACCTTCTGAACCGCCGCCTTGTATACTTGGAGCTGTGACTGATTCAAGCTCAGTCGAGGGAGGCTGCTGTTTGCTTGCAGAAATACAGCACCACTCAGAACGCATGAAGAGAGAGAGGGACCCCAAGGAAGGGGTTAGGTTGCAGATGCTGTCCAGGGTCAAGGTAGCTTATGTGAATGGCGCAGATGCTATCAGGGGCTTGTGAAGACGGCAGAATAAAGGACAGATCTAGATGAGGCTCCGATCCAGTGGCTCTTGTGCATTGCTCTGCCCATGTGCAGCTGGTTGAGGGGCTTTAAATCCTGCTCTTACTCTGCTCACCTGGCCAGGCATCTGCACAGCAGCATCTGCCATGGGGAAGGGCAGCATTCACTAATTTGCACAAAGACGCAAATGGGCTGGCAGCAGCAGCAAATAGCTTATTTCACAACCATGCTGCTAGTGCTCCATCGGCACAAAGAACACGCAATCACAAGGAACAGGAGGAAGAATGTTAGGAAACACAGACACATTTCTTAGCACGTTGAGTTCAAAGGACGATCACAATAAAGCAAAATATTCAGGAAAGAAGAATCAAAGACAATTAGGTGTCTTCAAGGACCAAAAGCCACCAAGTGAATATTGATCTATTCTTTGAAAGGTCCCTGAAAAAGCTAGAGGAAAATTGCCCCTTGCAGTAGAAGCGTGCTTAGATATCCAGTTAGTCGCCACCAGCGTACGAGAAACGGTAAATATTAATGAAGTGACAGGGCCAGCATTTTAAAAGGACCTTTTTTTCTCTGAGTATCTTTTGTAGAAGGGGAAAAAAAATCTTTAAACTTTAAAAGGGATGCATTTTCTCTACTGTATACTGGAGTTTTATAAAAACTCCTGCCAGATGGTCTAAAAGGGGCTTTATATTCTTTTGGAAAGAGGTATTTGAGAATCTATAAAGGAGGGTCAGGCCTAAGATGTTATGAATTTATAATAACAGAGGAAAGAGGGAGACAGACTGAGACAATAGAAGATGAGTTAAGACTACCTTGTTTTGTGACATGATGGAATTATCAGGGAAAAAGTGGAAGAGCATGGGCTGATTGAGCTGTGGTTTGGGGAATCTTAATGAATGGGCTTGTAAATGAAGAGATGCTTTGAAGAAAAATGTGAATTAATTCATGTTGGGCTTTTGATGCTTGTTATAAATAATCTGCACATGAGTGATTTTCTGATTTTTAAAATCAATTCTTAAGAAACCATTCTAGACAATCAGCTATGTAAATATTTCTATCCAGAATGTGTGTGTATATATATATATACACACACACATACCCACACACATATATACACACAGATAATCTTTTGTATTTATACATGTAAATACTTTATATACTTGAACCATAGGATTGTCTAGAAATAATGTCCAAAATTTTGAACAGGTTTATCATCTGTTAAATGACAATGATCTTACAAAAGCCTGCATTCTCCTTGGAGTTGTTGTTGAGATCAAATGGCATCATAAATTCATTAAATTTCAGAGCTGGAAGGGACCTTTTGGATCATTAGATCTAAAGTCTGTGTTATAAGCATGTTGTAAATGTGAGATGCTCTTATTTATCATCATCTCTATGACATGGCTGTGATTTACACATCACAAACCTAAATAGTAAGTGGGATTATATCAGGGCTCACCAAGCCACGCAAAAACCTACACTTGGTACAAAGCTCTGGTTTTTGGACACTTCCTGATAGTGGTTCTTTTGCAAAACTTACTACTTTAAGATGATTGAAAACAGGCAGAGCTACTTAAAAATGTAGGGCCTGGTGAAGGGAATAAAATTAAACATTCCTGGTAAGATTGTTGACTATATTACTTTTTTAATATAACTTATTTATTGAGGTATAATTTATATACCATACAATTCACTTTTTTAAAAAGTGAATTCAATGGTTTTTAGTATATTCACAGTTGTACAATCATGACCACAGTCAATTCCAGGATATTTTAATTACCCCAAAAAGAAACCCCTGATTCATTAGCAATCACTCCCTATTTCCCTCTTCCTTCCAGCCCTGGCAACCACTTCTGCTTTATGTCTCTATAAATTTGACTGTTGTGGAATTTTGTATAAATTGGATAATATAATATGTTGTCTTTTATGACTGTCTTTTTTCACTTAGCATAATGTTGTCATGGTTCATGTATATCTTAACAGGTGTCAATAGTTCATTCCTTTTCACGACCAGATAATATTTCATTGTACCGATATACTGCATTTCGTTTATCCACTTATCAGTTGACGGACATTTGGTTTGTTTTCTTTTTGGCTGTTATGAACAATGCTGCTATGAACATCTATGTACAAATGAACATTTGTGTGAACATATGTTTTCATTTCTCTTGGGTGTCTGCCTAGGAGTACAATTGCTGAATCATATTGTAACTCTATGTTCAACCTTCGAAAGAACTGCCAGAGTGTTTGCCAAAGGGCCTACACCATTTTACATTCCTCCAGCAGTGTAAGAGGATCTTATTCTCCACATCCACCCAACACTTGTTATTATTGTCTAGCTTTTTGATTATAGCCATCCTAGTGGGTGTGAAGTAGTATCTCATTATGGTTTTGTTTTGTATTTCCCTGGTGGTGGATGTTGTTGAGCATATTTTCACGTAGTTCTTGGCCACTGAATTACCTTTAAACTTTCATAACTTGGTGAAAGAATACAGGCATTTCCCAGAAATACCTTTTTAGTTTAAGACTTGCTTTAAAAAAGGGCTAGAAATGTTCAGTAAGAGAGTCAAGGGAGTAAGATTCTGGTAGAGAAGAAGAGGTTATAAATGCAACAGTAGGTCAAGAAGGGTAGGAAAGAGATATGTTCTCTAGGAATATGGGAAGTTTGTCTGTAAGAATGCATTTAGCTGCAAATAAAAAACCCCCTGACAAACAGTGAAATAAAAAATTGAGCTTTAATTTTCTCATACTAGAAACATCATCTAGGAAGGTAATCAGTGCCTGGTATGATTTAACTCTTTGTCAGGGCCAGTGACTCTTTACATTTTTAAATTTATTCTGAGACTAAAACTTTTCTTCAAAACGTTTTAAAAATTTTTATCTAAGAATACTTGGCTTCTATACTCCCAGGTGTCATGTTTAGTTTCAAGATGGAAGAAAGATGCAGAGTGAAGGACTGTCATAGTTGGATAGATTTCATTTTTATTAGGAAAACAGAGACTTTTCCAGAACCTTCCCTAGCAGAGATTTCTGCTTACATCTCACTAGCCACAACTGTTTCACGTGGCCACATGGATTCTATAGGAAAGAAAGACTATATGTGGATTTAGTATTTATACTCAGTACCAAGACATGATATTGAAATATAGGCTATTTGAGACCTTTGTTAGGATAGTTCTTTTCTTGAAGGCTTGATTGAGGCATAATTGACATATAATAAAATGTACATACTTAAAGTGCACGATTTGATGTGTGTGTGTATGTATTTATGTGTGTGTGTGTGTGTGTGCACGCATGAAACCATCATAATCAAGATAATAAACATATACATCTCTTCTGGAAAAACTCAAACCATCTTTCCTCTGCTCTCACACCGTAATAGTAACAATCACACAGACAGAAGACTTCTGTGACCAGATATGGGGGATTTCTCCTCACCAAACAAACATGCAATCAGTTCTGCAGTGGACACGCTGCAGCTGGGTGTCCTCTAATTTCATTCCGACGCTATCTACCTGGTGATAGTGTCAGATCCTACAAAACTGCCTCCCAACCCCAACCCACAAGCTTCAAGCTGGGGGTCCCATAACCCCCTCTTTGGCTTCAATTAATTTGCTGGAGTGGCTCACAGAACTAAGGGAAACACATTTTCTGGTTTATTATAAAGGATATTACAAAGTATACAGAAGAAAAGATACACAGGGTGAGTTATGTGGGAAGGGGCCTGGAGCTTCTACCATGCCCTCTCCAGACATACCACCCTGCAGGAACTTCCACGTGGTCAGCTATTCAGAAGCTCTCTGAACTGGTCCTCTTGGGCCTTTTATGGAGACATCATTGGATAGGCATGATTGACCACTGTGTGGAAATGTGATTGGACAAAACGGGTATGCTCTAATACTAATAGATTGAGTAGGGAAACCCAGCAAGGCCTCGCTGTTCAGATTCTTCTTGCCTCTCTGTGCAGCATCCGTTCCTCCAGGGTATGGGGCAGGACCCTCTCTGGAATAAGGATCTTACGATCTAGAGATTAGAGTCCTCCTGCCTTGGGCAGATGAAAGGAGGATAGGAGAAAGAGAGAGAAACTCTGTTTACTATAACAAGGGCTATGGGAGTTATGAGCCAGGAACCAGGAATGAAAACATATATATATGTGTGTTATTTTTTTTCATTCATGATTTTGGTCACTTGTATTTTCTCCCTTTTTTCCTGATCTATCTAGACAGAAAATTTTCTATTTTATTTATCTTCTTAACAAACTGGGTTTTGGTTTTATTTTTCTTGTTTATTTTTTTTCTTTATTGATTTCTTACATTTAACATTTTTTTATTCCTTTTTTCATATATATGTATATGTATCTATGAAAAAAATATATGAAATATATATATATATATATCACCATCCTTTCCAAAAGTTTCTAATGCCCCTGTATAATTCCTGTATCCCTCTCCTTTCCCTAATACTAAAACAACCACTTATTAGTTCTGGTAGATATTTTGTAAATTTCATAAGAATTTCTGTATAGGTGATTATGTCATCTGTATATAAAGATGATATTATTTCTTCCTTTTCACTATTCATGTGTTTAATTTATTTTTCTTGTCTATGGACTTGCTAAAGCCTTTATGACAATGTCAAATAGAAGTATTAAGAGTGGACAAATTTACCTTATTCTTGATCTATGGGAGAAAGCATTCAATTTTTAACCAGTAGGTATAATTCTGACTGTTTTTTGTAGACGTTCTTTACCATGTTGGAAAAGTTCCCTTCTATTTTTAGTTTGCTAGAGTACTTTTAGGAATGAATATCGGCGACATCAAATGCTTTTTTTGTGTCTGTTGACATGATCATGCTTTTAAAAAATGGTTAATATGGTAAAATAACTCAATTATTATTTGAATATTAAACCAACCCTGTATTCCTGGAAGTACCATTTGATTTTGATATGTTATCCTTTTTGTATATGAAAAATGTTTGTTTAGTTAGTTAGGTCTGTAGATTTCTTTTCTTGTAATATTTTTGCCAGGCTCTGTTATCAGAGAAATGCTGACTTCATACAATGAATTTTTTCTTATTATTTCCTTTTTTTTTCCTGCTTATTTTGGGTTTTACTTGCTCCTTTTTTTCCTATTTTTATACCCACGTTTCTGCAATCTCTGTTTTATTTCTTCCTGTTTCAGAGCCATTGTTTCTTCTACTGTATAGATAATCTAAGGACAATTTTTCCTATTTTCCTCCATCCTTGTGGACCCAGGCTCTAGCACAATGGCTCATGCATGGAGTGTGCCATGCTTATTTGTCACTGATACCTTCTATCTGTTCAAGAATTCTTTATTTGGTCTCTTTGTCTTACCATAGCACTTCATGTCCAAGCTCCTCTTAATTACTTTTGAGATAATCTGCAAAGTAGTCATGCTCTATTAATTCTAACTTTCAATCACTTCTTGATATAAAAGCTTTATTCTGTTTCCTCCAGGTACAAATCATCTCTTTATTTCCTGACCTCTACCTTCAATGTGGTTTGCATGCAGTTAAATATCTTTTCAACTAATAGAACACCTGTAAAAAGTTAATATTTAAGGGCCAACTTCATTTGTTATTCAGTTTTCCTCATGTCCACCATTGGTACTTTGTTTTTT